>JAVXUP010000611.1:0-345000 GCA_033070095.1 Escallonia herrerae | reverse complement strand
TCCGTCCGCTACATTATGTAGCGGACCATTTTTTGACAAAAATACCCTCACCTTCTGCCATGTTTTTTTTCTGTCCTTTCTCTCCGTCCGCTACATTATGTAGCGGACGAGTAGGCAGGCTGTGCTTTTTTTCTCTGTCCTTTCTCTCGTTATGCTTTATCTGTCCGCTACATTATGTAGCGGACGAGTAGGCAGGTTGTGCTTTTTTTTTCTCTCTCTGTCTTTTCTCTCGTTATCCTTTCTCTGTCCTTTCTCTCAACTACCTCTCCTTTGTCTCAACGGAAGAAGACAGAGTAGCTTCGCCGGAGCAAGGTTCCATCGGACGTGCAACAGGCAGTCTCACGATCAAACAACCAAACAATAAAAAGCAGTCCTCACACTAATGATACAACCAAGGCAAAAGACCAAACAATCAAAAGCAACAAGAAACACCACCGCAGCACCACCATCTCGCAGCACCATCTTGCAGCACCACCACCGCGACACCGATTTGGCCTGGCCCTCTTGACCCATTGATTTAGCTCCTCAGCCTGAACGTGCTTTGTCCCCATCTCGTAGCACCACCACGACACCGAAAAACTTGAAATCTGCGGTGACCACTTCGGCTGCAGATCTGGTGGTTGGAGGCGACGGTTCTTGACCCATTGATTTAGCTCCTCAGCCTGAACGTGCTTTGTCCCCATCTCGTAGCACCACCACGACACCGAAAAACTTGAAATCTACGGTGACCACTTCGGCTGCAGATCTGGTAGTTGGAGGCGACGGTTCAACCGATGACCACTTCGGCGGCAATCTGCAGCGGTGTGAAAGAAGATTGAAGACCCCCGGTGGTGGAAGAAGGTAGTGGCTACCCCGGCGTCGTCCTTGATTGGCAAGCGGCGACAGTGCTATCGCCTATTGGAACCAGAGAGAAAAGAGAGTGATGAAAGAGTGAAGGGTTTTGTTTTTCTTTTACAATTGTAATCCGCTACATTATGTAGCGGACCAATGGGTTGAGGGGCAGTATTGTCAAAAAATGGTCCGCTACATAATGTAGCGGACGGACTTAAACAAAGGCAAAAAAGATCTGGACCGTCCACAAATCGCGCGTGGACGGTCAGATCGCGCTAGCAACTTAACTCAGTTTGCTAGCGCTATCAATGGATCAGCTCCCATATATATATATATATATATATATATATATATATATATATAGGGAGCTGATCCATTGATAGCGCTAGCAAAATAGGATAAGTTGCTAACGCGATCTGGCCGTCCACGGGCGATCTGTGGACGGTCCAGATCTTTTTTTTTGTATTTTTTTAAAGTCCGTCTGCTACATTATGTAGCGGACAATTTCTGGACAAAAATACCCTCCAGCTCCGTCCGCTACATTGTGTAGCGGACGAGTTGGCATTACTTTTTCTCTCATTCTCTCTCCTTTCAGTCATTATTTTTCTGACATGTTTGTCTTTCTCTCTCTTTCTCTCCCATCAATTTTCTGACTCCTCTCTCTTTCTCTCTCCCCCTTTCTCTTCCTCTCTCCTTTCTCTCACTTTCATCTCTCTATTTATCCTCTTTGCTGGCGATCTTGTCTGTCGTAAGGAGAATTGAATCGGAGACCCGCAAGATCTGAGCCGGAGCGGAGTTTGAATCGGAGGAACATGTATTGAAAAGCGTTTTTTTGATTTACTAGCTTTTTTAAGTGATTGCTTTTCTCCGGAGTGGCGCGGTGGATCTATCTACTCATTTCAACATTTACAGCTAGAGTGGCGCGGTGGTCCTTCGGCAATGATGGCAGTTGTGGGTTTGTTGATGGCAAAAGACATTGTTTTAGATATGCATATTGTAAAGATAAAAGACATTGCGTGACTGAAAATATAGAGAACCCAGAACATCTAACACATCTAACACAGAACCCAGTTAATTTGGTTGTGGCAATTCGTCCGCTACATAATGTAGCGGACACAATGAGCATTGATGACAGAAAGAAAAATGAGAGAGAAGGACACGAGCATTGATGTCAGAAAGAGAGAGAGAGAGAGAAATATGTCAGAAAATAATGACTGAAAGGAGAGAGAATGAGAGAAAAAGTAATGCCAACTCGTCCGCTACACAATGTAGCGGACGGAGCTGGAGGGTATTTTTGTCCAGAAATTGTCCGCTACATAATGTAGCGGACGTACTTAAAAAAACGCAAAAAAAATATCTTCACCGTCCACAGATCGCGCGTGGACGGCCAGATCGCGCTAGTAACTTATCCTATTTTGCTAGCGCAATCAATGGATCAGCTCCTATGGGAGCTGATCCATAGGACAGATCGCGCGTGTAGCGGATAAGTTTTTTTGACAAAAATACCCTCCAACTTCGTCCGCTACATTATGTAGCGGACAGAGGCCATATTTTTTTTTGCTTTTTTCTCTCTCCTTCTGTAACCACTTTTTCTGACTCTCTCTCTCTCTTTTTCTGACTCTCTCTCTCTTGCTGGGAGATCGTCATATGCAGAGAAGCAACATGATGACCCAACTTCGTCCGCTACATTATGTAGCGGACAGAGGCCATATTTTTTTTACTTTTTTCTCTCTCCTTCTCTGACCACTTTTTCTGACTCTTTCTCTCTCTCTCTCTCTCTTTTTCTGACTCTTTCTATCTCTCTTGCTAGGAGATCGTCATATGTAGAGAAGCAACATGATGACCCAACTGCTCTCTTCCTAGTTAATTGATCTTCTTGGTAAATTGATAACCAGCTCTTTGCTTTTTTGTTCACCAGTGGGGTTTCAGTAAAAGGATGTCTGAAAGATGTGCATTTTCCTCAAAGAAATTCCAAAGTACAATCAAATAATCTCCACTTTACTGCCATGAACTTGCATGAATGGATGTACACACCAAATCATCTCTTTCTTATTAAAATTGGTATACCCTGGCTCTAGTTGCTGCAGTTACGCTGTTGGACAAGGGAATTGTCTCTCAATATTAGTAGAACTTCGTCCGCTACATTATGTAGCGGACAGAGGCCATATTTTTTTTTTGCTTTTTTTCTCTCTCCTTCTCTGACCACTTTTTTTGACTCTTTCTCTCTCTCTCTCTGGGAGATCGTCATATGCAAAGAAGCAACACGATGACCCAACTGCTCTCTTCCTGGTAAATTGATAACCAGCCTTACTAACAAAATATCCTCTACAATAATAAGAATGTGCCGGCAAGGGAGCAAACCCAACAACTCTCTTCCTAGCCGAGCCCTCCTCAGAATCAGAAGCCTTCTTCAATGGGGCTTCACTGGTTGTGCGCTTGTAAAGGCCAAACCACTTCGCCAGCACGTACCGGTACCATCTCCATGGCAGCATATGCATTTCCATGGTTTTCATAGACTCTTTGGTGGTGCTGCACATTAGCCTCACAACCCGCTTCAGCTCTTCCACTTTGCCCACGAAAATTGGAGGCAATTCATCGAGCATCGACGCGTAAAGGTCAGTTGGCCGGGTTATTTCGAACTCGCCGGCAAGAAAAGCTTCGACTATGTACCGCGTTCCTGCAACGTTGACATCAATGTACTCGTAATCGCCGGATGGAAGCCGTCCATTTCTCTCCCATAGATGTTGCACCAAAATCATCAAGATCAGCCATAGTTGTTGCGTTAATAGAAAGAATCAAGAGATGGGTTTTTTTTTCCTCTAAAGAGAGAGAGAAGAAGAAGAACATATAGTTCAGAGAGGGGATAGAGAGAGATGAACAAGAGTTGGGTTTTTTTCCTCTAAAGAGAGAGAGAGATAGTGAAAACTGATGTGGGGTTGGCAGACTGTCTGTCTTTTCTAAAATATGGTATGCTACATTATGTAGCGGACAATATTTTTGACGAATATACCCCTCAAATATCGTCCGCTACATAATATAACGGACAGATTGAGGGGTATATTCGTAAAAAATATCGTCCGCTACATAATGGAGCGGACGTACTTAAAAAAATGCAAAAAAAGATCTGGATAGTCCACAAAAGTGGACGGCCAGATCGCGCTAGCAACTTCTCCTATTTTTCTAGCGCTATCAATGGATCACTACCATATATATATATATATATATATATATATATATATATATATATATAGGGAGCTGATCCGTTGATAGCGCTAGCAAAATAGGAGATCTTGCTAGCGCGATCTGACAGTCCATCCTGAAGGGATGGACAACCCAGATCGCGTATTTTTGCGGCCCTGTCAGTGGTCCGCTACACAGTGTAGCGGACCAACCTTTTTACCATTTTGCCCCTGTTCCCCCCTCCGCTACACTGTCTAGCGGACCACTTTCTTGGGCCCACGTTGACAGCCAAAAAGTCGTCCGCTAGACAGTGTAGCGGACGACTGACTTCCCTGACACAACTGACACATTTCCACGTGTTTGCACCTTTATTTCTACACACGACGGGTTGTCGGAATTCCTCAAGCTCCTTCAGCTACAATTTTCTTCTCCTTCGGACTCGCTTCCATTTTCAGCTCCCTTCAAGCTTCGAGTAAAACTTGCTTCAAGCTTCACTCAAGTAAGGTAAGTTTGCGAATGGTGAAGTTTTCTTTATGGATTGAATGGTAAAATATAATTTTATTTTGTTCGGACAAAAAAGTATAGATTTTTTTTGATGTTCTAGAAATTTGTCACTCTATTCTTCAATTTGTGATGTTCTAGACATGATGTTCATAAAAAAGGTGTAATTTGTTAACTCTAAATAAAATTATAGTTTAATTCGATTTTTTGGCATGATTAATTCGTCTATTTTAATTTGTTATGTTCAATAAATTAATAATTATTAATTTGGAGACACTTTCAGGGGTTATGCATACGATATGTTTGTCATCCTAAATTGGTCTATTCGCCAAGGTAATTTTTAGGTAATATTTTCAGTTAGAAATGCCATTTGATTGTTAAGCGTAGTCTATTTCTACACAGGCCTTGTTTCACAATGTCTGATTTCGTGTCGAGCTCCAATGTCCCCGTAGATGCTAGTGATCCGTATCTAGGACGAACGTTTCAAACATTGGAAGAAGCTGAAGAATGTTTTCGAGCGTATTCATTGAGGGTTGGTTTTGGCATTAGAATAAAGACTACAAGAACAAGCAACGTAACAAAAAAGATATGCTCTCGCTTATACGAGTGTCATAGGGGCAGAAATCCACAGCAAAATGAGACACGCGTAGGCAATGATGACAGTGATGACGAAATAGGATATTCGCGTAGAAGACGGGACTGCTTTGAGCGCACAAATTGCCAGGTCAAGATGTTCGTAAGCTACAAAGCCAATCATGATCATTGGCTTATTACCAGCCTGGAACTGGCACACAATCACCCGTTAGTAACTCCTTCTAAGATGAGTCAGATGCATCAACACAAGAAGATGGGTAAGGTCGCGAGGAGCCTAATTCACACAATGAGCAATGCGCGAATTGGACCTACTGAGATTGTTAATGTTCTTGCTGAACAGGCTGGGGGAATTCAAAATTTAAACTTTAACATGACAGACATTCGTAACGCGGTCCGAACCCATAGACGAGCCGCGTATGACCTCAATGATGCGCAATTGACAATGAGCCTATTGAAATGGATGCAGATGGAGGACCCGCAGTTTACCTTCGATTATAAACTTGACGACGAGCATCGAGTTAGTACAATTTTTTGGGTCGACGGTCGTTCGAGGCTAGCTTATAAGCATTTTGGGGCTGTCGTGACTTTCAACACCACATACCGTACCAACAAGTACTCGATGCCGTTCGCTCCTTTCACCGGCGTCAATCATCATTATCACTCCATCCTGTTCGGGTTCGCCTTGTTAAGGGACGAGAGCGAGGGTTCTTTTGTATGGTTGTTTAGGACTTGGCTGGAAGCAATGAACTTCAAAGCACCCAAAGTGATCATTACCGATCAAGAGTTGGCAATGAAGAAGGCTATTGCGACCGTCTTCCCAGACACCCGGCACAACTTGTGCACTTGGCACATAAGCAACAAATACCCGGAACGTCTGCATCACGTGTACGCAAAGTATCCAGACTTTAAATAGGATTTTGACAAGTGCGTTACCAAGTCGTTAACGATTGAAGAATTCGAGAAGAGGTGGGAAAAGCTTGTTCGGGATTACTCATTGCAAGACAACGAGTGGCTCCGGCACTTGTACGAGCGCAAAGAGCAATGGATTGGCGTTTACACGAGGAGGTATTTTTCAGCGGGCATGAAAACGACGGGCAGGAGTGAATCTATGAATGCCATGTTCGATAGTTATGTGGGTACAGCTACCAATTTGAAGACTTTCGTTGCATCTGCACAAAAAGCGGTAGCTTCGTTCGTAAAAGAAAGGGCTGCCGACTTTGCAACGACGTACAAACAAAGGAGAAGGTTGCTAGAGACCCCGCTGGAGCTGAACGGTGCCAAAGTCTATACGAAGGAGATCTTCTTGCTATACCAAGTAGAGTTACGAAAATCGGGACGATACAGTATAAACAAGGTGGCAGAAATGTCTACACGTGAGTACAAGGTTTATTCGCTCGTGAATGACCTCGTCCCTGAGAAGCTGCGCAGAATTTATACGGTGAGCCACGACACATTGACGGACTCGGTGACGTGTGTTTGCAAGAAGTTTGAGTTCCATGGCATCCTGTGTAGACACATTCTGCGGGTTTTTCACCCAGAAGAATATCAGGACAATCCCCGATAAATACGTCTTGCCACGGTGGACGAAAGGTGCAAACAGGTTGCACGGTACCATTTCCTTTCCGGAGCACCCGTATACTGACTTTGAAGAATCAGAGACGTTGCGGTATAATCATCTGGTGACGATGTTCACCCGTTTGTCCGTAAAGGCTGCTGCTACAATGGTCGGTTATAAACATCTCCTCGAGATAGCTCAGCAGCAAGAGCCCATCGTCGACCAGTTGGAAGCAGCTTCAGTCACCAATGCGGTTGACACCGAGCCTACGACGGAATCCGAAGATGACGAGCCGGGGGAGGAAGGCGACAATGATATCCGGCCGTTGGATCCAATTATATCGCAAACGAAAGGCCGCAAGAGATCTACGTGGATGAAAAGCTCAATTGAAACGGCAACTCAACCTAAAAAGCTGCGAAGGTGTGCATTGTGCAACAAAATGACCGACCACGACAAGCGGAACCATTACAAGGCACTGGGGATAAGTCCAGGGGGTTTGCAAGATGGGGAAGAAGATGACGCCGAAGATGAGGACGAACAAGCTGCAGTGGACCTTTAATTTATTGTATAAGTTTGACATTTGTAATAATTTTTATATAAGTTTGACATTTGTAATAATTTTTCGACCGAATACTGGATTTTTTTTTTCTTCTGATGTAGCGATTTCTGATGTAGCGGACGGATATGCATAGTCCTAATTTTTTGGTCATCATTTATGTCCGCTATACAATGTAGCGGATGTCATAGCAGAAAAATTTTTGGTCTTCATTTATGTCCGCTATACAATGTAGCGGACGTCATCGCAGAAAAACTTTTGGTTTTCATTTATGTCCGCTATACAATGTAGCGGACCTCTATCCTATTATATATATTAATCAAAACGGGCAACAGCTTTTATCAGTCCGCTATATTCTCTCTCCCTCTCTCCCGCTATATTCTCTCTCTATCTCTCGAACATCTAACCCAAGCCGCTACCCCATCTACGGCGACCCACATCTCCAGTGACACCACCGTCCTCCCCTCATCGCCGACCTCGATGGCATCTGGATCGGAGACCACCTACGATTTTATTGGCAACTTGCACCTGGCAGGCAAACACTTTTTCAAAGTCATGATGCCGGGATTTGAGAATGAACTTGTAGGCCATCCCTCTTTCTCTGTATTTTCGTGTGTTAAAAGTTTGATCTTTTGGTTAAAAACTAACCTATTTTTTGTATTGTGTTTGTTAGGACATACCGGAAGCCTTTACCATTCAATTTACAACAATTCATGACAGTTCAAGATTATATAGCCGCATGGGGGCCTGGCAGGTTGAAATCAAGCTGAAGCCCGGCCGACTCCAAAAAAAGCAATTCGCAGAGGGTTGGAACGTTTTCATGCGCCAGCATGGCCTCGAACTCGGGGACTTTGTAGTGTTTGAACACCTTGGGTGGTGGGATTTTCAAGTTGTAATCTTTGATCGGAGCGCTTGTGAAAAAATTTCTTTCCCCCAATGTGAACCCTAATTTATTAATAATAACCAAATTTATTGTATACATGTTCATTATGTTTCCAAATTTTTCTCGCTTAATTGTGCAGTTTGAGATACCCTCAATATATTGAGATCGTTGATTGTGAATCGTACGTTATTTATTGTTTATCGATATTGAGATTGTTGATTCCGTCGCTAAAACAAGTCTTCAGGCGCCAATTTATTAAAACTGCATCACGCTACATTGTCTTAACCCAACACTTAGAAAATTTTCACTTCCCCACTGTCCGCTACATTGTATAGCGGACGGACAAGCAGAATGTCTTAACCCAACACTTAGAAAATTTTCAATTCCCCCACTGTCCGCTACATTGTGTAGCGGACGGACAAGCAGAATGTCACACTTAAAAATTTCACTCCCCCACTGTCCGCTACATTGTGTAGCGGACGGACAAGCAGAATGTCTTAACCCAACACTTTGAAAATTTTCACTCCCCCACTGTCCGCTACACTGTCTAGCGGACGGACAAGCAGAATGTCTTCCCACTGTCCGCTACATTGTATAGCGGACGGACAAGCAGAATGTCTTAACCCAACACTTAGAAAATTTTCACTCCCCCACTGTCCGCTACACTGTCTAGTGGACGGACAAGCAGAATGTCTTCCCACTGTCCGCTACATTGTATAGCGGACGGACAAGCAGAATGTCTTAACCCAACACTTAGAAAATTTTCACTCCCCCACTGTCCGCTACATTGTGTAGCGGACGGACAAGCAGAATGTCTTAACCCAACACTTTGAAAATTTTCACTCCCCCACTGTCCGCTACACTGTGTAGCGGACGGACAAGCAGAATGTGTTAACCCAACATTTAGAAAAATTTCACTTCCCCACTGTCCGCTACATTGTGTAGCGGACGGACAAGCAGAATGTCTTACCCCAACACTTGGAAACTGTCCGCTACACATTTTGTTTTCCACCTTTCAATCATTCTCAATGAGAGCCAAAAAAACCAAACTCAAATCATCTTCAACGGAAATCAAACAAATCAATCAATCAATAATCTTCAACACAAATCAATGAGAGCTTTCTAAATAATCATAGTTTATTAAAAATTTTGACAGTGTAATGGTACAATGTCAACTGGGGGAATCATGTTGGGAGGGATTCTCGGCATTTGCCGAATTTACAATATACCTAACCGCTCTAGGCCGGCCTTTCATAATTTGCCAAGCCATTCTATATCTAAAGGTGTCTACTTCTGCTTGGCTCCACACCGCCGCCTTGAGGCTCTCGGACCGACAAATGTAATCCATGTACATGCAAAGGAAAACGCCGCAGTCCGAAGTGTTACGTTGCTTGGGCCTCCTCTTCTTCAGTCGCCAATCGAGCTTTGGCCGCGCCGGTACAGGGTTACCACGGATACCATTGACCATTGCACAAAATATATTCTGCGAGAAACACAAAACGGCGTAAGACACGAGTTAACATTTATGCCAAGTTATAATAACTGTTAAACAACAATCGTAATATTACCATTGAGTCCAACTGGGTTTTGTACATCTGCAGCACAGGCATAAAGGCGGTATCGTCGTGGAGACTGTCGATCACCGATACGACTTTCTCCACCGGTTCATAGCAAACCAAGTACCAGTGGCTTTCCCCTAAAAATGGGATTAGAAACACGTCGGCAACACTTGCGCTCACTGGACTATCCCTAGCAAGATACGCTCGTAGGTTAGCGGACGGTCTCCACTGGCTCAACTTTTTCTTCCGCCTTTGCTCGACCCACTCATGCCATTCAGACACTAGGAGGCTATGAAAAAAGGCATCAACCAAAAAAATGGCCGGGTACTCGTTCAGCCGCTCCCGACCCCTTTCCTTCAGAATCTCCACGTATGTGGAGATGACACCGTTGTCTAACCAACTCCCCGGAGCCAGGGAGGCCATTTCTCCCCACTCGCAAGTGTAATCCATGCCCTCCGGATGATTCACACTATACAACGCTTTGTCCCGGGGGAAGCCGCTAAAATAACGCTCTCTGATTATTTGGCATTTATGCGGCTTTAGGGGCTTCACTGGATGCCCTTTGCGATATTGCCCTCGGGGGTCACGGGGGGATATTGCACTCCTTCGGGGGGGTCGACCGGGGGATATTGCCCTCCTTCGGCAGTAGATGGTCCTGCCCACGGGACAATGGGCAGTGTCTCCGACAGACTGATGTGTCCGAAACCCCAGTCTTGCGTGACTTGACTCTGAGAGAAGGGTTGGGGTTCCGAGTCCAATAGCAAAGAGAAGGAGGGCACACTGTAGTCTTCCCATGGCGCTTGAGCCTGGCCCATGGTGCTTGGCTGTCCCCAATCACCACCCATTCCCGGTACAGAGGGACCACCATATCCCTGGCTCACTCCCGAAGTCTGTCCCGAGGGATCGGTGTATCCCTCGCTCACATATGGGGGCTGCCACCCCGGATAACCCATTCCCGGGCTGACGCCAGAAGGCTGGCCCGATGCTTGGTGTAAAAAATTCCCGCAGCCATACGCCAACGCATCAGCCTGTTGGCGAAGCTCCTCGCCCATTGCATCCACCAAATCCTTCCGCTCGCGCAACTTCTGGAAGAAGGCAAACGAGGCATTAACCTACATCCAGAGAGATAATAAATAAGTAACTTCATACACAGTTAGAATCATCAAGTTCAATTAAAGCACTTATTGGCCAACTTACCAGATTGTATGCCACGTGCTCATCGATCTGACCCCTAGGGTGGTACTTCTCCCCGCGTTCAAACCTTACTGGAGCTACTCTCCTCCGGGTGATGCGGTAGTACCACCCATTGTACTGTTCGATACTGATCACGGGGTCAGGCTCCGACACAATGGCCGCCAGTGTGTCCTGCCAGGAATCCCAAACCTCAAGTTCTCGTGCGCACAAGTCGTGCGCATTTGCCTTGCCAAACCGAGGGACACCCGGTGGGTTCCTGTTAAGCCTCATATCCGGCGCGCCGGCTGGCAACCCCTGCAGGCACTCAAAATGGCGCATAGCGCGATCTGGCAGCTGCCACTCTGCGACCTCGAAGTGGATCAGGGGTGTGCGTTGCAACCCAGAGAGCGTGAAGACGAACGACTCTCCCACCCGTCGCGCCAAATGTTTGTACGGTGCCCATCGCATCTGGCCAGGAGATAACGAGTCGAGCTCCCCCCGATAGTACGTAATGTTGTGATGGGGATCGTCTCTCCTCTGGTAGTGGCTGTCCTTCCGGCTGTACTCCCAGGCGCACAACCGAGGCCACACATTATCGGTTCCGTCCCTACGCGTGGGTGCGCCGGTAGCAAGGTGTTCATAAGACCACACCTGAGAGCAAAGACAAATTAAATAAAGTATCGTCAAATTTTATTGTCAATTCAACCCAAAAATAAAAAGAAACGAGCAAGTAATCAAGAATTGTATGATATACCTGCAATAGCGAGAGACATGCACATATCGCTTTGGAGTCGGGCCTCGTTGCCTTGTGCAATGCTCGGTAGAGGTACGCAAGAGTTGCGGCTCCCCAGGCATAATCCCCAACCTCCAGTAGGTTACCCAACAACGGTAAATATTTGACGCTGACGGTATTCTTCGACGTTGTTGGGAACAGAATTGCCCCCATCACCCACAAGAGGAAAGCTTGTGTGTACAGCACAAGCATCTGATCCGTGTAGTTATCCGGCAGAACCTTGTAGGTATCTACCAACCATTTCAACTTGATACCCCCAGTGCTAAATTGATCCTGGGGTATCGAAGTAAAGAAGTCCCTAGCGGTCCTCTTATTCGTTGCTTCCGATGGAGGAGCTATTACCGGCCGCCCCGTCACCGGTAACCCTAAGATGAACCCTACATCTTCTAGGGTAATTGTCAGCTCTCCGAGAAGGAAGTGAAACGTATGTGTGTCCCTTGCAACAATAGAATGATTCAATTTTACAGCTGAACCCACTGCACCAAGCCCATGAACAACAGTATAGGCTTTCTTTTAGACGCCCGCGATGTCGTTACTTGGGCTGTTCAGCCCTCTTAAAGGGCCCAAATCTAATTCCTTTTGCTTAGGAAATCTCTTTCCACACTCTCCCTTGTCGCAAATTTTTTTCAATAATAACAGGTATGCAATTCTACCAAATTTATAAGATTTAACACTGTCGTCACCTATTTCAAGCAAAAGTAGCAAAAATCGTCATATTTAATGTTGTAGGCGGTAAAGTTGAAGCTGAAAAAATGTTAATGTTTTCTTTCTTAATTCACATGCTTATCATTTGAAATTTAACAAGTTAAATAAATCTTACATTTCTCTCTCTTATATGTTAACATGTCCCACTTATTAATATGTTTGCAATTCTACCAATTTATAAGATTTTACCATGCTCTCCCCCCCCCCACCCCCCCACCCTATCACTTTACTAGTTATGTCAAGAATAAAGTTAAAAATATGATATTTTTATATATCATCCATGCTCTTTGGGAGGTATTATAACCTATCTTTGGCATGAATTTTAAATTTTAGGAACCAAACATGTTTTATAGGCATTTATTTTGTATTTACATGTATTCTTTTGTGTTTACTTTAAAAAGATTTCTTTCCAAATGTCAATATTCTAAGCATGTCACTATGTAGTTTTATACCCACTGCAAAATGATGCTGGTTAACTTATCTATACTACTTATAAGAGTACGAATGTTGTAAATCTTTTTTGGACGATTATATCATTCGTTAATTATGCCAATAACACTCTTATCCTCCTTTTATGACTCTCTTTTAAATTAGATTGAAATTGAATGAACATTGGGTAATAAATATATTCTTAACATTGTGAAATGAAAAGTGTGATGAGAAAGATAAACAAAACAAAAGGATCCCTTTATTACTCCCATTTTAATTTGGTTGAAATGAAATAAAAATTGGATATTGAGTTGGCTAACGAGAACTGTGATTTTTTTCCCTTCATTTTTGGGTTGGCAAACAATTAACATATTGAAAAATTGAAAAGCAAAAACAAAACAAAGAAACTGAAATACGTGAAAAATAAGTTAAGAAACAAAAAAATATTGGAAAAAAACTGAAAAAAACAAAAACAGGGTTAAATATGTATTAAAAAATAGGAAAAAAGCAATGCTTAAATATGTTGTCAATTTAAATTGAAAATCTGTTCAGTTATTGTAGTTGAAAACTAGGTGCTTTGCATTTCATAATGATGAAATGCAAATGAAATGCAAAGCACCTTGTCTTGAAAATTACAATCTTAAAGTGTATAACATTAACCAATGTAACATATTGTAGATTCATTCTTTCAATTTCTTCGTTTGCTTTTCTTTACAGTAGTACTATCAAACATTTCTTCAATCCTGAAGCCTACAAAGAAGATTTTTAAATATGGAACTAATTACAATTGTGAACATCAAATATACATTTCTTCTAAAATCAGTCACAAAAGAAATAAGAACATAATTGAATTGTATTATTTTGATTCAAAAAATGCTAATTATATCATCTCAAAACTTACTTTTGACTACATTTACATACAATCTATATTAGTAGTATAAAGTATATGTATATCTCTCCCTCGTAATGTTAGATTTTTTTAAACAAATGCGATATTAGTATTTATCAAAGAGATTGACTAAACTCAATCTCTAGAATCGAAAGTGGAGCTTGCAAAAATAAATAGCATGCAAGACAACACAGTTATTTTCTCTTGACAAATTAATCTCTTTCTTTTTATTTCATGGGAGGTATATGTAATTTTTATTTCTGATTTTTATATCTTTTTCTTCTCTTTTCATTCGCACTTTTTTTTTTTAACCTTAACACGTGTCATTATTATTGCTTACATGCTAGATACGAATTTCATCATTTATATGCTATTTCACTTCATTGTTGCTAGAATGCTAATAATTGTCATTAAAGTTCATTTTAACAGTAAAAAGTGAAAAAGATGAAAACAACATTTTTTTTATAGTTATTATTGTTAATGCTAATTTTAATTTATTATTACTACGAGGCATATAAGTATGAGTTATTCTTAATGAAAATTTTAATACTTATTTCTCATGTTTGCAATGAATATTATTAAAACTATTAACTATGAAGAATCAGGAGCGTTAGTTGTCTATCGTATTCTATTGGTCTTACATGTTACCTTACAAGTAATGGGAAAAAATATAACACTTATACGCGATTTGACACAAGATTTTTTTTTTAATAGTGAAACGTGTGCGTGTCTTTTTTGGATTTAATTAATATAGATCAGAAGACTCTCCTCAATTCAATAGAACTACAATGTTGGACAACAACGTTATTTTTAATCTTATCCTAACTTCCTTAAGGTAATTACCTCTCACTAGAAAAAAAGAAAACCTTTCTTAGCTCCCAGTAAAAGTTAGACGTACCTTAATTAGACCAGTCACAGGGCTACGGTACGTCTGACTTTTACTCTCTATATATTTTCTTTTTTCTATTCAGAATCTTACTTGAGCATCATAAATTCTCTGCGAGGTTTCAAAAGAAAGTTCCTCGCAGAAGTTTCAAAAACATATACAGTTAAAAGGTTAAGTTGATAACATCGTGTCAGATTCATTCAATGTTTGAAGCAAAATTTGGTTTCACCATTACCTGCCAATCACTGAGCAATTACGGGACGATCTTTAGCTACCACATCTAGAAAGTCCTCTTTGTGTGTCATTTTCTCTCTTTGGACCGCAGTCCATGTACATTCGACGATGTCAAGGACTAATAAGAAAGGTAAGTAAATGATAAATGTTCGTGCTTGGAAGATAGGTTTGCCAACTAGGAAGAGAGAATGTTCAACTTCCAAGAAAAAGAGGACAACATAGTTGCCCAGAAAAATAAAAGGCTTAGCCTTCGTTGATAATTAATACAAAGAACTACAAAGGCTGCCTTTTATGAAGCATTACAAAAGACTTGCATTAATACAAAGAAACCAACCAATAAGCCATGCATTCAAGCTACATATACATTCGACAAGGACTTGTACGAAAGTATACAGGGTCTTTGTTCCCACCAAAGAAAGGTATGTAAATGATAAATATTCGGGCTTGGCCTTTGCTGATAATTAACTTCCAAGAAAAAGAGGACAACATAGTTGCCCAGAAAAATATAAGGCTTGGCCTTTGATGATAATTAATACAAAGAACTGCAAAGGCTATTACAAAAGAAGAACTAAAAGCAGAATTGCATTATTCGACAATCCGGCCTTGCATACTTTTATAGCAAATGTAATGATGTCGTGAAATATAGGAATTAGGCATTGTAGTGGTTTCATTAATGACAGTTTTCTGATAATGTTCAACAGGACGACATAAAATTCATTAATGGCCGGCGGACGCAAAGTCATTCTCTATTACAACAAGCTGTTGTTATTTAATCTTTGGTTGAAGGAAAAAAAAGGCATCCAAAAGACTAGTAAGCGAAGTAGGTTGCATGAAGGTTAACACTGTATTCTAAATCAGTATTTAAGCAGAAGCCAACAGCATGCATGCTTACTATATATTGGCAAAGCTAATCAAGATGGCCTCCGAAACAATTTTTAACTCCACCCTCAGCGAGCACCGTTGGACCGATCAAATCCGCAAAGATTTTGACAAAGAATATGCCCTCTACGTTACCAACATTCCTGTTTCTGTTTTCAATGTGCCCAAATCCATTAGTGCCATCAAGCCAGAGGCTTATATCCCTCAGGTAATAGCTTTGGGGCCATATCACCATTTACGGTCAGAACTTTATCAAATGGAGCGGTACAAGGTGGCTGCAGTGAAGTCATTCTTGAATAAAGAACAAGTCCTCCATTTCCAGAACTTGGTGATTGACAAACTGAAGACACTCGAGCCCATCATCCGTGCCTGCTACCACAAGTACATGGATATTGATGGCGATACACTAGCGTGGATTATTGGAATCGACGGTTTGTTTTTACTCGACATTTTGGGTAAGTACGATATTATTATCATTAACTCCGAAGGTAGAAAATTGTAGCAGGATGCTCTACTTAGTAGGGATGTAATGGTGCTCGAGAACCAAATTCCAACCATTCTGTTGAAGGAATTACGGAAGACTCTCCAAATTGTTTCTGCTGAAAAAGATGATGATGATGGTCTGATTTCCATGCTGGAAGGTTTCTGTCGCGCTCACTCACCCCTAGGGTTGGCACCTTTAGCTCAACTTCAACCAGGCACCAGCTGTCTGCATTTGCTTGATCTCATGTATCTCTTGATAGTGAACCATGAGGGTGCTAAATCTGTTCCACAGGAAGCAAGTGTGAAATTGGATGTCGCGGAAGATGACCAAGAACTTGGCATAATGAAGGATGAGCTCAAAAACAACTTAGTCGAGATCTCGACTGTGCTAACCAATTTGGGGATAAAGACACCTTTGCAAGTGATAACAAAAATGCCATGGGAGAAGATATCTAATCTACTAGGAATTCAAACAGGCAACAAGGACAAAAACCCCCTAGTCGAGGAGATTAAAATCCCTTCGGTGTCACGTCTTCGCAAATTTGGCGGAATTAGGTTTAGCCCTACCAATGGGGGCATAAGGGATGCTGGATTTGTCACAAAAGAGGCCACTTTGTACCTTCCTGTTATAACCTTAAATGCCAAATCGGAAGTTGTGCTAAGAAACTTGGTGGCTTACGAAGCAGCTACTTCAAAATCTGCCCTTGAACTCGGGCAGTATGTGGACCTGATGAGTGGGATTCTAGACACCGATGAAGACACGAGGTTGCTGGTCGAAAACAAAATCATCCAAGGCGAACTTAGCAACGATAACATCGCACAGCTATTCAACGTGATGAACAAAACAAGCGGGAAAGCACGTAACCGGACTATTGAAGAAGTTAACGCATATTTCAACAGCAGGCCGAGGGTTCAAGCGTACAATTTCATAAAGCAGCGCGTATACGCTTCTTGGAGGGCTCTCACGCTTATTTCTACCATCGTGCTCGTGCTACTGCTGATTCTGCAATCTTTTTGTCAAGTCTATGGCTGTCCCCGTTTATTCGGCAGAAGTATCTAAATATACTCTTCATTTCAGATGTGTCACTTTCTGTTCAACAGGGACCTTTTCTCTTTCTTGTTCTTTGAACTTTGAAGTTTCTCTGGTTTAGATTGATCAACTTGCATTTATTTATAAGCTACTACGAATATTTCTACGTATGCATAGTTGACTTCCATATCAACTACACTAAAGTCCAAAACATCCATATCAGTTCGAATAGGCTCATTGTTCTCGGCTAATCCAGTAACCCGAGCTAAGCTTAAACTGATTTTTAAAATACTATAAATCATAAAATTCTAAAAAGTATATAATACGTACCACATACCATAAGACAAAAAGATATTAACAGTATAAAAAATATCTCATTTAACTATAAAGAGTAACTTTAATCCCTAATTTAATCACGACTAACTTAAGTAAAATATCTGAAAATTAATTCACTTGCGTCACTCATAACTTTAGATTATTAAATAACATTGTTTGATTGTAGTTTCTATGCAATTATTATGAGATGCACATACACATATATAATAAATTTCATAGTTATATTCAATTTCATTATGATCAATTTATTGCCTATAACTTGTCTAAGATTTACTAATTAATCTTATTTTTCTTGGAAATTTAATTAAGTATAAGTAATAAAGTATTTTTATTGATCGTTAGGGCCCTACGTAAAAAAGGAATTGGTTTATCGATAGTATTGTAGAATTACATGGATACATTTTTGTATCTTATAGGTTTTTATATTTTCACATATATAATAATTAAGAATTATTTGATTTAATTGTACCATTTCTATTCTAATACATATGTGATTTCTTTTCAAAATCTCATATTTGTGATATAGCCACTTTGTTGGTTGTGCGGTCTTATCAAAGCAAAAAAAATCCTATAATTTGATTATTAAAATTATATATTACATTGATAATATTTTATATTGATTATGTTATGTGTGTGTGTGTGTGTGTATATATATATATATATACACACACACATCTATGACTTATAATACACTTAAATTAACTGTAACATAATTTTCTTCTTCTATATCTTATATCTTATTTTTGTTTTTTAAATACATGATTTTCTTATCTACGTATGAGAAAGTTAGTTTTAAGGACACTATATTCAAAATAAGTCAAAATAAATTAGTATATTTAGAGTAGGAGAATAACTTTCATATTATATAAGCTTTCCTAATGTAACCCTCATATAGTTCCTGCAAATTTAAGTAAACGTAAAAATAGGGACCACATCCAAAATAATATTTGCTGACATTTAGATACACGAACACATTTAGTCTATAGCTTTAAATCCTTTTATAATTTTTAGGTTATAAGAAGATAGCTACAATTCCTGTATAATAATAATTAATTGTCATTAAATATTTTTAGCGATTTTTATGTGGTAATACTAAAAAAGTGATGTTAAGAATAGTCGCTAAAAGTGTTAGCACTAACTATATCTAGCATTATTAATTATCGTTATTTGAGAGATTGTAGTTATCTTCCGACAACTAAAGTAGCATCATAAAAATTATCTTTAGCATTTAATGCCATATATATATATATATATATATATATATATATATATATATATATATATATATATGTGGTATGTAGAGTTTTAGAATGTTTAGAATAAATTTTTATATTCTAAAAGGTTTATAAATTAAAGATAAGGACTCGATTTAAGATAATATCATAAACTATTACTAAGATCTTCATGTTTAATGTCATGCTATCGCTGAATTTTATTTCGTCTCGCTTGCTTATTACATTCTTTATATATGAGATTGCTTATATGTTAGACTAATTATCTATAACTGGAGGGGGGGGGGGGGGGGTTTCGTTAGTTCATGTGACACTCATTGCTAATATTTATAAATGATTTATAGTCAAATTTAAGTTTTAATCCTTATAATGAGTCTAAGATTTTTAATTATTCTTATTATTCATGTAATGTTAACTAAATAGATAAATTAGAGTCTTTTTAATGATTGTTAGGACCTTATAAGAAAAATAATTTTAGACTATATTCGTTTATCATTTCTTTATACATTTTTATTGCATGTATCATTCTTTTTTTTCCCCCTCAATTTCATAAGTGATTTTTCCTAAATCTTATATAAGAGATATAGTCAAATTGTAGGTTCTGAGGTCATTCTTAAACAAAGATGGCCTACAACTTGTTTATTAAAGCTTTACATTAGACAACTATTTTTTTACATTATAATGACTAACACTACAAGATAAAGGACTCAGTTGGCAAATATTTTTAGCGACGGACAGCCCATCGCTAAAGATCCATTGCCAAACCTAAAACGTGGCGAAATTCTAAAGAGGAACTTGTCTTTTATGTGTAATATTCACACATTTATGTTTATTTTATAAGGTCGCAAAAGTTGAGCAGTTAATGAATTCACAATAAGATTATCTACGTCAAAGGACAATAAAATTAAGATTAATAGAAGCTATCACTAGTGTGCATATCAATTTGAAGAGATATCAATAATTAATGGTTTGATATCCTGTCATTATGCATTGCTTTTTTTTTGGTAGGACATCTACTATTGAAACATTGGACGCAGTAGAACTATGATTCTGATTTCAAATTGCCAGGAATCTGGACAAATTCATTGACAGAGTTGTCGCAGAGGTTCGAGGAAAACTTAGTGAAGAGGCTGTGAATGTGAACCCACACCCACGGCTGAACCTACACCCATTAGGCCAAACGAATCAGACGCAACTCTTCTATACTACATTTTATGTAGTCCAGAATTCAGGGACCAACAGTAACTTGGCAGCTACTTTTCCATACACTGGGAGCTTGCCATTGCCACCGCTGGACAGTACACTGCCACGACAACTGGTTGCCAAGGAGCTCGACATCAATGAGGCCCATGATGAAGTACCCCCCGCTTACGTATCAGTGTCCTGTGGATGGAGAAGATTTAGTGTTGCTATTAACTTGGTTTCGTACGCCTGGATTAATTTTCGATAAATGCATGCACAAGAGTGAAACAAATCATAGTGGAGTACAATGTCAAATTTCGGGAGCGAGAATTGCTTGAACAAAGGTTTCAGGATCGTGCTCCGCGCTTGTTTGTGATGGGGAAGGACACTGGAGGAGCGGCACTGTTGGAGTCTACGTATACTTTGTGTATATTTGTGCAGAAAACAATATCGTAAATATACTAACATGCATATGTTAAGGTTCCAAAAACAGCAGTAACGTAAGGAAAGAAATAATAGTATATTTAACAACTCACAAGAAGATTGCAGAACAGTAAAGGAAAAAGGTCGAGGCATGAATTTGATTCACTGTCCTTAAGACTTATTCGTCCCGCAATGGTGCTGACGGTTCTTGACGACAGTCTCCTAGGATACAACGACAATACGTCTGAAATAGGAGCACTCCAAATTGCAGACCCGGCGAACCAAAACAAAGGCACAGAACTCTTCTTTCGGACACAGGAATATATCAGAAAATAATTTCGGGATTCAGTTGTATTTATTTTTGTAAAACTGACTCGTATTTATACACAGTATCCACTGGGGGGTGCAACTCTTCACAGGAAAAACTGTTTAGCTGGAAATGTCACAACTTTCCGGAAAAGAAAGAAAATAAATAAATAAACTTTATTTATTTAAATATTTTTTGTCCCAAAAAGAATAAAGCCTAATGGGCCCAAGCCCAAGCCACGGCCACGGACCGGGACGGCGCGCGCGTGGTGGACCTTGGGTCAACCTAGGTCCTCCCTCCTTACAAAACATGGGTACCCCCAAGGGGCCCATCCCTTAGCTCAAGACTAAGCCTTATAAGGAGACAACATTTACTTTAATTCTTCTACGTGGGATTCTCTCTTCCCTTCAAGTTGATCCACCAAC
Organism: Escallonia herrerae; assembly: GCA_033070095.1. Taxonomy (NCBI): domain Eukaryota; kingdom Viridiplantae; phylum Streptophyta; class Magnoliopsida; order Escalloniales; family Escalloniaceae; genus Escallonia; species Escallonia herrerae. Next base: position 323,935 of record JAVXUP010000611.1, on the reverse strand, counting down.
TTTAACTTCAATTTTCTCATTCACCTTCCATTTGTTTTAGACATGTGAATATACCATGATCATCTATTCTAATAGATGAACATGAATCAATTTGGTCCTAACCAAAATATGGTTTAGAACCCATTTGAAAATTGATTCAAAATTGCTTCTCACAATGGGTTTAAAACCCAATTCCAACAGGCACAAGTCGAGCATCTACATAGGAACGGTGAACTGGGGAGAATCCTGAATTCTAAAGAGCCGCAAGGATTACAAGAAAAGGAAGCAAACGAGGTGGAGTTCGGTATATATGAAGAGGAAGAGGAAGAGGAAGAGGAAGAGGAAGAAGAGGAGAGTGACGACGCCGATGACGATGATGACAATGATGAAGATGAAGAGGAGGAGGAGGAGGAGGAGGAGGACCCTGGTGAATATAATCCACTTAATGACTACAAGATAAGGTGGTGCATTACATGAGAAAAAATGGTAGTACTGAGCATGAATTAGAAGGCAGAAGATTACTACGAAAGATTCTATATGATCATCATGTCCACTACAAGTTGCGGCTCACCAACCCCGACCTGAAGTTCTGGAGAGGGTTCGAGAAACTAAAAGGTCGTGAGGTGCACTTTCCTAGGTTGTTCGTGATGGGAAGGGACCTTGGAGGAGCAAAGCGGGTGGGGCATATGAATAGGCATGGTAAACTTGAGAGGGTCTTAACTACTACAAACGAATATTAGGGAATTTATAGATGTCATTACCTTGCGCTCTTCGGGAGGGTCTCGATGAAGAACATGACATATTGAGCGACTACCCATATATTTGCCCACCAGAAGGAGAAAACAGAGTGATGCTTTACATGATAGAACGTGATGCTACTGAGCATGAATTAGACGGCTTGAGATTAATGAGTGATATCCTCTCGGATCACCATGTCCGGTACGCGTTGCGGCTCACCCACCCAAAGGATAAGTTTTGGAAAGAGTTGGAGAAATCTAGAGGACCTGAGCTGCATTTTCCTAGGTTGTTTGTGATGGGGAGAGACATTGGAGGAGCCAAGCGAGCTGAGCATCGGAATAGGAGCGGGAAACTTGAAAGAATCCTAAACTACTTTAAACAACAGCGCGAGGAATGACTAATGTTGTCACCGCAACGTACTCCCACTGAGAAGTGTGATCTAGCAGGAGGGAATCAGGCGAAGTTTCGTAGGGACAGTGTTAGTGAGACAGATCCTGGATAAAGTTCAAACAACTGAAAGGGCATGTTGTAGCGACAAGTGAAGGTTGTTTGTGAAAGGCAGGGAATTGAGGGACTTGAGGTGAAGCCTCTGGGCAATCAGGAGTACGTATCAGACATTCTTCAACATTTGGAGAGAGCTAACCTTAACCTCACACATTTTAGGAATGCATTAATTAGTATAAAACCCAAGTCACCGGTTTGCGGAGCAACATTGAAAGGAGAGCAGGAACCCGAGTGTAAGAGTCGTAGACTTTTACATACATATCCTCCTACTTCTGTGTTCTGCTAAAATGGTCTTTGAGCCTCTTGAATTAGTGAACCTGGATAGACTGCAACAGCGGTATATAGATATGATCTAACAATCTGGGATCTGTTGCAACTGAGCTAACTAAGTATGGAATCAAGAGCCGTTATCGAGAATCCCTTCAGTGCCACGTACTGAGTATGTCCCTCCCTATGTATGGGGGTGCAAAGGATGTTAGATATGTCAAAAGGTGGCCACTTTGTATACATTTCTATAATTACCTAAGTACTAATTAACTCGGAAGCTGTATTGTGAAATTTGTGGCTTGCAAAAACAGCTACTTCAAAGCCTGCCCTTGAACTCGCCCCATATGTTTGGACCTAATGAGAGGAACTCCAGACAATCAGGGGCGGACCACCCCCATGACCGGGGGGGTTGGTTGGGGGGGGGGGGGTGCATGGGGCCCCTCATATTTTTGGAATTCTTTTTTAGTTTCTTAGATACAAAAATCCATTATATTGTCACAATAATTTATTAGGATTTCATTTTCTTGTGTCTTTTTACTCTTTATGCCTTATCATAATCTTTATCCTTGTCATTTTCTTACTTTATCTTCATTCTTCTAGATTCTAAATGCTAAATCCACATTAAAAAAAAAGAATAGATTAAGGTTCGTACTTTTTTTTTTTTAGTTTAAATTCTTATAGTTGGTTAACTTATACATAACTAATGTATTCATATAGTTAATAATCACATAAGCAATATTTATACAATAAGAGTTAAGCTTTTTTCATGCAAAATTAGAAATTTATTGTTGACTAACCTTAATAAGTTAAATAAATTACTATGCATAGTGAAAATATATTGTTAGTAGACAAATTGAAAAATCTATTTTGTATTTAATGGATTTAATAGTGATGCTAATAATAATGTGTGTTTGATTATTCATGTTTTATATGAACTTGAACTTTTTGAATTCTTTTATATTAGCGATCCAATTTTTTTATGAATTTTTGGCACCCCCGATTAGACTTTCTGGATCCGCCCCTACAGACACTGGTGGAGACGCGAGGTTGCTAAAGGAAGAAAAAACAGTTCAAGGTGTCTTAGTAAGGATGAGATAGCAGAACTATTTAACTTGATGAATAAATAAAGCTGGGAAAGCATAGGCCGAGGGTTCAGGCACACGTATATTTACAGAAAGAAGCCCCTATACACGCTTCTTGGAGGGCTTTTACGCTTGTTTCTACCATCGTGTTCGTGTTGCTGCTGATCATACAATCTTTTTGTCAACTATCTGATGCCAAGGAAAGTGGGTTCGCAGTCGACGTGGAGGTGTCACAAGGAATGCAGTTCGAGTCAGATGCTAAGTGTGTTGATGTAGGACACAGTAAGGGTGGAGCAAGGGCAGAGACAAAGGGCTTCCCAGTCAGAGCTCGAGGGTGGCAGTGCTGCGAAGGCGATGGCCCAGGATGAATACACAACGACAGCCACAATCTAATGTTTAGGTCCAGAGTCAAGGTCCTGTATGTTTCTCTTTCTAGGATTCTAAAGTGAGAAAGTGAAAATGTGAGTGTCCCCCCAAATGAATTCTTAAGACCTCTATTTATAGAGGTTGAGATGATGATGTCATCAGCCGACACATGGCGCTCCTCAAAAATGACATGTCACCGAGGAGTCCACAGTTGCCGGTGCTCCACGGACTGTCGAATCGCATATTCACTCGGCCTGCTCCCCACAGCGTCACTCCATTTGTCTGGAAAGATTGGCTCCTGCAGGGTTGGATTGGCCAAAGAACCCCCTTGATCTAGCCACCAATTCAAGCCCTTACAGAGTCCCACAGGCCTGGCAGGGTGGGGAAGACCCGACGCCTAACTACCAGGCAGACTAGGCGCGATGCCCACCAGAGACCTACTCCCGCCTCGGAGTGACCTAGGGGTCATAGTCCCTAGGGATGTTGATGAAGCCCTCAGTGCTGGAGCACGTAGGCCAGTCACTCAGACACGCTGGCGGAGATAGTGTCCAGGAGAAGTCGCCTATTCCGCTGGCCGAGGTAGCATCCCGGAGGAGCCGTTTACCTGGCGGGCCGAGGTAGCATGCCGAAGGAGCCGTCTACTTGGCGGAAGGGGAGTTGTGCCGGACCACTTAGAGCTCCCTAACGAAGATAGTGTCCCAGAGAAGTCCCTATGCCCGCGGTTGAGTCCTTGTGCCGGATCACTCGGAGCGCGTCAAGGTAGCATCCCGGAGGAGCTCTCTACCTGGCCGAAGGGGAGTTAAAAAACTCCCTGGCGAAGATAGTGTCCCGGAGGAGTGGCCTATCCCCGTGGGTGAGTCCTTATGCCGGCAAAATACTCAGAGCTCATCAAGGTAGCATCCCAAAGGATCTGTCTACTTGACGGGCTAAGGTAGCATCCCGGAGGAGCCGTCTACCTGGCAGAAGGGGAGTTGAAGGTGGAGATAGTGTCCGGAGGAGTCACGTATCCCCGCGGGATGCTGTGCACTTTGGAGAATGAGTCGAAGCATGTTCCACGACCAAGGTAAGGTGCGCATGGTGTGGTGAAAGGATGGACCAATGCAAGGAGCATGGTAGTGTGATAGAGAGTCAGGGGGCACGACTGTGTTAGTGGCCCAGTGCATGGGAGCAGGGAGTGTTGGAGTGCGGCGCACGGGCGCTGGCCACTGGAAGTTTTGCAAAGATAGCGCCCGGGCAGGGGCGACGAGCGTCACGAAGACTGCACCCGAGCGACAAACGACGAGCATCATGGAGATGGTGCCCGAGCGATGGGCGATGAGTGTTGCGGACAATGCATGGTCCTTTGAAGAGTAGTGAAGGTGCCAAGGGGGGAGGCCAAAGGCCAACCTTTGGGGGAAGGCCAAGGCCAACCCCTAAGGGGAGGCCGAGGCCAACCTCCAAGGAGAGGCCGAGGCCAACTCCCAAGGGGTGGCCGAGGCCGACCCGAAGGGGAAGGCCAAGGTCGAGGCCAACCCCAGGGGAGAGGCCGAGGCCAACCCCAGGGGAGAGGCCGAGGCCAACGTCCTTGGGCAAGTGCCATGGCGCCGTGACTAGCGACGTGGGACATGCGACGATCGAAGCATTTCTTAGTGACGAAGTAATGTAACAAAAGTGAGAAGTGCAAGTGACTTGAGCGTGCACGTTTTGACCGGTTGGAAGCATTGAAAATTGACTGTTGTTTGTGTGGACGTGTCGTGCAAAATGGGACCTCCAGTGGACCTTTGGATGCGACCAGAGTAGGTTGCAAACACTATCTAGTTATATGCTTTTGATTTCAGATGTGTCATTCTCAGTTCAACAGGGCTTTTTTTCTTTTTTCTTGTCCTCCAAGTCTTGTTAATCTCCTTTCCAGCAGCCATTTTAAGGTTCACTGAAGTCTCTCACGACTTAGCTTGATCAAGCGAAACTGTTTGGCAAAGCACCAAGAATTTCCAAAAATATTAACATACTTTTCTTCCATGAGATTAGGATATTGCTCATTCTTGAGCGGGTGGCCTTTGAATTTGCTACGTCATTAACAAACTTTTTATTAACAGATTTTCTTTATGAGTGAGAACAACGAACATACTCTAACTGTTATGGATTGTCAGGACTATATTGTATCTAAAAATTTCTTCTGTCATACTGCTCGTAGAAAGATAGCAATAACTCTTGTATATCGATAATTAATGGTCGCTAAATAAAATTTCTGGTAACACTTTTAGCGACAATTCTTAATAGCACTTTTTTAGCGTTACTAAATAATAGATAACAAAGCATTTAGAGACTATAAACTTTGGCTCCTACCTGAATTGTAAGAATCTTCCTCCAACCCCGTATATAGGGACAATTAATAGTAACTGAGACTTTTTTCTAACACTTTCGGCGACAAATTATTAGCAGCATTTTTTAGCATAACTAAATAAAAATGATTAGAGATGATTGATTGTCGCTATATAGGGGATAGGAGGAAGATTTTACCAACTGAGATAGTAGCCAAATTATTTTCTTTATTGTCGTTATACTGGATGTTGTAGTTATCTTCTTACAAATATGTAGCAGACAAAAAAAAATGCAGCCTTGGTGGATAGTGAGTTGCATTGAATTATTTGAAGTTCTGTACCGTGTAAAACTCCTGGTTATAGCTGGGCAAGTTTTCTCAAAAGACGGCTGAACATGGTGGACCAGAACAAATTTCAAAGATCTTAGTCCAACGAAGATAAAATTAGCAATTAATGTTAACTCAAAAGTGACTTTTAGCGACCAACGGTTTGGAACAGTGAGATAAGTTGCCGAATGTTTGGTTTCCATTTGACACAAAAAGTCATCTAGCCCGGATTCCAGCCTTTTCCTTTACGAGCCGTTAATCACACTTCACTTTTACTAGCATTGCATTTTTCTTATCAAAGATAAAACAAGTGTCACTTGGAGACTTTAAATAGTATCGACCAAAAAATTTCAGCTGCGAAAGTGAAGTACGAAAACTGAAAAGTAGAGTGCGATATCAATCCTTCTTTTACCTCTTATTTATGCAAAAAAGGAAGATTGCGGATGGCAGCTGATTCTGTGCCGGCTCAAGGGTGTTTAGCCCCAAATTCTGTCCTATTTGTAGGTTTAAATGCACTAGCTTACTATGGGTAATTCTGTCCCAGCCCCTTTCTAGGTATAAATGAGCTTGCACACAATTTAACTAGTAATTTGCTATGTCACCCAACAAATAGTGTTGGCTGCAAGTCGGGCTATAAATATAGCGACAAATAATAATCACTAAATATGCTTTATAGTATGTTATTTGGTAAATTAAGGAAGTGTTGTTATAAATGGTTGCTAAAGATGTTTTTGAAAATGCCACTTGCAATATCTAACGATAATTGATGATAGTTATATGAGTGATTGTAGGCTATTTCTACTCCCAGGCTTGCATCCAAAATTGTTCCTACCCAAAAGTCCGAAACGGCCTTAAATTGTGGAAGATCTGACCATGAATTTGCCTCATTTTCGAGTAAAATTTTGCAGATATTTTTTTGCTGTAGCCCAGGTCGTAGGAAGAAGCTACAACCCTTTAATTTAACAATAATTAATGGTTGCTGAAGACGCGAGGTTGCTAGTAGAAGACAAAACCATTCCACAAACTATCACCCGTATGCACCTTAAGTGCCAAATGTGTCACAGAATTACCTAAGTTTCAAAAAATGATCAACTTAGTCTGACGTCTAACGGGAAACAGATGTCGTTTAAAGGTTTAAGTGTTGGACTGTAACTAACAGAAAAATAAATCTTTAAAAAAACGTGGTACTATCACACTCGTTTGATTTTTTCCATTCCATAATTTAATCATTACAAAACTCTCTCTCTCTCTCTCTCTCATTACCACCATCACCCACCAAAACCCCCGGACCACTAGCACTGTCGACCAAAACCGTGGCCGCTGCGTTGAACTCATATACACCGGACGAATTCCTAAAAAAAGCAATAGGAGGTACACGGAAACTCATAAAGAAGAAAGGGGCTACAAAAAGTAGCAATAGGCCTACAACACATTCTGGAGTCGGGATTCATCCACAAAATCTCAAAAGCTGCATCTGATACAGCCAGTCTGTTATGAGCTCGAAAAAAGATGTAAGAAGAGAGCCTGAAGACGTAAGAAGGTCACTCCACCACATCAAAATTTTACATGTTCCTTGCCGTCCATATGACCCAAAAAGGCATTAAGGCACCAATTTCCATCCCCGTCGCAACCCCTGAGGCACCTTCAACCTACCCTGCGCTTGCAGTATCTCCTGAACTGAGTTCGCCATGACTCCACAGTTTATTGGTGGCCTCACAATGTAGAAGTAGATGGTCAAAGGACTCGGCGTCCTTCTTGCACATGAAGCACCCAGTTGACCAAAGTCTGACCTCATTTTCCAGTATTTGAATATTGGAACCACCGACATGTCCTCCGCTGTACTAGTAGTGTTGGGGTTAATGAAATGGTGGAGATCTGTGTGTGCGGGTGTGAAGGGGTGGGTGGGGGGTTGTACGTGACTGTGTGCATTTGTGTGTGGGGTTCCACGTCACGGGTGTTTACCCAAGACAAAACTATGTGTAGACAAGTTAAATAAATTAACCCCAAGGGGTTGTTGAAGTGGCAAAGGGCCTCGAGGCATGACCTCGAGGTCCCAAGTTCAATTTTCCATACCGACAAGTTATATTGAATTGCAGTTCTAAATATTTCAAAAAAGAAGTTAAATAAATTACAATCACAAATTTATAGTCCTACCTTAAAGCCAAGATCAAATTGGGTGTGGAACTGTGACGTATGTGTGTTTTTTTGTTTGTCTCTGTGTGTGTTACGGTGAAGCTCTGTGTGTGTGATTGCGTGCGTGCGTGTGTGTGTTGGGGTGGGGGTGGGGGTGGAGGGGGGGGGTTTGTTACAGGTGTCTGTGACGGGGTGGGTCTCTGTAGTGTGTGTGGGGTGGGGTGGAAGGTGTTGTGTGTGTTTGTGTATGGGTGAAGCTGTGTGCGTGTGTCATATAATTGATGTGTGTGTGCGCGCGCATGTGCGGAGTGAATTAAAGAGGGAAAGCAAGATAGAGAGAGAAAGGAAACTTACCCTTGGACTTTTTTTAACGGATATGAGCATTTATTGGCCGTCAGACTAATTTGACTCATTTTTTTAAAAATTAGGTACTTAATGGACACATTTAAAGGGTTGGATACTCAAGTTGTACTTAGGTAATACTCTAGGGCAGTTTTGGCATTAGCCCAATTTAAATTGATGAACAAATGAAGCTGGAAAAGCAAGTAATTGGACTATTCAAACTTGTAAAAGCATATGTCAGTAATATGTCGAGGGTTCAAGCCTATGTATATTTATACAAAGAAGTGAGCTTCTTGGAGGGCTTTTACGCTTATTTAATCATGTAATATTTTTGTCAAATATTTAATTATATATGCTTTTGATTTCAGATGGGTCGTCAATCTCAGTTCAGCAGGGCTTTTTTTCTTTTTCTTCTCCTCCAGGTCTTGTTAATCTCATTTCCAGCAGTTCTTGACAAAGCACCATGAATATCCAAATTTGCTACATCTTTAGCCCTTTACTCATGATTTGACATCAAATTACATTAGTGCTATTATGCTCATCTCCATCTACTATAATACATTGTCTATCTTTTTTCATAAAATTACACACTTGCCGTCAAAAGATTCTACCTAAATTTTTTTAACCCTTTGCCAATGATTTGACATCAAATTACATCAGTACCATTTTGCTCATCTCCATCTATTTTAAACATTGTCCTCCTTCCATAAAATTACACACTCACCACCAAAAGATTCTTCGTTCTAATTTCAGTTATCCCATGCATTATTTTTTTTAGTTTTTGCTTAAGACATATTTAAAGTTGTACAAGTAGTCTAATAAGCACCCGTGCAAAGCGTGGGGCTTTCGACTAGTTGTTATTAAAAGACGGCTGAACATGGTGGACCATTGCATCACCAAGTTTCTAGTAACTTAATCCTACAGAGTTCTTGCGGTAACTCACGAGATAAAGTTAGCGGTTATTATTAATTCAAAAGTCACTTTTAATGACCAATGGGTCGGAACCACGATATATAGTGCCGAACGTGGGTTTCTATTTGACAAAAAAGGTCACTTTTTCTATTTGAAAAGGTTAGAAACCCTACTATTAATATGAAAGATAGCACTCGAATGACATCATCATCTGATACGCATTACAGTAAAATAATCGACAACAACAATTACAGTATTAAGAACAAAATAAACTATATAAAATCTAAACAAACATGCAGATAAAACAAACAAGCAGATAATACTAACTAATACAAGATAACTATAACCTAAAATACGATAAAAGACAAAATAAAACCAACCAATCACAAATCACCAGCTCATTGTCAGGCACAAACACAATGCCAGACACATGCGACCACCGTTGCAACCTGTCTTCGATCATAGTGCATCCACTCTGGTGCCCAAAAAGCCACCTTCTTAAGCCCTCACAACCACCAACCGTTCCCTTTGGCCCATCAAAAACACTGACCGAGACCCCTGGAAGCACCTGTTAGACCCCCGATATTTAAATCTCTGAAAAAAAAAAGTTTGGGACGTAATGGGTACTAAGCAATTCTAATTAGTTTAAGAATATAAGTATATTTCATTTAAGTCTCTGGTAGTTTACGTACAATACATATTCCCTAGGGATACAAGAAACTTCAAAAGAACTACCGAAGAATCCTTAAGTAGAAACTTCTTGGGATTTTACAAATTTCTTTGAGGTAAGAATTTAATTCGATTACTGAATTGAGGTTCGTAATAGGAACCCTACGAATTTTCTTCGTTGTTAGAACATAATTAAAACTTTTGGGTATGTCAATTTTTAAGGCTTGTGATACAATTGGACTTGTGCGATTTGTGGTAAGGGTTTATTGGTTTTTTTTTTAATTTCAGGGTTGAACCGATCAATAATCCTATATTTATTAGAGTTTATTTCTGTAACTCCAATTATTATATGATTCTTTCAAGTTTATTGTGCATTGGATCTGAACGATATCTTCTTAGTTTGTTTTGGTTTGGCCTATCTATACCTGCTATAACTGTTTTCGCTCAAAATTGCCTTGGTCAAATTCGTCAGACTTGTGGGTATAGTGGGCTGAATTTTTAAACATTCTGCTAATGTCATTTGTCACGCAGCATTACTGTATGTCTTCCTAATCCCTTGAGAATTAAACTATGTGAATTGTCAAGGTCGATTTCCTTTGTTTAATTACTCTCTCAAAATCTTCAGCTTTCCCCATTACCTTGATGTTCACGTGCCACCATCTAATTAAACTATGTGAATTGTCAAGGTCAACATCCTTTGAGTATTTGAAAGTTGTATTTTGTCTTTGCTTCTTATGATAAACTCATCATTACAACTTCTTTTCTAATCTTTTTAGTAGTCTCCAGTTCCCACAATGTTCAGAGTTGTTTGAATTGGTGTTACTTCCCTTCTTTTTCTCTAGCAGTGGTCCTGGTTTATATTGTAGGCGACCATGCCACACGCTAAGCTCCGTGTGCTAAGCAGCATAGACCACACTTTAAATTGCTTCAACCTGGTCCTGCTCTGAATATCTGTTTTGGTTCAAAAATTTGTTCTCATGAATATTGGCCCTATATTCATAAAAGGAGATATCTTTCTTCTCATTTCAGCCCCCTTTGTATAAAAGTTGATTTTAGTGCTTCCCACGTGTTAGATAGTCCATTTATACTCGTTTGTGTAATTGGTAATGAATCTTTCATACAAATTCTGTTAGGCGATTTGACCTCCCTCAAACTCACATTTTATATTCTTTCGCTAGATTCCAATTTTAAGTATTTTGAAATTGTTGGTGATACTCTGTGTGAATTGATTTGGAAATATTTGTTGCTAAAATCAGTCACAAGAGTTTGTACAACTTATGAGTGATACTTAGTGAGAGCTGTAGCAGCTAGGTATATTTGACCCATTAGTTTACATGTTTAAGCGGCTTGTTGGTATCTCGCCTAGTTTTGTATTGAAAGTTTGTGTAGTATTTTTATGAGCCATGTCAAGTGTATGTGACTTTCTGTTTCTGACCTACCCGCTGTGATTGGAATGTGAGCTAGTTCAGTGAGATGAGTTACAGATCGCGATCTTATTTTCTGAATCTTGTCTCACGTGTCAGTGATAGCCTGTGTAACCTTATTCTGAATGACTCTCTAGTGTCTGTCTCTGTACAAGAATAAAATTTAACATTTTGAAATTCTATCCTTGTACGAAAACATATTTTGGTATTTAAAAATTATGTCTCGTATATGTTCCGTTAAAGTTCTATACCTCCATAGTTTCGTTTTCTTCAGACATTTTTGTGCTCATTTTGGTTGGTTTGTTGAGCGACCTTACTATGGACATTTGGCTCACTTCCTTATCGCTTTGCTTTCAGGTGATCAGTAGAAGGGACTGGATTACAGGGCTAGCAGTGTGATTGAGAGCTAGCAATTATAATTTCAGAGTTAGTATTAGCATTTTTAAAAATAATAATAAAGATGAATTGAATTTATTTTGATTTTATTTTGGGAAGTTCGAGTTGGATTAATTTAAGATTATAGTACTATTTTGGGACACAACGACATTTATTGATGTACCTTAGAGACTGATTGACAGATGCTTAGAATGACCACTTGATAGACTTTTTCATATTTTGAGATTTTCTCACTTTATTTATTTAATATTATCGCTCCAAAAATTGAGGGCGTTACAGCATCAGTCCTCCCAACAACAAACCTATGTCCCTCAGCCATCTGCAATCGGAGGAAAACCTAGACCGTCAACAAACCATGTAGCCTCTCAATCACAGGCAACCGCTTTTTGCAGAAGCACCGACTTAAACCAACCTTAACCTAATAACTGCCAACCTTCAATTGCAACCCTCAAAACCTTTCTAGGGCAAGGGGGAAGAGGGAAATAAAAACTTATAAGAAAAAGCCTAACCCTAGACTCACCATCGCAAGACCAACCCACGGCAGTGCCTCCCTCGTGAATCCCGTCGGCAAAATTGCCGAACACCCAAGGCCCACCACAGCCCAATCAAGGGCACCCCAAGGATCCGGCAACTTACCCCTTCCATCAAGCTCCAACTGATCACCAGCACCGGAAATTATGGAGAGCCACCGAACCGATTGCAGGCCGTTGGAGTAGGGATATCTGTTTAGCTCCCCATCGCTCCCAAGATCCACACAAAACCCTAACTAGACCAGAAACAACTAAACCACAGCATGACAATCTACTTAACCATGCCATCATGCGCCGGAGGAAACGGTGGTAGCGGAGACACTTCGTCGATGGGGGAGAGAAAAGGGGTTTTTTTTTCCCCCACAAAAAGGTCACTTGTATTGCCTAAGCAAAGTTTCTAGCAGTTCTGAAGGATCCGCATCAACTTTTTACCCTTGTCCGGTTTTGGTTCTAATCAATTGCTCCATTCAGTTTGTAATCAAAGTAAAACTCAAGCTGAGATTGCGGCATTTGACCCGGATTCTAGCCTTTTCTTTTACGAATCCTTGACCAGACTTCACTTTTACCGGTGCTCTATTTTCTTTATCAAAGACAAAAAAATGTCACTCAAAAACTTTAAAAAGTATCAACTAAAAACCTTTAGCAGCAAAAGTGAATTGTGAATATTAAAAACTAGAGTGTGGTATGAATGCTTCTTTTACCCCTTATTTACGCATAAAAGGAGGTTGCGGATGGGTTGCACACAAATTCTTTCATATCAATTGTAGGTTCAATGACTTGCTTGCTAAGGGTAATTTTGTCCCCTTCGCAGCTATAAATGGGGTTGCACACAATTTTATCTACTAATTTGCTATGTCATCAAATAAGAAAATTATTGGGCGTAAGTCGGCCCACAGGAAGATCCTATAATTCTCTTATAGTGATTGATAATAACTATTACGTATGCTTTCTACTATGTTTTTTGGTAACGCTAAGAAAGTGTTCTTGTGAATGGTTGCTAAAGTTGTATGTGAATATGTCACTTGCAATATTTAACAATACTTAATGGTCATTATATAGATGGTTGTAGGCTATTCCTACTACCAGGGTTGCATCCAAAACTGTTCCTACCCAAAAATGGCCTAAAACTGCGGAAGAACTGACCACAAATTTACATCATTTTCGAGTAACATTTAACAATAGTTAATGGCTACAATTAATGGTTGTTGAATATGATTAGTGACATGTAGTTAGTGACAGTGAAGTAGTATTAGTAAGGACTTGTCATTGGGGGGGGGGGGGGGGGGGGGTGTTCAAAGGAGTTTCTGGTTCCAATCTAGCCGACATGACAACATTTTGTTGCTATAAGGTACTTTAAAAAAGTGTCGCCATAAACTTTAGTGACACTCTCTTAAGGCAGTTTAGGAGCAATAGGGATTCTAAAGTGTGCAACACCACATCGCTTAATACTTACTCTCGATTAAACTCCGCTCTCCATTATCTTACTTTTACTGTCACGTTTATTTCAACTCTTATCCTTTTTTATGCACTTGAAAATCATTTAACACATGCGTGGTGGATGGTAGATAACATTGATTAAGCTGAACAAACAAAATAATGGCTCCAAAGGAACGACGGTATGCATTCCAAAACTAAATAAATGAACAATAAAACAAAAAATGATCATCTACATCTCGTGGTGTTCTCTGGATAATATATATAACTAAATATTATAAGATAATTCACTATGATCAGAGGATATGTTTTTGTTTGTCAATCAGGGCTGCTTCATAATAAAGTTTTCAAGTGAGTCGTCTTCTTTTCGTGTACGTATTTATGCAAACCTGGTTTGAGCAGTTCTACCCATCTCCTACTATTCAACTAGGTTTTTTATCCACTTTGAACATACAAGGAAGCTTACACTGTCACACTTAGTAAAAGTTTTTCAAACGTGCACGACTGTTGTGATCTTTAAGTCTGAAACGATGGTCTCAGACATGATAAGACCCTCCTGTTGAAAAACTATAAATATGCAACCTGAAGGACATATATAGAATTCATTAATAGCCAAAGATGAGCTTGGGTTCAATTTTAAGCTCGAGCGACAGCGAGGAACGATGGGTCAATCGGATCGGCCAGTATTTCGAGAAAGAAGTGACGATTCACAACGTTCCTATAAGCGTCTTTAATGTGTCCAAAGCCATTAAAGCTGTCAAACCCGAGGTGTATATCCCTCAGGTAATAGCATTCGGACCCTACCATCACATGCAGCCGGAGCTTTACCAAATGGAGAAGTACAAGCTTGCTGCCATTAAATCATCTTTGAGGCCAGAACAAATCCTCAATTTCCAAGAACTAGTGATCGACAAAATGAAGGAACTAGAGCCTGTAATCCGCGCTTGCTATCACAAGTACTTGGATCACGATGGCTATGCGCTCGCATGGATAGTTGCCGTTGATGGTTTGTTTTTACTTGACATTTTACGTGGTTATGGCCACGTAATGTATTCTCAACGTAGGAACTTGACGCGGGACGCTGTTCTTTGTAGGGATGTAATTGTGCTCGAGAATCAGATTCCCGTTATTCTTCTCAAGGAAATACGGAAGAATCTCCAACTCAATTCCATGCATGATGATGATGACTTGGAGTTGTTTCTCATGTTGCGAGGTTTTTGTCAAATACACTCTCCTTTGAAATTGGCACGAATATCAAACACGTCATCATACACTAGCTGTCTGCATTTGTTGGATCTCATGTACTTTTTGATAGTGAACCATCAAGTTACACCAACACGGCCGCAGGAACAAGTCCTCGGCCTCGAGAAGACTGATGGACGAACTGATGCAGAGCAACACCAGTCTGAAGAAGACACAAACGATCTCATACTCAACGTGGGAGAGATTGTGGAAATGGGAATGCATTTGGGAATCGGAAAGAAAGTCCTTAAGCCGATCAAGGTCATACAAGAGATGCCATGGGAAAAAATATCTAACTTGCTAGGGCTTAAAATGGGCAACGAACACGATAAGGACAATCATCCCATCGTTGAGGAGATAACAATTCCATCGGTGTCACATCTTTCTAAATTTGCTGGGGTGAAATTTATCCACACGGTTGGGGGCATTGGGGACACGAAGTTTGTCCACGAGGGAGCGACTTTGTACCTTCCTATCATTACTCTGAATGCTAATTCAGAAGTTTTGTTGAGAAACTTGGTCGCATACGAAGTTGCTCTTTCCAATTCTACAGGTAAACTTGCACAATATGTGGATTTCATGTGTGGGATTGTAGACACTGCGGAGGATGCGCAGTTGCTTAGGGAGAAAGGCATCATCAAAGGTGACTTGAACAATCAAGAGATAGCAGATCTCTTTAATGGCATGAATAGAATGAGTGCAAAAGCAAGAAACAAGACAGTTGACGAAATTAACGAATACTACAACGAGAGGCCGATGGTCAAGGGATATACTTTCATCAAGAAGCGAATTTTTGCTTCTTGGAGGATCCTCACACTTTCTTCTACCATCTTGCTCTTGTTGCTATTCATTTTGAATTCTTTTTGCGAGGTTTATGGTTGTTCACAATTCTTTGGCAGCAGCAGTTAATTAGGCCTCCCTTTTGCATTTGTACAAAGCATTGTACCTAATGGTAATGAGTGACTTGTTTTTCCTTAACAAGTATTTAATCTTGTATTTTTAACTTCGGTAGTTTCTTACTTATTTTTTAGATTACTAGTAAAGATCACGTACTTTACATGTTAATGGCAAGGAAGTGGATTCGTAGTCGATGTGGAGGTGCCAAAAGGAATACAGTTCGAGTCAAATGCTAAGAGTGCCAATGTGAGACACAGTAAGGATGGAGCAAGGGTAGAGACCAAGGGGCTTTCCAGACAGAGCCTGAGAAGTGGCAATTTTGCAAGGACGAAGGCACGGGGTGAATACATAACGACAGTCACAGTCCAATGCTTAGGTTCAGAGTTAAGCTCCAATATCAGGTCCTGTGTGGTTCTCTCTCTAGAATTCTAGAGTGAGAAAATAAATATGAGAATGAAAGTCTCTAAATGTCAAATCTTGCAAATGAATTCACAAGACCCTTATTTATAGAGGTTGAGACGATGATGTCATCAACTGACATGTTGTTCTCCCCGGGAATGACACGTCACCGAGCATGAACTGTCGGATTGCATAGTCACTTGGTCTACCCCGCACAACATCGCTCTGTCTATTTTGAAAGATTGGCCCACACAACATCGGCGTGGCCAGAGAACCCCCTTGTTCTAGCCACCAGTCCAAATAGCGCTTGCAGAGTCCCACTGGGCATTTAGAGATGCCCAAGACCTGGAAGTGGTGGGGAAGGCCCGACGCCCAATTGCCAGGTGGAGTAGGCATGAAGCCCCCCAGAGACATGCTCTCGTCTCAGAGTGACCCAAGGGTTATAGTCCCTAGGGGTGCCGTTCAAGAGCCCCTAGTGCCGGAGCACATAGATTAGTCATGCTAACACCGTGGAGGAGATAGTGTCCTAAAGAGTCGTCTTTCCCATGGGTGATTCCTCATGCCGAAGAGCTCAGAACACTCTAAGGTAGTGTCCTGGAGAAATCGCTTAACCGACGGGCCAAGGTAATATCTCGGAGAAGCCGTCTACTTGGCACAGGGGAGTCTTTGTATCGGAGCACTTAGACACTACAAGAAAAAGGCTTTTAGTAACGGGTAAATCCGTCGCTAAAAGTTTTAGCAACGAATTAACTGTCGCTAAAAGTCCCTCTTATAAAAGTTCATTACTAAAAGTTTGGCGACAGAATTTTCAAATCCATAGTCTAATACTGCACATGTTGCGACGGAGTTATTTATTAACTAGCTACGGAATATCCGTGGCTAATTATATTTTGTATTTTAATTTATTTTCTATTTTATAAAATTAGCGACGGAATAAATGTTTTAGCGACCGAACATTCCATCGCTAAATAAGATTTTTGGCTACGAAACATTTCGTCGCTAAAAAGCTGATAGTTGGTGTCTGTGAAGGGGCAACGGGGGGTGGGGACGATCCTATCACGTCACGTGCAGTCGTGCTAGGCAGGCCAAATACGTGGCCTTTCGGCCGATTAACAACCTCCGGTACGTATATGCATCACTTCAACACCCCAGTACTAGCACCCGTACTAGTGGATGCTGATGGCCGTCCGGACGCTTTCTCGGAACCCCTATGCTGTTCATACGAGGCCTGCAAGAATAGCGAGTCAAAGATATGTTAGTGCATTAATTAACGCAACAAACATTGAGGATAGGAAGACAAAAAATTAACAACTTAAACAAATTGACTCATATCGATCCGCCGGGCAATATCCGAAACATAGTCGCCGGCCCGGTGCACGTCCTTGTCCTTCTTCCGCACGTGCATCTGATTATACGTCAGAGCTATGACCTCATCATCCTCCAGATCTGGGTTCTGGACCGCATTCATGTGTCGAACAATGTCGTGTGGCATCGACCCCCCGTGTGCGTCAGATCTCTATTTTGTCTGTTCTCAGCCCCGCTCTTACTCTTGGCGTCCCAGCTTGGATCCGCAGCCCACCGATCTTTCATCTCCTACCATACAGTCGGAGATATCCAATATGGGGGATATGTCTTCATCTCCGTCAACAGGGCATCCTCGGGCAGCATTTTCTTTGCCCGGTCCCATGCGTTGTTGAGCCATCGGCGGTAATTCTTGCCTATGTAAACAAAGAAGGCCTGCCGCCCCAGCGCCTGCTGATCAGGCGAGTCAAACGTGAACCCCTCCTGTAAGGCATTCAATAACACAAATTAACTACAGAAAACAAACTGTAATTAAACAAATACTATCGCAGAAAAAAATACTTCATCGTACCAGCCACTCCTCCCATAGGGACTCCCTCCCAGCGGCATCCCAGTCCTTCCAGTACAGGCGTGGCTCGAAGAATCGGTCCTTCACAAAAATGCCGATCTTCGTCCTCACATGATTCTCTAGGATCTTGCCAAATAAGTAAATAAATAAATTAATACAGTTCAAATATAAATTAACACCCCAAAAATTTAAATATAAGGTATGATGTAATTTTTTTTACTTACAGGCCCTCCTGGGTGAGCATAACTCTCTGTTTACGCTGGGAGTCGATGCATACCCCGCGCGTCAGGCCACGGCCTAGTCGAGATCCTACAAAACACAGACATTAATACAATTCAAATTTATTTTAAATATAAGGCTAGCGAAAATGTATAAAACACCGTTATCAACTATACCTGAGGTAGAACCCACGGAAGAACGAGAATAAACGTGCGTGTGGGATGAATCTGCGACGGCTGGGGCTGGGGCTGGGGCGGGGGTGATGACTAAGGCTGGGCCCCATCTACTGTACGTGAGCACTCTGTACCTCGTCATCAGTGGGCAATGACGTGGTGGGAACCACTGGGGAGGAAGCAGCTCGGCGTCCACCCCGGCCACGAATAGCCCGTATCCTATCCATATCTGACTTCGTATATATATAAATTATAACTTGGCTACAAATAGTAGTCATATAAGATGTGAAAAATAATTTCACCACACCAAAACAAGGACAATTCATCTTCGTCGACTTGAATTTTCTCATTATTAGCATCTTACAAGAATTAAATTAAATCATATATATGAAAATATCAGATACTATGTCTCATTCTGTTAAAATTTATTTTTACAAAAAATGATAATATATTTAAAAGTGATTAGATGTATATATAAGTCCTGTTAAATTTAAAATACAACTTTGTTCCTTTTAAATGTCTACTTAACTGTTGTAATAACCTCAAGAACGTATGTAATACCTTATAATCCCTTTTGAAGTTAAGAAATTAGATCCATATAAAACATTTACAATTCAAAATGGATACATCATAGCACCACTATTTTAAATTACAATTACAATCGTATTCACTATTTAACTCTGTATGGCACTGGTATGACTATTCTATTATTCTAGGTGCTAAGCTAATATTCATTTAAAATAGTACTTGATAACTTCTAACAAAAGTTTAAAAAAGACAAGTAACTAGCGGCTTCATTGTGTCACTATTTATTCTTTGTCTTTCAACTTACAACATAAAAAAATTACAGGTGAACACACATGTATATGCAAATATCTCATAATAATTGAACGTATCCAATCAAACAAACAGTGAGTGATGTTTAATAATTAAAAAGTTAAGAGTAATGCAGGTGAATTCATTTTTGAATATATTACTTAAGTTAATTTAGGTACAGAGGTTATTTTTTATTGCCAAATAAGATAATTTTTTATAATGTTAATGTCTATTTTATCTCACAATATGTGGCACGCAATAATATACTTTTGAAACTTTATGCTGTATTATATTTTATAAATCGATTCAAACTTGACTCGGGTTACTGGACTAGTATAGTCCAAAATCAGTACTACTATAGTTGGAAAATTAAATTTGATCAGCAAAGGCAGTTATCTTTCTCTTTAAGTAATTCCTTCGGGTTTCCATGGTTGGTACTTGGTAGTACCAAAAATACCATAAACTGAGGAAGTGGGCTAACTCCTGAACGTGGATCATAAACCAACAACTGTACTATCTAGAACTTCAAAAGCTATTAATTATTTTACAGTATTATGTTTTACCAATTTTAACCAGATCTTTCCGAGAAAATTTGATGTTTTCGTGCTGATCTTCTCTCCACACCCATGAGAACGACAATAATTATAGATATCCGCCAAAAGTTTACATGCCTCCTGCGCGACGCCTTGGTGCGTTCTGGATTCAGTACGTTCATGGATGAGGAGGATATACATACAGGAGAAAAAATTGATACAAGAATACGGGAGGGAATAAAAAACTCAAGGAGCGCAATAATTGTTTTCTCAGAAAATTACGCGTCCTCAACATGGTGCCTTCAAGAGCTTGTGCTAATCCTTGAACGCTTGAGGATCTCTGCATACGATCTCATACCCATCTACTACTATGGTGTCGAACCTCAAGACATTAAGCACCAGAAAAAGGAATACGGGAAGGCACTCGTAAAGCATAAAACGAGGTATGAGCAAGAGGTGGAAAGCTGGAAGGCAGCCCTTAAAAAAGTTGGGAATTTCAAAGGAATCATCGTTGAAGGGTAACTTTCTTTAATTTATTTTCCTTTCTCAAGAATTATCTACTACTAGCGGGACCCATGCAATGCACATAAATTAATTTCACTTTTCAAATACAGAACATATTAGGAATAATAGGTCGCAACTTAGTGATGTTATTTTTTGGAATGCAGTAAAAGGAAGGAAGATTTTTTTACCAGTAGAATACAATTTTACATAACATGTCGTCATACTACTTCATGTAGTGCTTTCTAGGAACGAAAATAGAATGTTGGATTCACTACATGATTTATTTTAGTTATAAATGGGCTTAATTTCAAAACTGTACCCTCAAGTTTACCTCCAGTACAACTTTATTATTCAAGTTTCAAGGTGTGTCGAAGAAGTACCCAAGTTTGAAAAAACGTAACAAATAAGTACCTCGGCTTACTGATGACGGATGCTGTTAGAAAATCAGAGGGGTATGACTGTAATTATTAAAAAAGTTGATTTTACTTAAGTTCAAGTACTGATTTGGTAGGGTTTACTTTTCATAGATACTTCTTTGGTACGGTTACTTTTGCTACTTTTTCTTTTCACAGCCATTCGATGTGGCACTATCTTATCCGTTCGATTTTTGTATCTTCCTTAGTTAATCATTAAAAGAACTCTCTCTCTCTCTCTCCCACCCCCGCTTCCTCCCTCGCCCTCTAAGCCACTGCCTCCCTATCACTTGTCATCCTCATCGTCCACACCAACGACCCACCGCCGTCACCATTGGTCTTGCCACTGCCACCACTTATATCAGTGACCCCTCACTAGCGATCTGGCCACTGCCACCTCCCATATCAGTGAATGCACCACCTCACCACCGATCTAGCGACCGACATTATCTACCGACCTGTTTACAGTCATCGTCCCTGACCGTCGGTGTCCAAATCAATCTCCAATCACCGTTGGCGCTCACATCCACGACCCAAGACCAACCATCACCGGCATACCCAGCACCACCACAACCTAACATCACCATCACCGTAACTCCTACGTAGCGGCATCATCACCGTCGGTTGACTGAGCACCAATTTTTAAAAGCTGGAGTACTGGTTATAACACAGAATTTGTGCATGATCTTCTCCTTTCGGGTGACACAGTTTTGTAGAATCCGTGGCTTGGTTACGGGGAGGGTATGAATGGTGTACTGATTGAGCTAATTTGGGGATTTATGAAAACCTTAGGGGAGTGAATGCGGGGGAGACCAGCACCTACTAATTTAATTCCAAGGTTTATGTATTTTGTTTTAAAGATTCTTACTGTGTGCAGTGGTGTTGGTAGTGTGCAATGGTCAACAGTGTTGTGTTTGTGGCGGCGGTGTTGGGTTTGTGATGGCCGCGTTGGGTTTGTGACGGCGATGGTGACACGCGGTGGTCGGCGACGGTGTTAGACAACGACAGTGGTTGCAGTGGTGGTGGTCTAGTGGGTGATGTTGGTAATGAATAAACCATACCAAAGTCAACAACTGTGAAAAGTAAAAGTAGTAAAAGTAACCGTACCAAAAGAGTACGTACCTGTGAAAAGTAAACCGTACCAAATCAGTATCTGAACTTTTTAAGTAAAATCACTTTTTTTTTTAATAATGATAGTCCTACCCCTCCGACTTTTTGACTACATCCGTCGTCCGTCAGCCGAGGTACTGATTTGGTATACTTTTTCAAAGTTGAGAACTTCTTTGACACACCTTCAAACTTGGATACTAAAGTTATACTGGGGGTCAACTTTGATGGCACCGTTCTAGGATTAAGCCTTATAAATGACATTGTCATTCTGCATAATAATCGTCGCTAAAAGCTTTGTATGATTTTCCGTAAGCAAAATTTTGGCAGCGGGTCACAAATAGATGCGAAATTACTTTACGATCATACTTAAAGTTGAAATTCAAGTCGAGAGCCCACTTTGGCTCAAACTTTAAAAATCTAACATCAAAAACTAACATCTAGTCGTTTTTTCATGTGTTTTGTTTTCTAAAGATTTGTGTGATTCAGGCTTCAAATATCATTGGTTCACCGAAATTAAACAGCTACATCTGGCACCTTAGTTTTACCACCACCTTTATCATAACTGTTTTGAGTCTTACTATAATCATCATCAATGCCACCGTCGATGTAATGGTTTCCACTATGATATTTGTCGTCCCACCACGCCCACCACCACCACTTGTCACAGTTATTGCCAATATCATATTCACCCTATCAAGCACCGACAACTCAATTCACCACTACACCACAATTATCACTACCATACCACTGTGGTAAATGGGGGTCGATCCACGTCTACCGGTGGAAAAATATTTATTTTTCAATTGTGATCTAGCCATCTACTAGAGGTTGGGGACGGTTCATATTTGATATTTTTTATAGTAATCGCTAGGTTATTAGGGGTCACGAGCCGACAGACGACTTAAATTCGACTTGATTTCCAGGAAAATAGGGAAGGGGGGAGCCTAACCGCTGCAACAGGAACTAGATAATTCTAGCATTAGATATGGATCATCTTTCATTATATACATATACATATACAAACACTTACAGAAGACAAATTCCTCAGTAGAATTTCACCACGTGTTAGTTTTTTATTCAGAGCTCTCTGGTGCAGTCTCGGATTAACTTGAATTTACACATCTATACTTTTTATCAAGTTTCAGCTTACCTTGAATTTGGACACTTATTATTACTAAGTTTAAGCTTACCTTGAATTTGGACCTCTAGTCTATTTAGTAAGTCTCAACTTATCTTGAACTTGGACTTCTAATCTAATTATTATTTTTACATGTCATAATTACAGTTAAAACACGCAAAACTAAACAACAAGTTACAGTTGGTGACAAAATTAGTGAAACAAAACCAATGCTCCTATTATTAGTCACCTAAGGTATGCAAAAGTATTGCAATCTCTATTTTGTGATACTATTTTCTCATGGGAGTTGCACATTTTCTACGGCCTTGGGTTTCAGGCCAAAACTTATTGTAACCTTAGTCAAAGTCAAAACCTGTAATATCCCAAAATTTTGGTCAAATTGATATCTTATTAACGGAAAAAAAAATTTTGAGCTTAATTTTTTCTCATTTGACCTGAGAGGTATTGTAACATCTCAATTTTTTTTTCTGGAACGTTAACACTCAATCGATCAATGACACTAAGACAAATATATCCTCTACCTCAATAAATAATGCAACAAGTTGTCAGAACAACTAACTGTCAATCAAACCATACTCTCAATTAACTATCATAATTGATAACATAAATCTAAGTCTAATTTTTTTTTAAAAATAATAATCATTACCCGCGAAGGGGTTCTAACGATAAATACTAAGATTAAATATCTTCCTTACTCGGCTCTAATCTATTCTCGGACAACCTAATGCTGGCTATCACCTGCAGAAAGGAAGTCAAAGGAGAGAGAGATTTTGAGATAGCAGTAAGGTCGATCAAGATTTTAAAAACAACAAACAATTCAGACGATTTTACATTTACAGTCAAATGATAATATTTTTTTCTTTTAAATAAATTTTCAAATAAAACCAACGCATTTCGATACAAACATAGGGACGAGTGTTATTCAATTCCTTAAATGAATATTCATTGAAAAAGACTTTAGATGCTATAAAACATAAATATGAAACATTGAACATGAGTAGTACACTATGCATATGTACACTGACTAGTCCATTTAGGTACTAGTTTAACCCATCCAACAGACCATCCTTATAACTTCAGCAATATAGACCATCCTTATAACTCCCAGATTACTAAGTCATGTCGACATTGAAGAAATAAATACAATTGAAAATGTTTATAATCGAAACAATAGATAGATGATAATGAATCAGAAATTCAAACGATCGCTATACGGCTCAAATTAGGGTTATACGGGCAATTGAAAACATTTTCATCATAAAAAAAATGTCAGAGTTCATTAAAAATTCGGTAACAACTCAGAAAATTATATTTGATATCAACGATGAAATGGGGTTTCGGATAAAATTCCTAATTACCTCGATCCAAGCTAAGCAATGCTACACAACCTCGATCAACAATCCTTTGAATCAACCTAAATTGACAATTCATTTGTTAGAACACAATCTATGCTACAATACTATATAATAAATATCTTATTTGACTACAAAGAATAATATTAGTATCTAAATTAATCATGACTAAATTCAGTAAAATATTAAAAAGAAATTCACTTGCATTACTACTAACTTTTGATTATTAAATAGCATTTTTGGTTTGATTAGGTTGCATGCAATTATCATGAATATTTGCAAAAACATGTGTGTTTACCGGTAATTTTTCATATCATAGGCTAAAAGATAAAGAATGGACAGCGACACAGTAGAATCGTTATATACTTTCGTTTTTTAAGCTTTTGTAGTAGTATTTCAAGTGAATATTAGCTTAGCACTTAGAGTAGTAGCATAGTCATGCTAGTGCCATATATATAGCTAAATAGCGAATATCATTGTCACTATAATTAAAAAATGGCGGCACTATCATGTATTCGTTTTGAATTGTAAATGTTATGCATGAATTCAATTTGTTAATTTCAGAGGGTTTTTAGGTATTACATATGATCCTGAGAATATTATAACGATTAAGTAGAATCTAAAAGGAACAAAGTTGCATTTTAAATTTAACATGACTTTTGTAAACACGTTATCACTTTCAAATAAGCTATTAAATAATATTTAACAGAACGACCACATAATATCCATGTGTTTCTTAAATCTTGTAAGATGCTAGTAATACGGAAATTCAATTGATGAAGTTGATGTATCCTTGTTTTGGAGTGTTGAAATTGTTTTTCACATCATCTATGACACTATTTGTCATCAAGTTATAGTTTCTATATCTATTAAATACATTTAATGATAGTTTATATATATACACACACACACATATAAATATACACATATATATACATGTATGTATGTATGTATGCATGTCAGGTTATACCTATAACTATAATGGGTTTGCAATGGTAACAAATATCATTGTATTACGCTAATATTATAGAACGAGCGTTAATCAACCACTTGCTATTGATTTTGCACAATAAACACCATGCATAGTTATAATCAATTCTATTATATTGAGAATTAAGTTTCAAAACTTATAATTTGTCTAAGATTTACTAATTAATGTTATTTTTCATGAAAACTTAATTACGTATAAATGAAGAAGACTTTTTATTGATCCTAAAGGCCCTATATAAGAAAGAACTGGTTTATCGTTACTTTTATGAATTATATGGATATATATTTCCATCTTAAAGGTTTTAAATATTCTGAAATACAGTAGTAATTAAGAATTGTTTGATTTAACTGTACCCTTTTTTTTAATACATATGTGATTTCTTTTTGAAATCTCATATATGCGTTGATCGTGCGATCTTATCAAAGCAAAAAATTGTTATATGATTCAATTATTGATCTTATATACTATTTATATAATGGTTTGCGATGATTATGTTATGTTAAATAATTATACATCTATTAGAGTTTTAGAATTATTTTTCAGATTATATATGGCTTTCCTAATATAGCCCTCATATAACTCCTGCGAAATTACATGGAGATACAAATTGGGATTAAGGCTTCTTAATATAGCCCTCATATAGTTCATGCAAAATTAGATACACTTAAAAATAGGGATTACATCCAAAATACTACGGAGTATTTGAATACCATACACTAACATGTTTAGTATCTACCTTTAAATCCATTTCAACTATAAGAATTATGAATTTATCACTATTATAACTTTAATTAATAATAATTATAAAGTTATTAGTTGGTTGTGTGGTCCCACCCAAAACATAATATCAATTTTTTTTATTTTACCATAAAGATTCTGACGGCTATATATTATATTGGCAAATTTTTACATCGATTACGGTACGCATATGAATATGAATCGATTGTTACATTACTTTTATTTTTTTAATTTCAATTGTGACATCAATTTTTTTCTAAATCTAATAACTTTTTTTTTGTTTTTCTAGATATATGAATTTTCTATTCATGTTAGAGAGCGATTTTAAGGATATAATAGTTCTAATAAGTTAGTTCATTAGTTAGTTAGAGTTTCTGAATGTTTAGAATTAATTTTTCAATTATATAAAGCTTACTGATATGAAAATTAACTTATAGAGAAATAATGATTCCATCTAAGATAATATTTGAGACTTTTCAAGATACTTATAATATTTATAATTTTATTCGACATTGGAAGCATTATTTATAATTTTATTTCACATTGGAAGTATAATGCGATGACATGTCAAGTAAAGAAACTATCATAATACTATGACATGTCAGGCAAAGAAGATACACACACACACACATATAGTTTGAATTAGTAGCAAGTTGATTTCCATTTGCGAGCAAGTGAAAGAAATACAGTTACTAAAATCTGTCGAGAATATGATATCCTGAAAACACGTCTAAGTCACTCTAATGATTTCGAAGAACCATAAGGTGCATCTAATTTTATCATTGGAGTTTTCATTAGTCCAGATTTCATTCTTTCGTTGGGTTCATGAGAAAAAAAGTTGGTTCATGAGAGAAAAGGTGTCGCAATAATTAAGAGACAACATGAAATTTTAATTTTACTAACAATATTAAAAAGATAATGTTTTCATAAGATATTGAGATAACGGAAATCTTCAAAAGTTAAAACACGAGTACTTGTTACAGTATAAGAACATTAGGATACAAATAGGTTATTGTTAATCACACTTCACATTCTAGCATTTATGCTCCACTTTTACTACTAAAGACCAAAGAGTAATTGTCACCAAGGATGCTTTAAAACATTTATATTAAAAGTAAAGTGTAAGTGAAGAAAAGTTGCGTGTGATTAAGAATTTCCTCAAAATAATGGCGAGGCAATGTAACACCTGGGTTTTGTAGTGAAATAATTAATTTTTTTTATATTTTTTTTTATCATCAAACTTGTCAAGACCCAATAAAAAAAGATTCCCCAAAAACTCCAAGTGTCCATGTGAATGAATACATAGATTTTTCCATTAGCTGTGCTTGTCTCTCATGGATTCCATTGATCTAACAAATCACTGTCCTAAAAAAGGTCATATTCAATGGAATTTCATGGACAAACTTGCTAAAATTGTTATCATCTTCTTAAGCATTTTTTCAGGTAAAATAACGTCTTCGGTATCTATTTACGTTAAAATGTTAATATATCATTAGACACTTAAGAGTAGATTTTTATCACCAAGAGTAACAATTAGGAAAGTTGCTTATAGTTAGCAATTAGTTTCACTTATGTAGTCAGTAGTTACTGTGATGATTCCACAAATAACAGAATGAACAAGTGCTACAACTCAATATTGTGTTATTTGGTTGTAGAGAGTTAACGTCTCTCCTTTCGATGGCATTATGTATGCTAGAATATTCATTAGGGATTCTTAATAACCTCTGCAGGTGATTAATATGAAATGTCCAAAATGATTGGCAAGTTAACGAAAATGTGACTTACCTGTAGCATTGCTTGGCTTAATAGTGAAGGAGGCAACGTCATACGAGAGAACTCTAAAATCACGAGAGTTCATGTTTCACTAGGAGTGAGCCTTAAAAAGCCTATTCCTTTGCCTGTGTCCTTTCCTTCTACTTTGGATCGTTGCTAACTAAACAGTGCAATTCGGGTGGGAAATTTGCAGAGTCAAAGCTTTAACTTTGTGTTTTCATTAATTTGTTTAGTTGCTAATGAAAGAATCCACTTAAATTTGGAGGAAATCACATAGTAAGTTGAAGCTTACATGCATGGCACAAGGAGAATGTCCCTAAAATCCTACTTGTCGCGAATATGAGAGCTCTAAAATTGCACATACGGTTCGCTTATTATACATTAGATTAGATTAGATAGATTCTTTGTATGTACGGGGCACACACTAAATTATTATGTTGATCATGACGTTTTTGGAGGCTCGCAAAAGTTGAGCATTTAATGAATTCACAATAAGATTATAAAATTAAGATTAACAGAAGCTATCAATACCGTGCATACAAATTGTATGCACACTATTGATAGCTTCAGTTAATACAATCTTGAAGAGATGTCAGTAATTAATGGTTTGATACCCTGTCATTATAGATCGATTTTTTTGGTAGGAAATCTACTATAGAAACGTTGGGTGCACTAGAGCTATGCTTATTGATCATTCTGATTTGAAATTGCCAGGAATCTGGACAAATTCATGGACAAAATTGTCGCAGAGGTTCGAGAAAAACTTGGTGGAGAGGCTATGAATGTGAACCCATACCCATTAGGTCAAACAAATCAAACGCACGTCGTCTATAATGCATGCTATGTAGTCCAGAATTTTAGGACCAACAGTAACTTGCCAGCTACTTCTCCACACACCGGGAGCTTACAATTGCCACCTCTGGACGGTACATTGCCACCACAACTTGTTATCAAGGAGCTCGACATCAATGATGCCCCTGATGAAGTACCAACCTTGATCCAACCAATATCTGCCTCCCCGCTTACGTATAAGTGTCCTGTGGATGGTGAAGATATGGTGTTGCTCTTTACATGGTTTGGCATGCCTGGATTAATTTTCGATACCTGCACAAGAGTGAAACAAATCATACTGGAGTACAATGTCAAATTTCAGGAGTGGGAATTGCTTGAACATCAGAATCGTGCTCCGCGCTTGTTCGTGATGGGGAATGACATTGGAGGAGTGGCGCAAATCGAGCATCTACATCGGAATGGTGAACTGGGGAGAATCCTGAAACCTGAACAGCCCCAAGGATATCAGCTAATGTCTTCATCCCACATGGACCCAAAGATAGAGGAGGAAGTGCAAGAAAAGGACGAAAATGAGCTGGATTTCAGTATATATGAAGAGGAAGATAAAGAAGAGGAGGGTGACGATGATGACGACGATGGTAATGAGGATAATGATGAAGATGAGGAGGAGGAGGAGGACGACGACGACGACTCTGGTGAATAAAATCCACTTAATGACTACCCAAATATCTGTCCACCGGGAGGACAAGATAAGGTGGTGCTTTACATGAGGAAAAAAGGTAGTACTGAGCATGAATTAGAAGGCAAAAGATTACTAAGAAAGATTCTATATGATCATCATGTCCGGTATGAGTTGCGGCTCACCGACCCTGACCAGAAGTTCTGGAGAGGGTTCGAGAAACTAAAAGGTCGTGAGGTGCACTTTCCCAGGTTGTTCGTGATGGGAAGGGACCTTGGAGGACCAAAGCGGGTTGAGCATATGAATAGGCAAGGCACACTTGAGAGGGTCTTCAACTACTACCAACGAAAATTAGGGGATCCATTGATGTCATTACCTTGTCTCAATGAAGAACGTGACATATTGAGCGACTACCCGTATATCTGCCCACCGGGAGGGGAAAACAGAGTGATGCTCTACATGATAGAACGTGATGCTACTGAGCATGAATTAGACGGCTTGAGATTAATGAAAGATATCCTCTCGGATCACCATGTCCGGTACAGGTTGCAGCTCACCCACCCTAAGGATAAGTTTTGGAAAGAGTTGGAGAAATCTAAAGGACGTGAGCTGCATTTTCCTAGGTTGTTTGTGATGGGGAGAGAGACCGGAGGAGCCAAGCGAGTTGAGTATGAAAATAAGCATGGGAAACTTGGACGAATCCTAAACTACTTTAAACAGCAGCAGCGACAAATGACTTCATCCCACATGGACCCAAAGGTAGAGGAGGAAGTGCAAGAAAAGGAAGAAAATGAGCTGGATTTCAGCATATATGAAGAGGAAGAGAAAGAAGAGGAGAGTGACGACGACGACAGTGGCAGAGGGAGCAGGGGGACATCGGTGCTCCCGTTTCTCCAGAATTTTTACACTTATACTGGTATGTTTCACCGCTGCTACTGGTGAAAGTGTCCATGTAAAAATTTAAAAATGCTTAAAAGAGATATATTTGTGATCATTTTACATGTTAATAGACCTAAAAGTTCCAAAGATGGTTAAAAAAAATCCTTTCGGTCATTTAAAATGTTAAACTTGAACAAATAAACAAAAAAAAAATAGAAATAAAAACTTAATCTAGGCATAAAGTCAACCAAAAAAAATAATTTTTACTCTCATTCGTGCAATTTTCAAAGCCTGCATACTTTCAAAGCCTTAAGGCACATATGCAGACAGGAGAGCACCGCCTCCTCCTCTGTTCTCTCAGTGCCCGCTGGTCTTACCTCCCGCCGGCACACCCTCAATGGCCAACGCCACTGCCTCCACTGGTTGGTCCACCTTCGGTAGGTCACAGGCTTGCAAGTCACCGCACCCTAAGTCCAATGGTTACGCTCCACGTGTTTAGGCATGGCCTCAGGGGCGATTCGCAGGCTCACTGGCGACGGCGCTCATGGATGACAATCGGCAGGTCAATTTCCCGACGATGACACTAATGGCCACGGCAGTCTGTGAAAGTAAGGAAAGATTCAGTGCTTGATTCTTAAATTTTCTATTTCTAAGAACCGTTCCTTTTTTGTATCAATCTGTGATAATTGAGTTTTGGAACTTACAACATGCAAATAGAAATTGGTAGAATTTGACAATTACTGCTAGTAGGATTGTTAATTTTAGATTGAGATTTTGGTGCCCACCTTAAAAAAAATTTATGGTCCGCCACTGGATACTGGATGACGATGACGACAATGACAATGATGCAGAGGAGGAGGAGGAGGAGGACTCTGGTGAATACAATCCACTTAATGACTACCCAAATATATGTCCACCGGGAGAACAAGATATGGTGGTGCTTTACATGAGGAAAAATGGTAGTACTGAGCATGATTAGAAGGCTGGAGATTACTAAGAAAGATTCTATATGATCATCATGTCCAGTATGAGTTGCGGCTCACCGACCCCGACCAGAAGTTCTGGAGAGGGTTCGAAAAACTAAAAGGTCGTGATGTTCACTTTCCCAGGTTGTCGTGATGGGAAGGGACCTTGGAGGAACAAAGCGGGTGAGCATATGAATAGGCATAGTAAACTCGTGAGGGTCTTCAACTACTACCAACAAAAATTAAGGGATCAATTGATGTCATTACCATGCACTCTTCGGGAGGGTCTCGATGAAGAACGTGACATATTGAGCGACTACCCATATATCTGCCCACCGGGAGGAGAAAACAGAGTGATGCTCTACATGATTGAACGTGATGCTAGTGAGCATGAATTAGGCGGCTTGAGATTAAAGAGAGATATCCTCTCGGATCACCATGTCCGGTACAAGTTGCAGCTCACCCACCCTAAAGATAAGTTTTGGAAAGAGTTGGAGAAATCTAAAGGACGTGAGCTGCAGTTTCCTAGGTTGTTTGTGATGGGGAGAGAGATCGAAGGAGCCAAGCTAGTTGAGTATGAAAATAGGCACGGGAAAACTTGGAAGAATACTAAACTACT
This sequence comes from Escallonia herrerae, assembly GCA_033070095.1. Lineage (NCBI taxonomy): Eukaryota > Viridiplantae > Streptophyta > Magnoliopsida > Escalloniales > Escalloniaceae > Escallonia > Escallonia herrerae. The sequence goes on along the minus strand of JAVXUP010000611.1, from coordinate 292,431 downwards.
TTAAACAGCAGCAGCAGTGACGGATGATTAAGGTTGTGTTCATACCCTATTCTGGTCGCACCCCAGGACCCGCTAAGGGACCCAATTTGCGCGACACATCACCCAGTCAGCGGTCAACTTTTCAACTCTCGAGAGCCGGTCAAAGCAACGCATGCTTAAGTCACGTGAACTGCTCATGAAGCGACCTCAGCGTGGCTTCCACCTTGGGGGTCGGCCACCTCAAGGGATCGACCACCCTATCTGGTCGGCCACCCTTGGGGGTCGGCCACCCTATGGGGTCGGCCACCTTGAGGGCTCGGCCACCCTTGGGGGTCGGCCACCTGCCTTGACGACCGACAACTTTCGTTCGCGACCGCGCTCCGCTATAGTCACGGTGACCGTCGCTCTCGGCCGTGCTTCGTCGTCGTGATGACCGTCGCTCGTAGTCACGACAACCGTCGCTTGTGGCCGCTCTGTCGCCATGACGACCGTCGCTCGTGGTCGCGCGCCATCCACGCAACGACACCTGTTACTCGGACGTCACTCCGCGACCCCCGTCCCTCGGAGGAAGTTACTCTGCGACCCTCGTCCCCCGCACTCCGTCGCGCCCATGCGCCGCTCTACAGATACAGTCGCGCCCCCTGGCGCTCTCTGTCACATTACAGTGCCCCCGGCACCTCACTCACTCCGCCGCGCCCTTGCACTGCACCGCTAATACAGCCGTGCCCCCGGGCTCTCTGTCACTCTAACGGTGCCCTCGGCACCACTCACTTCACCAGGCCTGTGTGACACTGCCATGACTTGTACCCTGGCACCAGGTAAGGACTCACGACAGTTGTCACAGCACCCATGTGCCACAATCAATGTCTCGTGCTGTAAGCACTGCGCCCATGTGCCACAATCACGTTATATGCTTATGGGATGGGCTTACAACCTGAAAGCCATCGTCGTCTTCATTCCGGGGGGACTTCGCTCCGTGCTCTGGCACGAGGACCCTTCGTAGCAGGATGGGCAACTCCTCCGGGACACTATCTCCGCCAGGGTGCCTGCATGACTGGCCTACGTGCTCTGGCACTGGGGGCTCGCATCGGCACCCCTAAGGACTATGACCCCCGAGTCACTCCGAGATGGGAGCAGGTCTTCGGAAGGGCATCCCGCCTAATCCACCTGGCAGCTGGGCGTCGGGTCTTCCCCACCACTGCTAGGCCTGTGGGATTCAGTAAGTGCTTGGACTGGAGGCTGGGGCAACGGGCTACTCTGACCATGCTACCGCGGCATGATCAGTCTCCTCATACAGGCAGAGAGATGTTGCAAGGGAAGGGCAGCACGAACTTAGGGACCGGCAGTCCCAATGGAGAATCAGTTCTTTGGCCCCCTGGCGACGTGTCCTTCCCACGGGGTGACACATGTGAACTTATGACACATGCACATTTTTGCCTCTAAATAGTGAACTTTGGAGCTTTTTCAAGGATCTTTTCTCTCATTTGAACTTTTCACTTTCTCTCTCTCTGGAAAGACATTCTCTCTGAAATTCTAGTGAGAGAAACACACTTGGACTCCCGTCCTCGAACCCTCGACGCTGCGCCCTCATCACAGATCGTCGACTGTCGGCCCTGTTCGTCGTCCCCCTGTCTGGGCGGCGCTGCCAGCCCTCGCAACCTATTTGGGGAGCCTTGCCCTCAGCCCTTATGCCGTCCTTTCTGTCTCCCGCGTTGCCTACCTGGAAGCTGACTCAGACTGCATCCTTTGTGGCACCTCCACGTAGCATCGAACCCTTTTCCGCATCAACATTTTGGCGACTCTGCTGGGGAGGTGAGTATCGTGTTGCAGTCTGCATATCTTCAGGCACCATACAGGTGCAGCGGAGGGCTACGAGGAATACTAACAGTGCAGTTCATTCCTTGCCTAACACACTCACGCAACCATGCCTTAGCAACGTATGGCTACCAGAACTACCAGTCACATCTTCTACCCAGCCATCCAAGAGGTCGTCATTTCCAGACTTAGAGAATATTCAAGCTAACATTGTTCTACTGGCACCACCCTTGGTGCTATGTTTCACTTCATTGGGGGCTTCACCCCTTGCCTACCCCAAGCAAGTCAAGCTCCCTACCCCTTCTGCATGCCTCTCATTGCAGCGACTTGATACGTGGTGCACGAGGTGGCTCAAACCACGCTACTAAGTCTCAACTCCATCAGCCGACATCCCCCTCAGGCTGTGCGACCCCGCGGGCATGCATGCAACACGTCTTGCCAACCCTCCCGTGCCTCGGTCACTCAATCGGTCGTCGATGCCGAACCACCGCCGAGCTCCACTCTCCGTCTTCAACACTTAGAAAAATTTCTTCAGTTTTCACGGTCGGGTCATCACCCAGCAAGGCTCAACACTTAGAAAAATTTCTTCATTTTTCGCAGTTGAGTCATCATCCCCGCGACTCCACTCGGCACCCTCCCCTCTCTTCAACACTTAGAAAAATTTCTTCATTTTTCACGGTCGGGTCATCACCCCCGCGACTTCACTCGGCACCCTCCCCTCTCTTTAACACTTAGAAAAATTTCTTCATTTTTCGCGGTCTGGTCATCACCCCCGTGACTTCACTCGGCGCCCTTGTCACTCTTCAACACTTAGAAATATTTTTTCATTTTTCGCGGTCGGGTCATCACCCTCATCCTCATTCTACACTTAGAAAAATTTTTCACTTTCTAGTGCTCTCCCCAACACTTGGAAAATTTTTCACAAAATTTTCATCAATCCCCAACCTCCCTCTTTCTCTCCCTTTCACCTCAAAATTATTCTTCCTCCAAATTTACATCCCCTCTCATGCTCCTTTTATAGGCTCAAAAAAAAAAAATATCGCATTGCGAATTCTATTTCCAAAGTCAAAATCAAAAGACATCCCAGGTGGGCAGAACCCACCCCCGAGGGACCCGACCCGCGCCTGCCCCGACCCATTTCACATCTCTTCATCCAGCTTATGCGGGTTAAAACCACCCGCTCGTTGACCCGACCCAACCCTAATTCCCAAACCCTAATTTCCCTTCTCTTTCTCTCTTCTCCTAGCGCCGCACCTGCCTTGCGCCGCTGCCAACCGCTCGGCCTCCCTGCCACGCCTGGCCACCGCCGGCAGCCCCTCCCCGGCATCTCCTTCTCCCACGAGCTCCCTCCTCCCGAGCCCATACCCCGCCGATGTAATACACCGAACCTTGGAATTTCTTGCCGGTTATTTTAGTTCTTTAGCGACAATTTTTGCACTCAACATTTAGAATCAATTTGCATGTACGATATTTTATCGGCAACCTTTAGTGAATTTTATTTTTAGGAACCATAAGTTGAAATTCAATGATAGCTATTATATGTGGTGTTAATTGGAGCCTTTAGAAACGATTAGCGTCAGTGAAATTTTGGAAATTTTAGCGACGAATTTTCGTTTAGTTAGTATTGATATTTTCTGTGACAACTTTTAACGACGATTAGTGAAGCGAGATTAGTTAACAAGCCATTAAATTATTTTAGTATATTGAACTTTCGTATATAATTATTTTTGGGCCTTGTTGTAATAAGAGAGAATTTTGAGTATAAGTTAAACTAACTACAAGGAATAAGGGGGCTTTTAGTAATTCTTTGGTCTAGGGATTAATATATATTCATAAGCTACCAACACCAGCCGACCCTAAAATTTCAACCATCTGGAATGACGGCAGAGGAGAGTACGGGAGAGAGACGAAGAAAGTTTGGCAAAGGACTTTTCCGGCGAAACCTTGAGGTAAGATTTCTACCTTCTCTCCAAAATCAATTACCTTTGGGATGTTATATGTGTCTACGACTATCTTGTGGGTTTTAGAACAAGGGAAGAGACCTTGCCATGAAATGGGTATTGGGGAATATATATGCACTGGACAAGAACTAGGAGAAGGGAATGGGGCTGCGCTTATGTTGGGTATTACAGGGAATATTGTGTGTACAGGCGAAGGAATGAAGGGTATTACGTGGATTTGTGTGTTTTTTTTTGGCAGCAAGAAGGAAGAAGCAAGCAAAAGAGAAAGAAAAGAGGGAAGGCAGTGGCGTGGGGGTGGCATAAATATACACATGGATGTGTTGCTGTGCTTTGGTTGTATGGGAATACATGAGCATGAATGTGTTGGATATATGTGTGTAAGTGGCTTGAGTGTGTGTATGAAGGTATAGATTTAGTGTGTTAATGGAGTGAATTCTAATGTGCTAGGGGTGAAAGGGAAGCTGCGTGAACAGTAGCTGTGTGTTCTGGGTTTGGACAGGAGAAGAAGATAATGAACAGTAGCTGTGTGTTCTGCGTGAACAGTACACTGTGCTTGCACAGTTGTACCACATGGACGTTGGGTATCGTAAACTTGTCAAAAAATGTTAAAACTTTACAGGAAGTATCATAAGATAATAATAGAATTACTGTTAAAATATCATATTTTTCTGATATCATATGTATTTTTAATATTTTTGGCAAGCTTAGATTTGTAAAATTCTTTTGGAGGCCTTACACCCATGAAAATGTTTTGGAAAAATTAGAATAATGTTTTTATGTTATGAATACATCTCAGTTTAAGTTTGGTAATTTTTAGAGTTGATTTGCTATAATTTTCGTATCGCATTGGTTTTAGCAAAATGAATAATTTAAAAATAGTTTTAATGCATCTTAATTTCTGATTTAAATTTCTATAATTGTTATAGATATTTTAAAGCTGTTTGAAAATTTATGGGACTTTATTTTCAGCTAGAAGCAATTATGGCTATTTATGGGTTTTTCTTGCATTTAAAGAAATTATTTTAATTCGAAAATATTTAAAATTTCACAAAATTCATATTTTGAAATTTTATAATATTTTAAGCAATAAAAGTGTCTTATTTTAATTTATTTTAAATTTTAAAATATCAACACGCGTTAAGGATTGTATAGGGTTTTCGGTTAGGTTGGTCGAGTGCGAGTCGCACTTAGAGTCGAGCGATTTCAGGGTTAGAAGTGAGCATAGTTTGGTTAGTTTATATGAGGTTTATAGTATTGTAGTATAGATTGTGTTCTAACGTATGGAATGCCAATCTAGGTTAATTCAAAGATTTTTGGATCGAGGAAAAGTGTCAGCAACAGGTAAATACCCCTGCCATATTCCTCCGTATACCCTATTTTCCGTCTATGTATATGTACAAATGAATTGTTCAATTAAAAGTTTAAAGCCTTTTGCACGCTACTGCTTTTGTGTAAATTGTTTGATGATAAAATACATCAAAAATGCCATGGAATGTTTTCTATGAGTAGTGTTTAAAGTTGGCTTATGTTGAATGAGACGGTATTTCTGGCTTAGTTGTTGCGCCCCATATCCACAGGGGAAAGTTGGATTGATGGGTCCTGGTCAACGGGACGATACATTGACGCACAGTACTGTTGCTCGTGGTGCGCCTTTGCGTCCACACCAATATGTATCCCCGACGAAGGAGGGATTATGGGCCCTAGTCGGGGGGCGCATACCCTGACCAAATAATGTTCATCCCAGGTGGAGTAGGGATTGTGGGCCCTAGTCAGGGGGGAACGTACGCTGACCGCAACATGCCTATGTTATGATGAACTGTGATAGTTGTTGATGAGCCTACTTGGTGTCATACTTCGTTTCTGAGAATCTTGGATGAATTGCTTTCAAAAGTATATATATGCATAGTATCTCTTGTGAAATGTTTACCAGTTTTAAATTGAAGAAAACCATGGCATGTTTCATGTTTTTTTATGAATCCCAAAATCTATTTTAGGGATATGATTTGTGTACTTACTAGGCCCCAAAGCTCACCCCTTTTTATAAATGTTTTCAGGCGATCAACTAGATGAACATGATTATTACGAGGGAAATGAGAATGAAGCCACAGGAGATGCTCATTAGGAAGTTGTTTAAGCCCTTGAAAAATTGTAGACTTGCCAGTTATTTATTTGAATTGTTCGTAGCTTAATTTTATGAGGCTTCTTTAAAATAAATGCTATCGGTCTCTATGGAGGATTTCAGTAGAGATGATTTGTGAAAGAGTTGTAAGGGCATCTTTAGAAATTCATGTTATGGTGTTAGTTAATGTATGATTTTAGAATTGTGTACAGGTTTTAGTGAGTAAGGCCTAGCAGAGCCCTTGGTTGGAGTCCATTGGGTCTGCGGCCGGTCACGTGCCTAGCTCGCAGGCCTGCCCGTGGGTTCGGGTCGTGACAGCCGACCTCCCCCCGGCAGCCCACGCCGCCAACGACGGCCTCTTCCTCCCTTTTCTTCTTCTTCTTCTTCCGCTTCGGCCGCTCTCCCTGTCGACCACCCTGCTCCCCCGACCCCACCACCCCGCCGACCCCCCTGTTACCCTGGCCCTACCAACCCCGTCGACCCCCCTGCTACCCTGACCCCCCACCCCGCCGACCCCCCTGCTACCCTGACCCCCCACCCCGCCGACCCCCCCTCGGCCTCTCTCTCTCTCTCCCTCTTCCCCGCACCCGCAAGCCCCACGGCTCCATAGCAGGCCATTGCCTCCGCGTCCCCTCTGCCCCTTCGAATTTTCTTGCATCGGCCCCTCTCCCCGCGACACCTTGGCCGACCTCACCACCCCACCGACCCCCCTGCTACCCCGACCCCCCCACCCCGTCGACCCCCCACCTCGGTCTCTTTCCCCTCTTCCTCTCCCCCGACCCCATAAGCCCTTCGGTAGTGCGCAGCAGCCTGACCCTTCGCCGTTTTCCTTCCAACCACCGGTCATTCTCACCACCAAGCAGCTGGCCGACCCCCCTACCTCGCCGACCCCCCACCCTTGGCCGACCCCACCACCTTCGGCCACACCCTTGGCTTATGCCCACCAACCTTCGGAGGCCATAGCCACACTCACGTTGCTTCGGCCACCCTCATTCACGGCCACACCTTCAACTATTCCCTTCGGCCCTTGCCCATCACCTGGGTGCCAACTACCCAACCCCCCGTTGCCCGTCGCCCGGGCGCTGTCTTCGCAACACTCGTTACCCATCGCCTGGGCGTCGACTCCGTGACCCCAGTTGCCCGTCGCCCGGGTGCCGTCTCCGCGACGCCCATCGCCCGGGGGCTGTCTCTGCGCCCCTCGTTGCCTGGGGGCTGTCTCCGCGACCCTTGTCGCTCGTCACCCGGGCACCGTCTCCGCAACACTCGTTGCCCATCGCCCGGGCGTCGTCTCCGTAACACTCGTTGCCCATCGCCCGGGCACTGTCTCCGTGACCCTCCTAGCTTGTCACCCGGGCGCCGTTTCCGCGACTCCCGTCGCCAGCGCCGTGCGCACCTTCCGCAACACTCATAGCACCATAACCTGAGGGCTATCTCTGCGACTCTCCTTGCTCGTCACCCAAGCGCCGTCTCTGCAACCCCCGTCGCCAGAACCGTGTGCACCTTCCGCAACACTCGTTGCCCATCGCCAAGGGGCTATCTCCGACCCTCGTCGCTAGTCATTCGGGCACCATCTCCGCGACCCCTGTCGCCAGCACCGTGTGCACCTTCCGCGACCCCGGTCGCCAGCGCCATGCTCACCTTCCGCGACACTCATTGCCCATCGCCCGGGGGCTATCTCCGCGACCCTCATCGCTAATCACCCGAGTGCAGTCTCCGAGACCCACGTCTCCAGCGCCTTGCATACCTTCCGCGCGGACCCCCGCTGCCAGCGCAGTGCGCACCTTCCGCAACTCTCGTCGCCCGCATCACTTGCATCCGCGCGCCAGCTCTACGACTCTTATCGCCCTCACACATTTGTTGCTCGCGTCCGTGCTACAGCTTCGTGCTCCCGTCACCCGCACTCCTTCGTGAATCTCGTCCCCCACATGCCATCTCTGCCACCGTCGTCGCCCGCGTCCGCGCGACAGCTCTACGACTCTCGTCGCCCGCACGCCACCTTTACGACCTTGTCGAACGAATCTACATGACAACTCCACAACGGGCCCCGTCACCCGCATGTTGTCTCTGCGATCCACGTCGCCCGTGCCAACTCATCGCGCTTTCTACAATGCGCGCTCAACGCCAATGGTCACTTGATGCTCGTCACCGAACGTGCATAATCGCCACGACGGCATCACCAAGTATACATCCGATATAGTGGTCGCCGCACCCTGGCGTCTCCGCGACAGTCTTTGCCTCGCCCTGGCACCATGCTTATGATGCCTGCCCCAGGCACCAGGCATTGCTCCGCGACAGTCGTCGCCGCGCCCTTACGCCATGCTTATGATACGTGCCCTAGGCACCGGGTATTGCTCCGCGATAGATGTCGGCCAGCCTTTGCGACATGCTGATGATGCGGGCCCCTGCACCAAGTATACCTCCACCACAATCGTCGTCGTGCCCGTGCACCACAACCATGTTACAAGCCCCCTGGCAACCACACCAGTTCACCACACCATGCGCCCCCGCCATGGACGTGGAACATGCTTCGACCCACTCTCCGGAGTGTGTAGCATTTTGAGGCTCCGCTCGTAGTGCTCCGGCACTAGGACCTCTCCCTGCGGCATGGGCTGAGCACCATCACTGGCTTAGCGCCATCGCCGGCTCAATCAAACTGCGGGACGAGCTGTATGCCGTCGCTGGCTCAATCAAACTGCGGCATGGGCTGAGCGCCATCACGGGCTTAGCGCCATCGCCGGCTCAATCAAACTGTGGGACTGGCTGTATGCCGTCGCCGGCTCAATCAACTGCGGCATGGGCTGAGTGCCATCACGGGCTTAGCGCCATCGCCGGCTCAATCAAACTGCGGGACTGGCTGTATGCCGTCGCTAGCTCAATCAACTGCGGCATGGGCTGAGTGCCATCACGGGCTTAGCGCCATCGCCAGCTCAATCAAACTGCGGCATGGGCTGAGCGCCATCATGGGCTTAGCGCCATCGCCGGCTCAATCAAACTGCGAGACGGGCTGTATGCCGTCGCCAGCTCAATCAAACTGCGGCATGGGTTGAGCGCCATCATGGGCTTAGCGCCATCGCCGGCTCAATCAAACTGCGAGACGGGCTGTATGCCGTCGCCGGCTCAATCAAACTACGGCATGGGCTGAGCGCCATCGTCGGCTCAATCAAACTGCGAGATGGGCTGTATGTCGTCGCCGGCTCAATCAAACTGCGGCATGGGCTGAGCGCCATCATGGGCTTAGCGCCATCGCTAGCTCAATCAAACTACGGGACGCGCTGTATGCCGTCGCCGGCTCAATCAAACTGTGGCATGGGCAGAGCGCCATCACGGGCTTAGCGCCATCGCCGGCTCAATCAAACTGTGGGATGGGCTGTAAGCCGTCGCTGGCTCAATCAAACTGCGGTATGGGCCGAGCGCCATCACGGGCTTAGCGCCATCGCCGGCTCAATCAAACTACGGGACGGGCTGTATGCCGTCGCCGGCTTAATCAAACTGCAGCATGGGCCGAGTGCCATCACGGGCTTAGCGCCATCGCCGGCTCAATCTAATTGTGGCATGGGCTGAGCGCCATCGCGGTCTTAGTGCCATCGCCGGCTCAATCAAACTGTGGCACGGGCTATATGTCGTCGCCGCCTCAATCAAACAGCGGCATGGGCTGAGCGCCATCACGGGCTTAGCGCCATCGCCGACTCAATCAAACTACGGGAAGGGCTGTATGCCATCGCCGGCTCAATCAAATTGCGGCATGGGCTGAGCGCCATCACGGGCTTAGCGCCATCGCTGGCTCAATCAAACTGCGGGACAGGCTGTATGCCGTCGCCGACTCAATCAAACAGCGGCATGGGCTGAGTGCCATCACGGGCTTAGCGCCATCGCCGGCTCAATGAAATTGTGGCATGGGCTGAGCGCCATCGTCGGCTAATGCCATCACCGGCTCAATCAAACTGCGGGACGGGCTTCGTGCCGTCGCCGGCTCAATCAAACTGCTACACGAGCTTAGCGTCATCGCCGGCTCCATCACTAGGGAATCTGGCCCCCACAGCAAGATGGGCTCTAGCCACATTGTTTATGCTTGCGACGGCCACTCGGGTTGCCCCTCCGCGCACGCCACACGCAGGGGGCTTATGTTCATACCCTATTTTGGTCGCACCCCAGGACCCGCTAAGGGACCCACTTTGCGTGACACATCACCCAGTCAGCCGTCAACTTTTCAATGCTCGAGAGCCGGTCAAAGCAACGCATGCTCAAGTCACGTGAACTGCTCGTGAAGCGACCTCAGTGTGCCTTCCACCATGGGGGTTGGCCACCTCAAGGGGTCGGCCACCTTATGGGGTCTGCCACCCTTGGGGGTCGGCCACCTGCCTTGACGACCAACGACCGTCGTTCGCGATCGCGCTCTGCCTTAGTCGTGGCGACCGTCGCTATCGGCCGTGCTCCGTCGTTGCGATGACCGTCGCTCGTAGTCACGATGACCGTCGCTTGTGGCCGCTCTGTCGCCATGACGACCGTCGCTCGCGGTCGCGCGCCATCCACGCAACGACCCTGTTACTCGGACGTCACTCCGCGACCCCGTCGCTCAGAGGAAGTTACTCTGCGACCTTCGTTGCCCGCACTCCGTCGCGCCCATGCGCCGCTCTACAGATACAGTCGTGCCCCCTGGTGCTCTCTGTCACATTACAGTGCCCCCGACACCTCACTCCGCCGCGCCCTTGCGCTGCGCTGCTAATACAGCGCTGCCCCCGGGCTCTCTGTCACTTTAACGGTGCCCTCGGCACCACTCACTTCACCAGGCCTGTGTGACACTGCCATGACTTGTACCCCGGCACCAGGTAAGGACTCGCGACAGTTGTCGTAGCGCCCATGCGCCACAATCAATGTCTCGTGCTGTAAGCACCGCGCCCATGCGCCACAATTACGTTATATGCTTACGGGATGAGCTCACAACCTGAAAGCCATCGCTGTCTTCATTCAGGGGGGACTTCGCTCCGTGCTCCGGCATGAGGACCCTTCGCAGCGAGATAGGCGACTCCTTCGGGACACAATCTCCTCCAGGGTGCCTGCGTGACTGGCCTACGTGCTCTTGCACTGGGGGCTCGCGTCGGCACCCCTAAGGACTATGACCCCCGGGTCACTCTAAGATGGGAGCAGGTCTTCGGAAGCGCATCCCGCCTAGTCAACCTAGCAGCTGGGCGTCGGGTCTTCCCTACCGCTGCTAGGCCTGTGGGATTCAGTAAGGGCTTAGACTGGAGGCTGGGGCAACGGGCTACTCTGACCATGCTACTGCGGCATGATCAGTCTCATCAGACAGGCAGTGAGATGTTGTAAGGGCAGGGCAGCACGAACTTAGGGACCGGTAGTCCCAACGGAGAATCAGTTCTTTGGCCCCCTGGCGACGTGTCGTTCCCAGGGGTGACACATGTCAACTTATGACACATGCACATTTTTGCCTATAAATAGTGGACTTTGGAGCTTTTTCAAGGATCTTTTCTCTCATTTGAACTTTTCACTTTCTCTCTCTAGAAAGACATTCTCTCTGAAATTCTAATGAGAGAAACACACTTGGACTCCCGTCCCCGAACCCTCGACGCTGCACCCTCATCACGGATCGTCGACTGTCGGCCCTGTTCGTCGTCCCCCTGTCTGCGCGGCGCTGCCAGCCCTTGCAACCTATCTGGGGAGCCTTGCCCTCAGCCCTTACGCCGTCCTTGCTGTCTCCCGCGTTGCCTACCTGGAAGCTGACTCAGACTGCATCCTTTGTGGCACCTCCACGTAGCATCGAACCCTTTTCCGCATCAACAGGTTGTCACCGTAATGAAAAAATATTCTAAGGTTGTCATCACGTCATCGTCCTAAGTGGTGTTAGACTTTTTTTTATATTTTGTCAATTAAGCAATATTTTCAAAATGGTAAGTTGGACATCTGTCCAGCTAGATAGTTATCTTAATAATGGTTTAAGTAATTAAAAATATATCAATTAAAAAATAAGAAGTACAATACTCACATCTTCAACCCTAATCCTTTCATCTCTCTCGCACACACGCGCGCGCGAATAGAGAGTAACATTCTACTCAAACTCCCTCTTCTCTGGGATGGCAAACAAAAGAAAGAAATACTGTTTGAACTAATGGAGGTAGAAGCCGTGGAGACCTTTTGGTGGTGGAAAGGATGTGGCACTGTTTTCGGGTGGGAGCCATGATCACCACCTTGACGCTACCGTCTTCACCATCACAACTCCAGTCGTTTGGCTGAATAGTCGCATTGCTGGGCATTGATTCACGACAAAGGATTTTCGGCGCAGATCTGCTCACTTCCATCATTTTTCAAGCATACAAAGTCCGAAAGGCGTCTACCTCTTATCGACAAAAATAGCTAGAGGAATCTGCCAATGGTTTCAGATTCTTAGATTTGTATAAGATACTGTTGAATTTCTCATGGAATTTATTTTTGACAAAATCCCAAATACTAGATATATCCATCCCGCTTATAATTTTCAATTTCTGAGTTTTATTGGTAATTTCTACACTTCTACGATGCAAACATTTCTTACTGTTATGGTACCTTTGTAGAAAAAATAACTTGTCCCTGATTCCGGCAAGGCAGCTGTGTCTGTTCATGTTGATTTTGAAAATAAGGTTACTGATAGAATCCAGTTTTTACTGAATGTGATTTGCCAAATTTCTTTTTCTTTTCCTGTTTTTATGTTCAAAAACTTCTTCTTTTTCAACCTACAACCATTCAAGATTAGGAAATGGATCTTTACTCTTACTAGATAGGCATACTATCTAGTGATTCTATCTTGATCTTTATTTCTATGGCTTTGTCGTCGGAAATGAAAAAGAAGAATGGAAAGTAAAGTGGCTTTCTTGCCGAATACATGTGTAGTGAGTTTGAGGAGCGGTGGTGTCGCTGAATATAGTAACGGCGTTGCGCAAGGTTTTTGTGGATGATGTTTGTGATGGTGGTTGGTGAAAATGAAAGAGAAGAGGGAGAAATTAAAGAGCACAAAGAGAAAGAGAAGATAAAATGGCAATATAATGGTGGTAGAAAAATACTAGGCCGGTTGTTTAAACTTTGTGAAATTCTGAATTTTAAACTTTCATTAACCATGGTAAATAACTCCACTATGTGACAAGTTTGCTTAGTTGGCAAAAGTTATTTTATCATCCACAATCGAATGTACAACTACTAAAAGATTTTAACATATTTTCAAGTCACTCTGTCTCGAATCACATTCATTTTATCATGTGCATTTTTTTTTCTCAATCCGAATTTGTCAGACTCAGGCTTCGAATATTATTTGTTAACTGAAATTACATAGCTACATCTGACAGCTTGGTTTTACCACCACCTCTATCATAACCTTTTTGACTGTCACCATGATCATCGTCAATGCCACCATCAATGTAATGGTTGCCACTATGATTTTTGCCGTCATCGCTGAGACCGCACCTTCCACAACCGGTTGACACAATTATTACCTACATCATATTCACCTATCAAGCACTAACACCTCAAATCACCAGTACCGCCACCAGGGGCGGAGCTACGCTTATACGAGGGGCAGGCTAATACCCCCTCAAATTTTGATATATATATATAATTTATTTCAGTCGCGCACCCTCTCTCTCTTCTCCTATCAGTTTCACGCGACTAGGAGACCTCTCAAGTCTCACTGTCTTATGGCAACGGGCTGCGACGAAGTGTCGAAAGTGACGATCTCAAGTCACACCGTCTCACCGCCCACCGCCCCTGCTCACAGTCACCGGCGGCTACAAAGTGACGATCTTCTACATATTTAGATCTGGGTTGTCTATAGTCTACAGATCTAGCCTAGATCTATGAGCCGGCAGCGACAAAGTGACTACTCACTGTCACTGACGAGTCCACACATCACCTCTCTCCGAACCCTGCCCCCAGCACTAGCACAGTTATCTCTCTAGAGCCATCCCATGCAGCTTGTCTTTCCAGTCCCACAACTCCAGCTCCTGCTCCCTCCCATATTTTCGGTGCCGAGTCGAGTCGAGCAGAGTGCCGCTGAGGGTGTCCACGAGTTCGGCAACTCAGGTGATGGGTCAGGCGCCGAGTTGAGCAAGTTCTGGAGTTCCTACGGTTGTTGACGTGGATTTGGGGGACTGGAGCTAAGCGATCTACATTGAATCCGGACTCCTCGACCAACCTGATCTTCTTCAGAGGTACTACTTCTTTTTCACCTTTTAATCTAATTCAGTTTGCAGGTAGTTGTAACTAGTTCAAGTTTCCTTATCTAGTGGCTCACACATGCTTTTGATTTCAGACGTGTCATTCTCACTTTAACGGGGCTTTTTTTCTTTTTCTTGTCTTCCAAGTCTTGTTGATCTCCATTCCAGCAGTTATAAGGTTCACTGAAGTTTCTCAGGACTTAGCTTGATGGAGTGAAACTGTTTGACTAAGCACGAAGACATTTCCAAAGATATTAACAGACTTTTGTTCCATAAGATCAGGACATTGCTCATTCTTGAGCTGATGGCCTTAGAATTTGCTACATCATTAACGAACTTTTGATTAACATAGGTTCTTTGTGACTGAGAACAGCGACCCAAAACTGTTAAGGGCTATCCAGACTTTATTGTATGGAAAAAATTCTTCTGCCATATTGGTCGTAGGAAGATAGCTAGAAGACTCGTATATCGATAAATAATGATCGCTAATTATAGTTTATACAAATACTTATCAACGACAATTCTTTACAATATTTTTTTAGCATTAATAAATAAAAAATACAAAAATAATTTTTTACTACAAATTTTCGTTATACAGGAGGTTCTAATTATCCTCCTAAAATGCAGCCTCTGTGGATAGGAAGTTGCACAGAATATTTTTTAGGTTAGCTGCACACTCAGTTAATTTTCATCAGCATGGGGCTATCCTGCAGCGTTACTTTTCGCACAAGTTTTCTAAAAAGACGGCTGAACACATGGTGGGCCATTATTATTATATACCAAATTTCGAGGATCTTACGGAGGTTTTATGGTACCTCACGAGATAACTCAAAAAATGACTTTTAGCTACGAATGATTTGGAACAGTGAGATATGTTGCCGAGTGATTGGTTTCCATTTGACAAAAAAGTCACTTCTATTGCCTAACCAACGTTTCTATTGCCGAATGCTTGGTTTAAAACTTCAAGCTGAAATTGTGGCATTTGACCCGGATTCTAGCCTTTTCTTTTAAGAATAGTTAACCACGTTGTACTTTTACTAGCATTGTATTTTCTTCATCAAAAGTAAAAAAAAGTGTCACAAATACCTTGTTTGGAACCAGTTCTTTGGGATTTGGATTTTAAATTGGGAATTCAATCTGGAATTCAATTAAATTTTTATTGTTTGGAACAAAAGAAAATTCAAATCGCAGAATTCCTATTTTTTGTATGGAACATCAAGGAAATTGGAAGGTAATAAATTTTAGAAATAAATTTTATAAAATTATGTCCTGGACTTACGTTGAAAAATAAACTACGTAAGTGGTTTCACATGTGCTAGTGGCACTACATGGTGGTGGTATTGAGGTGTAACTGGTGGTAGGTATATAGTGGCACTAGTGATGGTGGTGGCATCAACGACGATGGTGGTGATGGTGTGACTGGACAAGCGATGGTGTTGTACTATGGCATCAGCAGCAGTCGACAATGACAGCAGCGGTGATATAGTGGTGGTCGGGCAGTCCAATGATGGTATGGATAGTAGTGGTGCTAGTGGTACTTGGGTGTTACTTGTGGTAGCGTTGGTGACATAAACGATGGTGGTGATGAAGCGGTCTAATGATTTTAACGATGTTAGTGGTTGTGTTGGTATCCAGGTGTCACCAGTGGTACATTGGCAATAGTATTCATAGTGGTGGCAACAGAGACCGTGGTGGTGATGACAAATATGTTGATCGTGACATAATTGATATAGTTGTACTAGTGGTAATGGTAGTCACAACGACAACGGTAGTAGCATTGATGATGGTGGTGGTGGTTATAGAGATATGGCGGGGGAAATGACGATGACAATCTATTGACGATAATGGTGGTTGAAATTTTTAAAAATGCTTGGTAATTAAGGTGGTGACTGTGGTAGTGGTAGTGATGGTTGTGGTCGTGGTGGTGGTGTGACAATAGCAATAGTATAATGGTTATGATCGGTGTAACGGTCTGGTGGTGGTGGGTATAGCGGTCCATTGTGTTGATAATGACAGTAAGTAAAAGGTGGCAGAAGCGACGGTGGCGGCGTCAGTATTAAAGATTGTGTGGCCGCAATGATAATGAAGACAATATTGGCGGGTTCATTAGTTGTAGAGATTCAGGTAGAGAGGTTAATAATTATAATTGATCATGTTAATCAAAATCCCATGAAATCCAAGCCTTTCTCGTGGGATTTCACAATATGGTAACATATGCAATCAATTCCCATGAAATTCAGTTCCAATTTCTTTTTTTAATTTTCTGAATAACAAAAATTGAGTATCTGAAAGGAAGTTTTGTCAATTATGTGGTTTCCAAACACATTATAAGAGCTTTTAAAGAGTATCAACAAAAAATTAGCAAGAAAAGTAAAGTGTTTTTTTCCTTTGCTATTTCTCGCTTAACAACAATACCTTTTGAGAAATACTTTATTCGCTATGTTTGACCTAGCTACGATTCCAGAAAATCTTGTATGAATCAGATGACCTCACGTGTTGCCCATTAGCTAAGTGGTGATGCCAATTGTAATCAGCGTCCTAATTGAATAAAATTGCAGAGAGAGGAATTAAAACAAGAAAAAGAGATTGAGACGTGAGAGTGAGAGTGAGAGTGAGAGGAAGTGGAAGTGGAAGAATTACCTGACGAGAAGATGAGAGTCAGAGGTAGATCGGCAAATTGAAGACCCAAACGATTCTAATAAGAACCCTAATCTGATTATTACGTCAATCAAGGGTTTAGGGCTCCATACCAAAATCAAAGCCCTAATTGAAATAAGATGAGCAAAGTGGCTCTGCACAAACCTTCATATTGTGGTTGCCTACAAACGGCGACGGGGATGGGAGGGATGGTGGCGCCAAGGGGTGTCACCCGAACTTCTTTTTCCTGTTCTTTTGGCACTGTAGAACTCCTTTTTGTTTAATGTTTTTTTTTTCTTCCAGTTTTTATGCTTTATTATGTACATCATACTATTTTATTGATATTAGTAAGAGTAGTTTTCTCTTATTATAAATTGAAATAATACATTTAGCGATGGAAATAACTCCGTCATTAAAATCCATCATTAAATTCCGTCACTAAATCATTTTTGACGAAACATTCCATCGCAAATTTTTGCTTCCCGGCCATGTTTTCCCTCAATCATTTTTGGAGGCATAATAGTGATGGAACCTAATTCCGTTGCCCAGTTCCGTCAAATTTGGTAACTTTTAGCGATGGAATTATTTCATCACTAAATTCCGTCGCTAATAAGCATTTTTCTTGTAGTGGTAGAGTGCAGGATCAATTCTTCTTTTACCCCTTGTTTACGCAAAAGAAGGTGCAGATGAGCGCTGATTTTGTGCTGGTTCAAGGGTGTTTAGCTTCAAATTCTGTCCTACTTGTAGGTTTAAATGCACTTGTTCGGGATGGGTAATTCTTTCCCCTTTGTAGGTATAATTGGGTACACGATTTTTTATCTATTGTAATTTGCTATGTCACCCAAGAAGCTGCAAGTCAGGCTATAGGAAAAGCCTACAATTCTTTCATCTAGTGACAAAAAATAATCACTAAATATGCTTCCTAGCCTGTTATATGGGAACGTTAAGAAAATCCTATCATAAATGGTTGTTAAAGATGTCTGCAAAAATACCCCTTGTAAAATTAAAAATAATTATTGATCACTTTATGGGTGGTTGTAGGCTATTTCTACTACTAGGCTTGCATCCAAAATCGTTCCTACCCAAGACGGCCTTAAGGTATGGAAGGACTGACCATGAATTTACCTCCTTTTCAAGTAAAATTTTGTTGAATTTTTGTTGCTGTAACCTAGGTCGAAGGAAGAAACAACAACCCTCTAATTCAACAACAGTTAATGGTTATTAAAGATGTAAGGTTGCTAGGGGAAGACAAAACCGTTGAAGGCGATCTTGTTAATTTCCTTTAATCAATTGTAAGATTCACTGAAGTTTCTCACGACTTAGCTTGATCAAGCGAAACTGTTTGGCAAAGCACCAAAATTTCCAAAAGTACTAACATACTTTTGTTCATAACATCAGGACATTGCTCATCCTTGAGCTGATGGCCTTCGAATTTGCTGCACATTTACAATTTCGTTATTAACAGATGTTATATGTGGCCAAGAATATTGAACAAACTCAAACTGTTATGGGTTGCTAAAACTTTAGCGTATGGAAACTCTAACATGAAGAAAATGCAACATTCGAGAATAGTATGTTGCATAGAATAATTTCAAGTTCTGTACCCTTCCCTTCCTTCTTTATGCTTAAACCCACTTCACCCACACAATACATACACACTTGCTGGCACCAAACACACAACACTTTCAAGACCCACCTGTTCCACCAATTTTGCACACACCTAGTCACACACTATACACACATTTTCACACACAGTTTATGTTGGAAAAATATCGGCTTTGATTTGTATTTTCTACAACAAAATATTAGCAATACCAAGATATTAAACGTAGCAAAATAATTGAAAGTAATTCTATACGAACTCTTGATAAAATTATGTAATCTAAAGTAGTAAAAGAATATAAAGTAGCTCGTCTGTGAGAGTCGTGACAGAGTCACTGTCCTAAAGACGTTATCGCCTCCCTACGTGCAGGTGTTGACGGCAGATAATGTCTCCAAGATAAAAC
Organism: Escallonia herrerae; assembly: GCA_033070095.1. Classification (NCBI taxonomy): domain Eukaryota; kingdom Viridiplantae; phylum Streptophyta; class Magnoliopsida; order Escalloniales; family Escalloniaceae; genus Escallonia; species Escallonia herrerae. The sequence goes on along the minus strand of JAVXUP010000611.1, from coordinate 273,719 downwards.
CCATTGACGCAGCTATGTCTCCTCCATGTGCACGTCCACAGGAAGACAGTATGAACAAGTCCACGATCACGTTGCCCAAGTATAAAATATGAAAATAGCTAAAGAGGAAAAACATTGTGATAGTAAATAAGAAAACACTAAGTGTTGAAGCATAGTTGCTTCTAGTCTTCTATGTCACACCCAATGGCCTTATATACTTGGTCAACCATAATCCATTTATTGGCTACATAAGTAAGATTAAAAGCTTTTGTAACTCATGAAATAATCATAACCATTCTCAATAATGCCAAATAATAAAGTATATTATATACACCATAAACAAATTTGAGTTAATAATATTCATTATTGCATTTGTAACTCATTTCATAATTTACATGTAAGTAAATACATATAGCCATAAATTACAATATAATAATAATGCTATAATGTACATTTTATTTTATTGAAATATTCCAACAATCCCCCACTATTTTGATAAAATAAAATGATAATTTAAAATACTTAAAAAATCACTGAGGAAATGTATATAAAGCTCACCATTCCAACAAAATCTAAAGCATTTAAAAACTTCTCAATAAAAATCATGATACATTCATAAAACTCCTTTATTATTATATGACTATTTTTTTTCTTTTTCTTAAAATAAAGCCATGGTTATTGAACATTATAAACTCATAAAGTAACAAAATAGAAAATACATAAATAAGATGGGCAACTTGTATTATGCAATAGGTGTTGGTGCCTTCCGGGTTTGAATCAACACTTAGTGTTGACAACTTCCATTTGAGAGAACTGTAATGGACTACGCCTTGAATTAGGTCCCTTGGCCAAACTTCAGTTGTTACACACACAATACTGATATGGGACTTAGTTCGCGGGTTAGCACTTTTAATGGCCATGTGCTCTTATCTTGATTCTCATGAGAGTCTTTAGGGAATGGCCCATGGTTCCCATAGTCGCGGCCTCACGACCACTCTCACTTAGGTGAATCCTCCAAGGGTACGTGTGACATGTACCTCACGAAAATATTCGCCTCGGGCTCATTCAGGGAAAAACCCTTCCTGGACGTCACACTAAGTAGCACAAGCACCGTACGGATGGGGAGGAGACACTCTCCTATTAATAAAAGGGTGCTACTTTTATCACGAGTCACGCTCTACGGGTTGTTTCTACCCATTGAACCTTCTTCATGGGATCTCCAATCACAAAGGATGGGTCACTCCCGCTGGTGACTCCCTGTGGGCTCACCCCATCCGCCTTAGGTGAAAAAGGATCTAGCCTCTGGCGCTAGTCCCGAGGGAAATTGCGCAATTTTTATGAAGCCTCTATAACTTATTTTCTTCTCATCGATGAAGTGTCACAAATCTACAGAATTTGAAGGGCCCAATAGTGCACATCAAAGCAACATTATGGATCTCATCAAGTAAATCACGTTTTAGTGGTAACATCCACTTCGCTTAGTATCAAAGACGATACTAGCTAGTCAGTAGCCTCACTACTAGGAATCAAACCTTTGATCAGTAGTCTACTACTAGGAACTAGTCTTCAACATATTGTGACCAGTAGTCTTTCACCTACTAGGAGCCATATTTTCCTCAACATTCGTCACGCTTCGCATTACATAATCTCGTATCGATAACAACATCATAAAAATCCTCTAATGAGTTTCAAGAATTTTGATTTCAATTCTCAAGCTTTGAAAAGGCTAGATAAAACCCTTTTGCAAATATGGTTTTGAATTTGCAATCTTATTATAAATATTTGGTATCCAAGATTTAAAATATAAAAAAAAAAATTCAACACACCTAGTATTCTAGAAATCAAAACTTAGATACCATTTGAAATAGATATAAATACCACAACTCTAAATATTAAAACAATCATCAGAAGTCATAGACTTCGGTTATCGTAATTTAACATCGTTACTAAAGTATAATTTCAATCACTAGACTTGAGCAGCACTTTGCATATATATATATATATATATATATATATATATATATATATATATATATATATATATATATATATATATAAAAACAAAGCCATGTGACGAAAAAGAATAAGTGTAGGTATTTTCAAAATACGCTGCTTACAGATAAACAAAATAATCTATAAGTAAAGGCATCCATATTATTGTCACTAAATATTATGTCTTGAAAAAGTCATAACATGGTATCACTATATCTAAACATCAAGTTATAATTTAGTATAAACCTTTTAAAAAATTATTCAATTTATATCCGAAACGCTATCAAACTAATATTTTAAAATTTGATATCCACAAAACAAAGAGCTAGATTAAAGTGATAGATCATGAAACATCCGATGCAAGTAAGAGATCTACAGTCATCATACTTAGAAAATGTTTATCCCTTTTTTTTTAGAACATTTTTAAGGAAAATGTCCCTTTTAAACTATTTTTAGGTGGTTGTGAAAACAGAATTGTCACGTAATTTTTAAACATTACAAATTGAGCTCATTAGCCCAAAATCAAAGTCCATGAAAAATTCACACAAATATTTCATACAAGACTGAGTAGACACATATTGTCCGGTAATAGTGCCTTGATACGAGAAATCAAATCAATTACATTTTTTTTTTTACCATCACGCTACCAAAAATTAGTAACTCAAAAAATCACTTGCATGTAACCCACACTATGTCACATATTGTCAATTCAAATAAAGAGTCACAAACAATACAAGATCTATGCTAATACAATTTAGCACAAGCACAAAGTAGTAAATAATCCTTAATTTCCCCTTGCAATATGACTGCATTTCATATTACTTGATTAACTTGTGAAACTACCAACTCTCCATAATTTTACATCTTTGTAGGGATGCTACTCTCTTTATAAAACTTTTAAAAACTGTTATTAGTCTTCTAATTGACATACCGAAATAAGAATCCTAATAGTAATTAACCCAATTTTTTATTTCATACGTTTTTATCGCTCATAACTCATAAAGGTATTGCATATTTTCTTACTTGTTTTATTTTTATATATATGCAAGTATCAAATATTTAAATAGCTGATTATAAATTAGAACATACCTCAATGTGATATGAAAATATCACTTTCTCATCCCAAATTTATACCATTAGAAGATTTTCTTGACCAACATAATTGATCTTTTGAGCAAGTAGCCAGGGTCACCATTCGACCTTGGCATCCCTTGCTTTTTAAAGCCCTGTACCTCTACCATTACACAGAGATACTACGCAGTGCATCTACACAAAGGAAAAAATCCAAGCAGTGCCTTGAACATCAACACTGGCCTTTCCATTTAATAAGAAATTCAATCTCCTTCCAATCTTGTTCAGGGTCAAATAAGTGGCCCAACATGCCAGGCTCTGTTGATGAGTTGATCTGCCATTCTTTTTGGTTTCTTCAGCCATGCCTTTGTCTGTATCCTTGGTTTCGTTATTGTCCCTCTCCTTTTTCGGCACCAAAGCTGAAACTTTAGTCATCAGTTCTTTGCAGGATCAACATTCTTTCCGGCCCACCCAGAGACACCGTCAGCAACGGCAATAACTCCCCATTGAAGAAGCTCACGAAGAAGGATGAGTTCCAACAGACACCTAAAGCGCACAACAAAGCGATACTTCGGCACGTTGTATTTGTTCTTATCTTGATTGATCAAAACGAATCCTGGCACGATAGTCAGTCTTTCCGTTTTCTCCTTCTCTTAAACTTAACCTGGTACCGCTTGAAGTAGGCCTTCGACTTTTGGAATTTAGCAAACACCATTGCTGAAGATGGGTGTGACGAGAGAGAGGTGCTAGAATGAAGTTTTATGTAGCCTCGTTTTTTCGCACAAAGAGGAGCAAAAGGTTGTGATGGAGCTGAAAACAGGAATTACCATTTCCAGCTTCCAAATCTCTCTTCACTCTTTCAAAAAAATAAAATTTTAAAACTATACAAATCAAAACCAATAACGTCTTTAGTTGTTGGAAAAATGTAGGCTTTGATTTGTATTTTCTACAGTAAAATATTAGCAATACCAAGATATTAAACGAAGCAAAATAATTGAAAGTAATTCTATACGAACTCTTGATAAAATTATGTAATCTAAAGCAGTAAAAGGATATAAAATAACTCGTCCGTAAGAGTCGTGACAGAGTCACTATCCTAAAGACGTTATCGCCTCCCTACGTGCAGGTGTTGTCGGCAGATAATGTCTCCAAGATAAAACTCATTGACGCAGCTATGTCTCCTCCATGTGCACGTCCACAGGAAGACGGTATGAACAAGTCCACGATCACGTTGCCCAAGTATAAAATATGAAAATAGCTAAAGAGGAAAAACATTGTGATAGTAAAGAAGAAAACACTAAGTGTGGAAGCATAGTTGCTTCTAGTCTTCCATGTCACACCCCATGGCCTTATATACTTGGCCAACCATAATCCATTTATTGGCTACATAAGTAAGATTAAAAGCCTTTGTAACTCATGGAATAATCATAACCATTCTCAATAATGCCAAATAATAAAGTATATTATATACACCATAAACACATTTGAGTTAATAATATTCATTATTGCATTTGTAACTCATTTCATAATTTACATGTAAGTAAATACATATAGCCATAAATTGCAATATAATAATAATGCTATAATGTACATTTTATTTTATTAAAATATTCCAACAGTTTACACACACAATCACTTGTAATCACCACTTCCATGGCTGCCATTTCAGCCCTTCTTCCACCTTACAATACTCACTTAGCACACTTGTTCTACCAACAAAATACACACTTGCTGCCCTAGTTTCACGCCCTTTTTTTTTTTAACAGCCTTCCCCTTCCCCCTTTCACGTACACAGCCCACACAAAACGCACCCCCAGTGTTACTAAACCCACGGCAGCCACATGGCTGCTCCCCTCATGCACAAGACCCCACCATGGTCGCTCTATCCATGGTTGCTGCAAGCAGACCCCAAAAACCAATCATCCAGGCCAAGAATTTAGCCATGCTTGCCCAACACCGACTCACAGTTCACACCGAAACACATACGCACACACTAAACACACACATATTCAGATTTGACATATGTCACTACAAGAAAAAGAGGTATTTTGCGACGGACTAGATTCCGTCGCTAAATGGTCATTTACCGACGGAATTATTCGTCGGCAAAATTCCGTCATTAATTATTATTAGAGACGGAATAATCCATTGAGAAAGGTTTTTCGTAACGGGCTTTTTTCGGCAGTCTTTCCGTCGCTAAAATATTTTTAGTTTTTTATTTTTTATTTTTGGAGGGTTTAATAAAAAAATTTAAGCGACAGAATGACCCTGTCGCTAATAATTCCGTCGGTAAAGTACGACTTTCACCGACGGACATTTAGCGACGGGGTCATTCCGTCGCTAAAAGCTATCGTTTAAAGTAACCAGACCTGTTTTTTCTCTCTCCCCATTTCTCTATTCGGAAATCTGAAAAATCTACCGGCGACTTTCACCTCCACGGTTCACCGCCGTTCTCACCTCCACGGTGCCCCCACCTCCGGCGACACCACATTCCCCCCCGACGCCGGCAGACCGATATATACCTCCAAAAGGGTCTCGCCAGCGCCGCCCTGCACTGCCACCTCACCACTAACACAGCCGCCCTCCACTGCCACCAACAACCACTACTCGTCAGCCGCACTTAGAAGGTAAGTCACCCACTGTCGATTTTTTTTTGGTTTGGCATGGTACATATGTCAATCTCTAGCACCCACTGTTGTAATTTTGGGGATTAGATCATACTACTTTGTTTAATTATATGTTGTTTTGACTAGTTATCTCAAAAACTATGGTTGAATATTAAAAAAATTAAAATAATTGAGGTGTTGATTTGATATTGCCCTGCTGAGAGAGAAGGGGCTGCAGGTTAGTGTGTTCTGGGTTGGGCGTGAGGACGTGGTTATGGAGTCACGGTGATGGCAACCATGACTGCAAGTGCATTTTCTGAGTGCAGTGTGTGCGTATAGTGTGTTGTGTACTTATATATGTAGGTGGTGCAGTGTAAAGTGCTGAGTGTGTACAGTGGGTAAAAGGAGTGGGCAGGCTGTGAGGATACATGGGGTGGAGGGAGAGAGGCTACAACAGGCAGCCTAAATTGAATGCCCCAAATCAACCAAACCCTAAATTGAACTAATAGAACCTCCTAATTGAACAATAAATTGAAGTAATTAAACCCTAAATTGAATGCCCTAATCGAATCGAACACTAAATTAAACTAATTAAACCCCCAATTGAATGCCCTGATCCAACTGAACCCTAAATTGAAATAATTGAACCCCCTAATTGAATGCCCCAAATCAATCGAACCCTAAATTGAATCAATAAAACCCCCTAATTGAACCCTAAATTGATGTAATTGAACCTTAATTAAACCCTAAATTGAATGTCCTAATCGAATTGAACCCTAAATTGAATGTCCTAATCCAACCGAACCCTAAATTGAACTAATCGAACCCTAAATTGAATGTCCCAAATCAACCGAACCCTAAATTGAACTAATAGAACCCCCTAATTGAACCCTAAATTGAAGTAATTGAACCATAATTAAATCATAAATTGAATGCCCTAATCGAATCGAACCCTAAATTAAACTAATTGAACCCTAAATTGAATGCCCTAATACAATCGAACCCTAAATTGAAATAATTCAAGCGCATCAAATATGTGCATTTTGAACAATTTTTTTCCATTTGAACATTGATAATTTGTTTGATAATTTTAGGTTGTTAATTGTGCATGTGAGATTTGTGATTATTGATCTGTGATTTTAAGTTGTTAATTGATGATTTTAGGTTATTAGTTGTGCATTTGAAGTAATTCCGATTATTAATTGATAATTTTAGGTTGTTAATTGATGATGTTAGATTGTTAATTGTGCATTGAGCATTTGAGATATTGAGATTATTGACGGAGGATGGGACCCAATTGGATTGAATGTGTGATTTTTGTTAATTTTTATTGCATTGAGCATTTAAGAATTGAGAATTGAGATTGTTGACGGAGGATGGGACCCAATTGGATTGAGATACCTGTTAGTTAGCGCAGACACGGACACCACGTCTGATCGACGGTGTTCGACATTTAAAAAATAAATCAACGTATGCCGATGTGTTCGGAGGTGCATGTCGGTGGGCGTCGGACACGTGTCCGGAGGCGTCAGACACGTGTCGGAGGTGTCGGACATGTTTCGGTATGTGTCGGACACGTGTCCGAAGGTGTCAGACACATATCGAACACCATATCGACACCCTATATGAGGTGTCAGAATTGAGATTGTTAAGTGTGCATTAAATTTAGGTTAATTAGGTTAACGCGACATTTTTAGCATGGACCCCCTGGAATCTCATCGTGGCTCCAGCACTGGCTATAATTAGCCTTAATTAGTCTTGATTAATCATAATTTAATAAATCAATTAACTCTAATTAGCTCTAACGAGCCTAATTAGTTTTAATTAACCCTAAGAACCTAATGAAAATCAAATTAGCTGTGATTACCCCAAATTAGCCCAAATGAACCCAATTATGCGCATATTGATTATAGTTAGCCTAATTAGTCGTAATTTGCACTAACATAACCCAATTAGGCCTAATTAGCGCTAATTAGGACTAATCAACACTACTCGACACAATTGAACCCTAATTAGGACTAAATAATCCTAATTAGTCATAATCAACCCTAATTAACTATAATTATCCGAAACTAGCCCTCATTAACAATAATTAGCCCTAACATAATGCAATTAAGCCTAATTAGCCCTAATTAGGACTAATCAGCACTACTCGGCACAATTAAACCCTAATTAGGACTAAATAACTTAATTAGTCATAATCAACCCTAATTAGCTATAATTATCTGAAACTAGCCCTCATTAACATTAATTAGCCCTAACATAACCCAATTAAGCCTAATTAGCCCTAATTAGGACTAATCAGCACTACTCGGCACAATTAAACCCTAATTAGGACTAAATAACCCTAATTAGTCCTAATCAACCCTAATTAGCTATAATTATCATAAACTAGCCCTCATTAACAATAATTAGCCCTAACATAACCCAATTAAGCCTAATTAGGACTAATCAGCTGTACTCGGCATAATTAAACCCTAATTAGGACTAAATAACCCTAATTAGTCCTAATCAACCCTAATTAGCTATAATTAATACTCGTAATTAACCCTAATAACCCAGTTAGCCCTAATTAGCCCTTGTACATCCCATAATTACTCCATATTGCCCAGAGATGGTTCAATTACTCGTTGTTTACAAACCCTGCCTTCTTTATATTAGTTGTTGTTTTGAGAAGTCCATTGGCAACGAGATGGTTCAACTCGTTGCCAACGAATTCTATTTAATGTGGAATTGGTAACATATGTCACGATCTTTCTGCAGTTTTGATATTTTAGAAAGATTCTTGCATATGTTATCAATTTCTGAACGCATGCATGCATAAAAACCCTTAGTTCCCGTTCAAAGGTACTCATTACAAAGTAATGCTTTGTAATGAGCCTTTGGATGTCCAGTTTGGACAATTTGGAAAAGCTAATTGTTTATAAAACAGTGTTTTGACTCATGCTTTGTGTTCTATGTCGTGGATATTTGGTACACGTTCTCGTGTGTTTCTCCGGGTGCATACAGATCTGGTGTTCTAACATCCGTCAAACCTTGCAAGGCAAGGTTAGATGAATGTTAGAACACCTAATCGATGTCGTGTACTTGGAGAAATGCTGGGAGGTGCTGCCGAATTTTTCACAGACATGGGACTAAGCATGAGTTATTCACTGTTTTATAAACATGTGCTTTTCTGAATGGGATAGGACCACTACCTGTTAGAGAGTGGAGGGGAAATATATAGACATGTTGTAACATTCATGCATTCATATTTACATCGGCAATGCCTAATGACTGGTCATAATTGAAGGTGGTATACAGTACGATAATTCAGTCGTCATGTCAGTCGATCGAAGTTGGATGAAAAGGAAGAATGCTGAAGATTTTGAGTGTCGCGTTGACGAATTTCTCGACTTTGCCTGCACATGTTGACCTTGATAAGATAAGGTGTCCGTGCGGTAGATGTGAGTTGTTGCATTGGAGAAAAAGAATTGAAGTAAAATGGCATCTTCGTCGGTACGGTTTTATGGGTGGATACACAAGGTGGACGCAGCACGGGGAAACGATAGTATTGTCGTCCAACCCGGCTAGTCAAACTGAAGTTAGGGAGGAGGCACGGTATGATTACCGAGATATGATTATGGATGCTGGGCATGCTAATGTTGACTGGGGTAACGACGGTGATAATGACAGTCCACAACCGCTGAACGAGGGGGCTCATCAGTTTTATGAGTTGTTGAGAGCTGCGGAAGAGCCGCTGTGGGATGGAGCTCCGAAACACACACGGCTGTCTGCGGTTAGTAGGTTATTACAGTTGAAATCAGACCATGGGCTGAGTGAGAAAGGTTTTAACGAGTTTGTTACCTTAATCAAAGAAATTCTGCCCGAAAGTGAAAAGCTACCGCCGTCGTACTATGACGCGAAGAAGATGATGAGGAAACTTGGGTTGAGCTATGAGCGGATAGATGCGTGCAATAACGATTGTGTATTATTCTGGAAAGAGAATAAGGATTTGTCACGGTGTCCAGTATGTGATCATTCGAGGTACAAACCGGACAAAGGGAAGAAGAAAAACATTGCATGGAAGATATTGCGATATTTTTGGGTCACACCACGGCTTCAGAGAATGTACTACTCCTCCAATACGGCTGAACATATGAGGGCTCACCGTGAGACTCGTAGCAACGATGCCGATGTGCTGACACACCCAGCTGATGGAGAGGCGTGGAAGGAGTTTGACCGCAGGCATCCAGTCTTTGCTCAGGAAGTTCGGAATGTTAGACTTGGTCTGGCAACCGATGGGTTCAACCCTTTCGGTCAGTCTACCACGCCTTACTCCTGTTGGCCTGTTATTATTGTCCCGTACAACCTTCCACCAGGCATGTGCATGAAGAAGCCGTACATGTTCTTGTCGTTGCTTATTCCGGGGCCGAAGAGTCTCGGCAAGGACATAGATGTGTATTTAAGGCCGTTGATTGATGAGTTAAAACAGTTATGGAATCATGGAGTCGAAACATATGATGCATCCCTTAAACAGAATTTTCAGATGAGGGCTGCTTTGATGTGGACTATACATGATTTCCCCGCATTGGGAATGACGTGTGGCTGGAGCACACATGGGAAGCTAGCATGCCCTGCTTGTATGGGCGTGAACCCCGGTCATACGTTAAAGCACGGCGGAAAGTCCTCGTGGTTCGGATGTCACCGTAAGCTTTTGCCACCGGGCCATCAGTTTCGTAGGCAGAAGGATAAATTTGACGGGACAATCGAGCGTGAGGTTGTCACACTGGACTACCCATCTGGTGAAGAAGTGATCTCACACCTGGAGGCACTTGATACTGACATACCACACGGCAAGGGTGTGCCAGATCAGAAGATTCCAGGGTACGGGAAAGAGCACAACTGGAGAAAATTTTGTATCTTCTGGGAGTTAGCCTACTGGAGGACGCTCGTTATCCGAAACAACATGGATGTGATGCATATTGAGAAGAACGTTTTTGATAATGTGTTCAACACAGTGATGAATGTCAAGGGCAAATCGAAAGATCACCTTAAAGCGAGAAGGGATCTACAACAGTTGGGTGTACGCCGTTGCATCCTCGGACAGTCAGTGGGAGGACGATACTTCCGAAAGCACCTTACTGTCTAGACAAGAAACAAGTGGAGAAGGTCTGTCAGTGGGTTAAGAATTTGAAGCTTCCGGATGGGTTTGCGTCCAACATATCTCGTTGTTGCAATGTATCGGAATGCAAGTTCCAAGGGATGAAGAGTCACGACTGCCACGTATTCATGGAGAGATTCATTCCTATTGCCTTCCGGGGACTGTTGCCACGGGTTGTTTGCGAGACTTTGACTGAATTATCTCATTTCTTTCGAGATATATGTTCTTCTACGATCCGGGTGAGTAACATGGAAGTGCTTGAGAAGAACATTGTGGTGACGATTTGCAAGCTGGAGAAAATCTTCCCACCTTCGTTCTTTGATTCAATGGAGCATCTGCCTGTTCACTTGGCATATGAAGCTAAGATGGGTGGACCCGTGCAATATCGGTGGATGTATCCCTTCGAGAGGTAATCTTTAAATTGTTACAGTTGTTCGTTTACACTTAATGTGACACCTGTTATCATTGATATTCCACCTAACTCGATTCGCTAAACTTCTAGGTTCATGTTCCATTTAAAGAAAAAAGTCCACAATAAGGCTCGGGTTGAGGGCTCAATTGCGGAGGCTTACGTAATGGAAGAACTTGTAAACTTTTGTAGTCAATATTTCGGGCCTGATGTTGTACAAGGTTAAATCAACTAGGCCGAAATGACCCCGGATCAAGCACAAATTTGGAAGGGCAATTGTCAATATTCAAGCAGTCAGGTAGTCCGTTCGGCCGAACGTATACTCGATGGCTAACGGATGAAGAGTACAGTGCTGCAACAATATATGCCCTTCTAAATTGCGATGAAGTTTCGGCATTCGTTGAGTAAGTTAAAGTCTTAATTCACTTACATTGCTGTACATAATTGAAAGTGTGTGTTAAGCGAGTCAACTATATATATTGGTTTGCAGTGAGTTCGATGCGGAATCTTTAATCACTGATCCCGCTGGACTTGAATCTCATCGAAAATCACAATTTGTACAGTGGTTCAAAAGGCGTGTAAGATTGTTAACATTATATTATGTGTTATATACAGTTCTGTGGCCAATTAGTATACTGATTTATCCTTAATTTTTACCGTCATCTACAATAGGTTCAGTCAATGGATAGACCAGTGGCCTCCTGCTTGAAATTACTAGCTGAAGGCCCTAACAAACAAACATCCTGTTACGGAGGCTATATCATCAACGGGTTTAGGTTTAACGTAAAAGATGATGACCGAACAAAACAAACCCAAAACAGTGGAGTCTTGGTCAACGGCGACTGTTATGCCGAGAATTGCATGGACTTTTACGGAGAGCTAGATGAGATTGTTGAGCTAACATATCTGGGTTCCCAAAACCGCCTGGTAATGTTCAAGTGTACGTGGTTCGATGTCACATGCAGTAGAGGAATCCGTGTTAGCTCTCAAGGGATTGTAGATGTCAATGTCAAGTCAAGACTTGCATCAGACGAGCCCTTTGTGTTTGCTAGTCAAGCTGTACAAGTCTTTTACGCGGAGGACGTCGCCAATCCCAAATCTCATTGGTATACAATTATCAAGTCCAAGAAATTGCCCGTGACATATGACAGTGAGCTAGACTCCTTTCAAGCCGACCAACCACCTGTCTTGTTCCCTGTTGAGGTCAACAACGAGGAGGACGATCTTCCTCTTCCAACAACACTTCATGTAGGAGAAGAAGTCGTAGATGATGACGCGGAAGACGTGAAAAGTGTTGGAGATGATGTGACCGAGTCTACTGATGAAGAGGATGAATTAGAAGATGAAGAGGACGACGAGGAAAGTGATGAAGATGATGATGATTCTCAAACTGAAAATGATTGACTTGTAATGTTGTAACATCCGGGAAAAATGTAGTAACATTTTAGAACTTGGTTCATATTGATGTGTTTTTGCACCTCCGTTCATATATATATATAGTGCCGATGATGATTTCTGCCAAATTATTATTTTTAATGTGTTAATGTATTTGTAATTTATCTATACGAAGTCAGATATGGATAGGATACGGGCTATTCGTGGCCGGGTTGGACGCCGAGCTGCTTCCTCCCCGGTGGGTCCCACCTCGTCATTGCCCACTGATGACGAGGCACAGAGTGATCTCGTACAGCAGATAGGGCCCCAGCCCCAGCCCCAGCCCTAGCCCCAGCCCCAGCCCCAGCCCAGCCGTCGTCATCGCCCCAGCCCGACGCAGATTCATCCCACACGCGCGTTGATTCTCCTTCTTCCGTGGGTTCTACCTCAGGTATAGTTGATAACGGTGTTTAGTACATTTTCGCTAGCCTTATATTTAAAGTATATTTGAACTGTATTAATGTCTGTGTTTTGTAGGATCTCGACGAGGCCGTGGTCCGACACGCGGGGTACGCATCGACCCCCAGCGTAAACAGAGAGTTACGCTCACCCAGGAGGGCCTGTAAGTAAAAAATATCACATCATGCCTTAGATTTAAAATTTTGGGGTGTTAATTTATATTTGAACTGTATTAATTTATTTATTTACTTCTTTGGCAGGATCCTGGAGAATCAGGCGAGGACGAAGATCGGCGTTCTTGTGAAGGGCCGATTCTTCGAGCCACGCCTGTACTGGAAGGACTGGGATGCCGCTGCGAGGGAGTCCCTATGGGAGGAGTGGCTGGTACGGTGAAGTATTTTTTTCAGCGATAGTATTTGTTTAATTAGAGTTTGTTTTTTGTAGTTAATTTGTGTTATTGAATGCCTTACAGGAGGGGTTCACGTTTGACTCGCCTGAGCAGCAGGCACTGGGGCAGCAGGCCTTCTTTGCTTACATCGGCAAGAATTACACCGATGGCTCCACGACGCAAGGGACCGGGCGAAGAAGATGCTGCCCGAGGGTGCCCCGATGATGGAGATGACGAGATATCCCCCACATTGGATATCTCCGACTGTATGGACGGAGATGATAGATCGGTGGGCTGCGGATCCAGGTTGGGATGCCAAGAGTAAGAGCGGGGCTGAGAACAGACAGAACAGAGATCCGACGCACACGGGGGGGTCGGTGCCACACGACATCGTCCGACACAAGAATGCGGTCGAGCACCCGGATCTGGAGGACGATGAGGTCGTAGCTCTGACGTATAATCAGACGCACGTGCGGAAGAAGGACAAGGACGAGGCACACCGGGCGGGCGACTATATTTCAGATATTGCCCGGCGGATCGATGTGAGTCAATTTGTTTAAGTTGTTAATTTTTTGTCTTTTTATCCTCAATGTCTGTTGCGTTAATTAATGCCCTAACATATCTTTATATCACTGTTTTTGCAGGCCTCGTATGAACAGCTTAGGGGGTCCGACGAGCAGTCCGGACAGCCATCAGCGTCCACTAGTACGGGTGCGAGTACTGGGGCGTTGAAGCGATGGCTGGATACGTCGGAGGTCGTCAATCGGCCGAAAGGCCGCATACGCGGCCTGCCTAGTCGGACTGCTCGTGCCGTGATAGAGCGTCCTCACCCCCCACTGCCCCTCCACAGACACCGGCTCCTCGGCATCTATTGGACGACGAGGAGATCGCATGCATTGCTACGGTGGTTTCGAGGATGATCAGGGAGCAGGATCAGCAGGGTACTACAGCTGGACATGCCGAGCCGACCCCGAATCAGCAGGATCCAGATCCGGGACTTGGCAACCCTGATGAGCCCCTTCTCGTGCCCGGTCCCAGCTTCCCCCCGGCCCCCGCGCCTGGCTTGTACTCTTCTCCCCTCCCCTAACGGACTGTATCCGATTCCCAGCTTGTACATAATGAGTCTTTTTTATGATTAATTATACATATTTCTTTGTGTATTGATTATTGCGCGTTGTTGTTGAGGATTGATTTTTTATTACAGGTTTGGGCATTAGAAAAATAAAAATAAATATTTTTAAAAAATTTTGACTTTTGGCGACAGATTATATCCGTCGCTAAATTTTTTTTATCACTATCGGTTTTTTAGCCGGAATATTCCGTCACTAAATATCTTATTTAGCGACAGAATATTCCATCTCTAATTAATGAATAAATCCGTCGCAAAAACTTAAAATATTACACGACGAATTAGAAAATTTCGTCACCAAACTATTAGTAACGGGCTTTTATACGAGGGACTTTTAGTAACGGTAAATCCATCGCGAAAACTTTTAGCGACGGATTTACCCGTCGCTAAAAGCCTTTTTCTTGTAGTGTGTATCTATCACATACACACTGGCCCAATAAATTTAAGCCCCTTATTCCCTAAGACAACAGATTTATTTGAGAAGGATGGGAGTCTTACCAAAAATTGAAATTTTTCGGTGGGTTCGCACTTCGTCGGATTCCAACAGATGTCTCCCAAATCTTCTTTCTCTCTTCTCTCTGTTTCGTTCTAACTCTGTCTCTCTCACTCCCTAGGTTAGAGAGTTGACATAATTATTAAAATAAAAATCAGATTTTGTTGAAATCTTTTAATTATTCAAGAGTCCCCGATTTAAATTTAGTTTTATAACTAACCCCGTTTTACAAATCGTTGCTAAAAGTGTATTGATGCTTTTTTTAATATAATTCATCGCTAAAATACACGTCGATGCTAAGTACTTAAAAATATAGTTTACGCTCATTGTCGCGAAGTACCTCGATCAATATCACTCATCACTAAATTATAACTTACGATTTCGAAAATTTGTCGTTAAGGATAGCCGATATAGCCGATAAAATTTTTGTTACGCTAATCGCTAAAATTTTAAATTAACCCTTTAAATTATATCGGGATATTACATTGTAGGTGTTTTAACAGGAATAAGGATGGCTGTCGAAGGACAGGGATGGTGAACAGTAGCCATTTAGGATATTAAGTATTGAACTCAAAATGTCACTAAAGATAATTTTATTCCATCACTTTCTATGAATTTTTAAAACATGTTTAACATTTTATTTGGACAAAGTGCTATACAGTAACCCCTATTATTTATACGAGACCTACAATTTGAAATTTTTGAATACGTGTTAGAGACTTATTAATAAGTGAATCTATTTATGTTTAACATATTGGAAATTATGGAAGACGTGAAATAGTTACGGTACGTGTGAATTATAGAATTATGTCAAACTATACATGGTTAGTAATTGTTTTAGACCTATTTGTAAAGTTCTATAATTAAAGATAAATTGCTGAATATAAAGGATTATACTTCATGTTTGAGATATTATGATGATGATGTTATATGATGAAAGTAACTAAATATTTGATAGCTAAGTATTATAGTGCAAGTAAATGAAGATTACAACAACTATGTGTATAAAATGATCTGCTTGCTTGCACATGAGCATGTTACATCCTTCCATTGTAAGGGATAATTGATATATTATTGATAATTATTATGTTATCTCATTCAAATAATTGGGGGTTGATTTGATTGTGTTTGAATAGCGGTACACCGAATGAGCTGAACAATTGTATCTTCGACTTCTGCCCGAGGCATTATCGGTGTTCATTTGTTTTTGGTTACTTTGCCATTGGCCAAGGAAAAGGTTGTGAACTTATATCTCAGGTGTGGTGACATAAAGGTAGTCTATTGATGGTACTAAATTTGAGAATGGTAAACTCTTGCAATGCTCAATTAAGTGTAAACGCGTGATATGTGTAATGTGCACATATAGAACTCTTTAATGTGATTGAATTGCATTAGCGGGCATTATCAATATTCTTGAGTTGAAAGTTACATTGAATGTCTTTGATTATCTTACTGAGCCAGTGGGCTGATGGATTTCTACCCATAATATTTTTTACATCAAGGAGTCGGTCCTTCGGAAGGCAAGGAAAAAGTGTGAGGTACGGCGAGAAGATGGGCAAGGGGGACACTTGTACATTTTTAAATTAAGTTGTACTTGAAATAGTATAGTATGTCAACTCTAAGATCTTGCAGAGATCTTGCTAGGTGTGTTTTGTAAAAGTAAACTCGTTAATTTTGTATGATATATGGTGTAATTACGAAGTGAATTAGAATGAGTTGCATCATCAGAATGATGTGATTAGTAGTTATATCGTAATACTCCAGACAGATTAAGGTAACCCTACGTCAGGGCGTTACAGTTATGGTATCAGAGCATAGTTAAAGGCTGGGATAAGATCCTAAGGCCTTGTGTGGTTAGTGATTATTGAATATTGCATATTATATGAGGGTACTTATGCGAAGTTTTGTGTGTCGGCCTACAGCAGAGCAAGAGCGCGGAACGAGAAATCAAGGAAACAATAGAAACATGGCTGATGAAGGAACTCAAAGAAGGAATAATCCCGAGTTTAATGCCGAATGTCAAGATAGGAACAAACCATAGACAGGTAAATGTAGAAGAGCACTCCACTAGAAATAATAATCATGTGACTAATAATGGATTTCTGGAGGCTTGTCAGATACTCCAGCAAGTTATAGATGAAATGAGACAAATGGGTCGAAATCCAACAGTAAATTGAAATGTGCAAGAAGTAGTAGTGAATGAAGGTAATGTTAGAGGTGCTCAACAAGTCAAACAACCCGGGAGATATTGAATACTGCTCAGGTCTTGCGTGAATGCGATCATACCCTTTATAAGTTTGTTAAACTGACAAAGAATCCATTTTTTGGGAACCCTGATCCAACGATAGCCGAGGAATGGTTGGCTAGAGGGGAGAAAATTCTGAATATTGCTAGGATTCTGAGTTCTCAAAGATTGGTGTAAGCTATCTATGCTAGAGGCTAGTGCAGAAATATGGCAAAAATTATTATCTATGAATTGGAAGCGGGAAGGAGTAGTCCCATCGACTTGGTAAAACTTTAAAAGGGAGTTCAATAATAAGTATGTTCCAGCGGTAACCCTTTGGGAATTTTCAGTGTCCGTAAAGATGCTAAATTAGGGTATTAGTTAAAACGCATTATCGAATTATTTAGCATAGAAAATCAAGTTATTTTAATCTGATAATTTTGTGAAAACCTTATTTTACTGATATGCTTCATTATCTAAAATTTTGTACCATTCTGAGGTTGATAAATATTTTTAGCGAAACTAACTTCTGAGCGCTCGGTCGAGACACCAGTTTAGGACTTTTAGACGAAATTTTTTTAAAATACTTTTTAGTTCAAAAGTGACTTTAGGATGTTTAAAATAGTCTTTTAAAATATTTTTTAGATTTTTTCAGTGCCGAAAACCTCAGGGGGTATTTTGGCAATTTGCCATCCTAAAGGGGTATTTTGGTAATTTTATCGAAAAAGGGTAACTTCAGATAAATTCACATACAATATGGTTGTTTAAGTGATTTAACTTATGGGAAGGCTATTTTGTGATTTAAGGGTGAGGGGGTATTTTGGTAATTTACCATCTCGAGGGAGGTATTTTGGTAATTTGACCTAAGAAAGGTATGTTTGGATAAATTTGCATATGGTAAGGATATTGTTGTGATTCTACTTATGGGACGGCCATTTTGGTAATTGAAGTCTGAGAGGGGCATTTTGGTAATTTTATATACCCGGTGAGGGAGATTTATTTTGGGAGTGTGTGAGTTCGTATTAAGTTATAATATTGTATAGTAGACTATGTTCTGATGATTTGATTATCTCATTTAGGTTAGAACTAAAGACTTCCGGTTAGGATAATTTAGAAGCGGATCCAGATAAAGGATTCTATCTGAACCCTGAGTAAGAACATTGGTCCGAACCCTTATTTTGATAACTCGTACTCCTTTTATTTACTTATGACTAATGTTGAACGCTAAACTATGTATTGATATCAGCATGTTATTGCCTAGAAAACCTTAATATTAAACCTGAATCGATTATTTGAAAATCTTGTTGATGCTCGCCTGTTATTGCATGCCGAGAAAATTTGATAATTGTTTGTATCCATTCTTCTGAATTGTGCCTAAACTTGATAACTATTCGCGATTGTTTTTGCTATTTATTTGTGATTTTGTTTTTGAAATTTTGAGTAATGACTTCTATCAGTATATTTATTGTTATTGGAACCCGAGTTAATCATCATTGATATTGTTGACTTTTATGTTGACATGAGAATCTGTTCTATGGGGAGGCGGTATAATGCTAGATTGTTACTGTTTCCTACGGGGAAGTAGGCTAGTTCCTTGACCAATTAAGAGGGCTAGTAATTATATACTAGTATATCATGTTGGCATTGTCGGAATGACATTGCAATTGCCCAGGGTCAACGTTATTTTTTTTTATAGTTTTATTGGCACTGTATATTGCCGTGACTATTATGAAAATGACTAGAAAGTATTATCTGAAATGATTTGTGCTTGTGTTGAAATACCTTGAGAGATATTCATTCTGTTTTGGAAATGATGACTTTAAAAGTGATCTTTTATTGATCGTTTTGGAAACCGTCGTGATTGTAATTGTTATTTTTGTATCTATTTATGATGAATTTTGATCATTTTAAAAATCATTAAGCTGTTCAGATCGTTTGAAGTACTCAAAAATCATTGTCGGTCAGAGAATCGTTTTGTAATTTTCTTGGTAGTCTTTGTACGACCTTAATGAGCTCTCAAAAACTCACCCTTCATTTGACTTCAATCTGCAGGTGATGATAAGCTATAGCATGTTCGGAAATGGGTTAGAGTCTGTGTGAGATTCCGATGAGCCCACCACTACTGTGTAGTGAGACCCTTACGTGGGTCGGTATTGTCAACTCGTTCTATAAGGACTCGAGTTTGTAAAGAACTTAGGTCTTAATTGTTCAAGTTTAAGCAGTTTTGTGATATTATATGTGAGGAATTTGAATTGATATCGGATTAAATATTTTCAAGTATGTGTTAGTGAATAGGATCTGACAGGTTTGATGTGATCCGGTAGGTTAACGTTCCGGGAGTTCGGGGCGATGGAGCTTCGGAACTTTCAGGATGCTACACTAACATTTTACCAAGGCACTTATAAGAGAGAAGTTCCAAAAATTCAGAGAAGCACTTGGAGTCAAACAACACCACATTAAGAGGGAGAATGTTGAGATATAATGTGTTGTCATTTGTTTGTGTTAGGTAGTTTGTTAGCTATCGTTGTGTCTTTGTGTAGTTAGTGACTTAAGTTAGTTTATGTCATGTATGTAGGCAACTTGTTAGATTACTACTAGTGCAAGGGTGAGGTTTTAGCATGTGTGGTCTGCTAAAATTAGAGTGTGAGTGTGTAAGAATTAGAGCTAAGTTCTAGAGAAAACAACTCCGTTTTACTTCCCCTGTTTTTGCCCTAGTAATCTGCTGAAATGTAGATATTTTTTGCCTCTACAACATCACTTGCTTGAGTGTTATCAAGTTGAAAGTAGCTCTAGACCAACATCTTTGTATTCCAAATTAAATTACGGGATTTGGAACTAGAGAAATAGACTTGTTCTCTTCAACATAAATGTCCCCACTTGTGCGGATATCACAAAAGAAGTAAACTCCCTAGCGTAGGACTATTTATTATTTGTAAACCGTGTGGGCCAAATCACGGTTCATAGAACCATTGTTAGGTGGTCCCCACCCCCTGCACATTGGGTGAAACTTGGCATTGACGGTCGAACAAATCTTATACTAGGGAAAGCTCTGAGTCTCTGATCCATGAAGAAGACATCGGTCAATGGCTGATGGGATGCTCTCGAAAGCTCTGTTGGAAAAGTATCACAAATGGGAATGGAGAATGTCTGAGTCGATTGCTGCGCGTTCTTCCATTAAGACAATAATTGCCCTCTATACTATAATAGGTTACTGCAAATCTGTCTCCTAAATAAAACATATGACAAATTGGTACTACTTGCAAAATAGAAGCCAAATAAAAATTATCTTGTATGAGAGCATATGAAAATTTTCAATCGTCAATTAGGGAAAGCATTGGCACTTATTCATAGTGCACCAAAATGTGTCTTTGAAGAGGTTTAATAATTTATAACTGCAATTAAACCAAAAGTCACCAATAAAGGTTGGAACTTTCAATTAAAAATTAAATAGTCACATTCTTTAAATTTGGACCGAAGTGCCAATTATTGAAAATTTTCCAACAATTTCTCTCAAATTTTCCAATTTGAATTTCTCATTTTCAAACTTGAAAATGTACGTCTCACGATCCTTCAGTAGGTTCGACTAAGGTAAGAGTTGTCTTTAAGACTTAAACTTTTATCGTATAGTAATGAAATCAGAATTCAAAATAGCATTAGCCTTGAACTAAGAATCTCGGATGATTGATTATCACTACTACGTGTAAAACTTATCAACCATAATTTTCAAACGCCATATTATTCATAAGTGCCATAGAGACAAGCTCAAATCTCGTAGAAATAGCCTGACTTCCCGCACTTATATATGTAAATCTGTTAAGGTGCACTTGGATGACTTGCGTCCTCCTTTACGGACATAAATTTACTAAAAAAATAACTCCTAGCCTCTGTTCTCCATACAAGTATGCACTACGTTGAGATGGCATGAAGATCATGATCTTCATGCTTTTGTGCATTTGTGGTTATAAGTATGACGTTTTGTTCTATTGAACTAAAAGACCAGAAGTTACTCTAGTGTTAAGTTGGTTTCCACTTGTATGTTTACCTCTCATTATTGGAAATAATATTCGATGCTCTGTGTTTATTTCTTGTTGTGCATCGATTTAATCGTTGTATTATGGTGTGTGTCGTTCTATTAAATTGACATGAGATCATGCCTTGGTGTATTTTGGTGGGAGTTGGTGTATATTGGAGATTATTGGTGTGGGCTAGTACCTTGATGGACTACCCGGTGTATTGGTGTGGGCTAGTGCCTTGATGGACAAGCCAGTGTAAAGTGTTAGTGAGCATTGCCTTTGTGGCTTTGCTAAGTGATTACCCTGCACTGCCTGTGTGGCTTTGCAATTAATGCTCATGTTCAATAGTATTCGTGATTGTTTTGCATCGTATCTGAAAAATGTTCTTATTAATATTTGGTTTATGGCTTGGAGTTGAATCTTCTCCATATTGCAATCGTATTAAATTTGTAAATTGTTCGTATCCCTCTACTAAAATTTTGAGCGACCTTACTGAGCTCTCAAAAGCTCACTCTCGTTTGACTTTCTTTCCACAGGTAATAATCGATAATAGACCGCACTGAGTATGGATTCGAGCCAAGCGAGGAAAAGAGAATTTTAAGTTTTAGTTTTGGTCATTAGAACCTCTACATGGGTTAATATTGTTATTTAAAAATTTTTACTCAGTCTTGTTGTTTCACTTATGATAGTACGCTAAGAGTACTATATTATTCAATGGTTTAGTGGCACTTACTAGCTAATGATTCTAAATTAGTTGAGTTTGAGGGTTTTATTACCTTAGTGTTTATGATCAAGTGAATGTCAACGCTCTGAAAATTTCGGGATGTTACATAAATGGATTAGTCAGCGTACATTTGCATATGTAAAGTGTAACGAACACTGTCGGGATGGCTTTGTTATAGTGTACTACTAATGTTCAATGTTATCTATATATGTTTTATTATACCTGAAGTGTTTTGAATAACTGTTAATTGAGTTGATATTCATCCCTATGTTTATATTGAAACAGCTGTGATTTCATTTAAAAATCCTTTGAAAAGATGTTATTTGACTTAAATGTAAAATCGTTCGAATCGCTCATTTTGTTTAAATCTTTGATCGACCTTACTGGGCTCTTAAAAGCTCACTCCCATTTCACTTCTTTTCCGCAGGTGACATCCAACATTAGGTTGCATGAGTATGAATTAGAGACGAGCGAGGGTAACTGATTTACATTAGTGTTACCCCTGCATGGGTGAATGTTATTATTTAATTGATGTTTAATCTACACTAGTTTACTAAGATGATGATAAATGTTTTAGTTGCTCTGACAGTTTGTGGTATTATTTGGTTAAGTTTTAGGAATAATATTGTCTTAGTTATTTGGTTAAGTTTTAAGGATAATATTGTCTTAGTGTATATGATCCAGTGAGTGTTAACATTCCAGATTTTCGGGATATTACACTGTGAAAGTGGGTTTGTGATTGGCCTGTGAGTGAGACGGAGATTAGTTGCAGTGAACAAAGGAGAAAGTGAAGTGGGTTAGAGGTTTTTTTTTTCTAAGCAAATTTCATTAAAACATGTTACCCATTACAGCCTAAGACGATACCCAAACGGGTATCCCTGGAACAACTAAGACAATGCATCCAAACGGATGGTCTTGCGAAATGGCCCACATGGCCTTGAAGGAAAGTACGGTAAACATAAGGGCTACCCGTATTTAGGGTTACCAAATTAAGGGATAGCCGGAGACGGGAAGATGCAATTTCTTGCACCAGATCCCTGGCTCCACCGAGACAGGGGAGAGAGCCATGGGCCACTTTAGATGGCAGTTTACATTACTGCCGCGGCTTTCATTAGAGCTCCAACAACAGCTGAAGGGGGGTCCTCCCAAGGCCGGATCGAAGCGATCCGCAGCTCGAAGGGAATGTGCATCCTCCAGCTCTCGAAATTTTGGCATCTTCAAGCCACAAGATCTCCAATTCTGATTTACATCGGATGAGTCTAACCAAACCAACCAGATAGTAGATCTGGCGATGATGACGACAGATCTGAGAACAAATCTTAGATCTGAGGATATTAGAGGGAGGGGAGAGATCTTGAGGCCGAAGGAGGTCCGGTCTGTGGCAAAAATGAAGATCGAAGCGAGGAGGAAGTCGGTGATGGGCGGCGCGAGGTGGCAGAGATGGAGTGCCGAAGGAGCAGAAGCCATCGAGAAGAAGGAAAAAAAGAGGAGTATAGGGAGGGCCTCCCCTTCCATCCTCACAGCCATGGAGGCTGAAGGAGGAAGGGGCGGCGGTAGGGTTTGTCTTTGAGATAGAGAGAAGTTTAGAGAGAAAAGAAAAGTTGTGTGTGAAGTGGGTTAAAGTTGAGTGTTGTACAGTGGTACCCTATGCTAACACAGGTATACCACGAGTTCGCGCAATGTTCGGCATGTGAGTTGGATAGCGCACGATGATCGTTAGCCTGTCAAATTTTATAGTTGGATACTTTAGGCTATGTTGGAATTTTTGGAAAAATTTTGTAATTTTCTGAAAACGTATGTATTTTTAATTAAACCCATCTAACTCTAATTAACCCTATTTAGCTCGAATTAGCCGTCATTAGCATTAACCCTATTTAGCTTGAACCAGTCCTTATTAGCCCTAATCAGCTCTAATTAGCCTAATTAAAAATTATTGACCATAATTAGCCCTTTTGGCCTCAATAAATGTTTGTTCAGAAGTTATAAATTTGGTTGAGGCGTCGAGAGTTGTTTTGCTTGATATTGGTTAGAATTCATCAGTTGAAAGGCAAGTCATAATACATGATTGGTTAGAAGAAAACTACGTATATTTACCATCTAATTACCTCAAGAGCAATGGAGGGCAGGAAATATCTGCGACAGGCAGAGAAAAACATTTTGTCTCAGAAAGTCTTCTCTTCTACAGACGTGGAGAGTTTCGAGCCAAAAGTGTTATCTGAAATCTCGGAAGATAAGATCTTAGATGAGATGGTTCAACATGACGAGCCAAGGAAAATTTTTTAATCCCTAACTTACCAACCAAAAGTACCGGATTTACTATAAAATCCTGATTTGGTGGATCATTAGATATTAAAGGATTTATAAATGATGATTTTCTCAGCTCAGGTGCACTATAATCAAATGACTTTATAGTGAACCTAAATAGATAAAAGCAACTGCAAATCAGTGGTAAGGAATGGGAGTTGTGGACATTTTAGGCTAATTTCCAACAACTGTACTATCTAGAACTTCAAAAGCTATTAATTATTTTACAGTATTATGTTTTACCAATTTTAACGAGATCCTTCCGAGAAAATTCAATGTTTTCGTGCTAATCTTCTCTCCGCACCCATGAGAACGACAATAATTATAGGCATCTCCACCCTCCAATGGGATATAATAAAGTATGAGAACCAGTGTTGTTTCCCAATGTGCTAACACCATTCTTGGAATTAGTATTAGCTGGACTTGATTGACTCATCTTTATCGGCCACTCCAAGATATGTATGTGCTGATATCGGCGGCCTTGAGATTCATATACCACAAAACTGACTAAAGCTGTCTCAATATGGCTAGGCACCAAACGGGTTCCAAATATCATGTCTTCTTGAGCTTCTGAGGCCCCGACACGCGCCAAAAGTTTACATGCCTCCCGCGCGACTCCTTGGTGCGTTCTGGATTCAGTACATTCATGGATGATGAGGATATACGTACAGGAGAAGAAATTGATTCAAGAATTCGAGAGGGAATTAAAAACTCAAGGAGCGCAATAATTGTTTTCTCGGAAGATTGCGCGTCCTCAACATGGTGCCTTGACGAGTTTGTGCTAATCCTCGAATGCTTGAGGACCTCTGTATGTAGGACTCGTCATAAAACCCATCTATTACACACAATTGTGTCAAACCTCAAGACGTTAAGCACAAAAAAAAAAAAAAAGATATACGGGTAGGCACTCGTAAAGCATAAAACGAGGCACGAGTACAAAGGCAACTCTTAACAAAGTTGGGAATTTCAGAGGAATCAGGGTTGAAGGGTAACTTTCTTTAATTTCCTTTCTCAAGAATTATATATCTACTACCAGCCGAGGGATCGTGCAATGCACGAAAATTAATTTCTTTTTTCCAATATAACATTTAGAACATATTAGGACTAACCGGTTGCAACTTCGTTATGTTACTTTTTAGAATGCTGTCAAAGGACGGACACTTTTTGAATTGGTAGAGTACAATAACCTAATGTCATAGTAGGTCATGTAGTGCTTTCAAGCAACAAAAACAGAACTTCATCTCAATTTGCACCAACATTTGTTGATCTTCTAGTTCTTTAATTTTGTTTATCACTTTGACTATTTTTTTTTCTTTTCTTTCCGATTAGCATCTTGTAAAGATTGTGTATATGTTTATGTTATCATCGCATGTTAATATCATGATTAGCCTATTATATTTTCCTTGGAGTACGTAAATACCAGGCCTAGCCTCTGACATGACATAATAACAAAAAAACCATTCATAATATGTTGGACCCTATATAGTCCGTGCCTATAAGTTGATTAATCCTCAAAGATGACTTCCGGAGAACTAAGCCCTGTTTGATAGGATTTTTTTTTTTCAGTTTTAGAAACTGAAAAAATTAGTTGCGTATGGTAATTATTTTTTTTTCTTTTAGTTTAAAAAATCAGTTTTTAAATCAAGATTGTTTTTGAAAACTCAAAAAACGAGTTTCGATTTTTAGTTTTGATTTTTTTTTTGAGACCACCACCACCCTCCCACTGCCGGCAGCCACCGCCGACTGCTGGCAGCCACCTCCGACGATCACCACCAACTACTGCTGACGGCCAGTGGCCACCTCCGGCCACCACCGCCGGAAGTTCTAGCAGCTTGGTTTTACCACCACCTCTATCATAACCTTTTTGACTCTCACCATGATCATCATCAATGCCACCATCAATGTAATGGTTGCCACTATAAAGCCACCACACCCTCCACAACCGGTTGTCACAATTATTGCCTACATCTTATTCACCTGTCAATTAAGCACTATAACCTCAAATTACCAGTATCACCACAATTATCACTACCATACCACTGTCTTGTACAGCATCACTGTTACCTTTACCGATCACAACGCTACCACTACCATTCTGATAGGCCACTATCACTTGGACCATTGTCTTCATCATCACTGCAACCCTACCACTTCCATCTTGTTAACTACCATAACCACTCTTCGTGAATCTCCAGTACCCTTTAATTTTGAAGAGCATTGGTTTTAAAGAGAGCTTAACATGTTAGACTCAAGACATTTGGTGCATAACATTGTGAACTTTGGCAAAGCTTATGAAAAGCAAGAGTCCTCTAATACTTACCTATAAGTAAATGTCGCTTAGCCTTTAATTCTTCTAGAGTTTCTAAGCCTTTTCTTGTTGTGCAATACATTTTTAAGAAAAAAATCTCCCAGTGATGATATATTTAAAAATGTTTTCTTATAGCTGTCTCTAACAATCCAAAGGACTAAAACCGAGTCCCTATTATAATTCTCCGCACAAACTTTTAGCAAGAAGTTTAGACTATGATAATTCTGAAGCCTATTTCTATTTATCTTATTTAGCAAAAGCTTCTACAATAAATTCAAGAGCATTGTCAACTTGGCACCTAAAGGTACTCTGGACCCGTCAGGTACAGTTAACGTGTAAAAGTAACTCACGTGAGCTTGTTACTGCATGAACTATGACTTTCTAATAATAAAAAAATGTGGGCATTTTTTAACGAACAAATGTTGACCGTTATTCGGGTCATAATAATGCTCCTCCAATTCTGTATACAGTGATAAATAATGGTCGCTGAATATTTATACTGACTTTTTTACTAACACTTTCAGCGACAATTCTTATAAGCACTTTCAATTCTTATAAGCACTTTTGTAGCATCACTAAATAAAAGCAGTTATAAATATTTAACGACCATTAATTATCGTTATATAGGGAGTAAGAGGAAGATTCATTCAACCAGGAAAACACCAAATTTTTTTTCCTTCCCTTTTAAACACTTCAATTTGGGCTTATTTCGTGGTTAAAATGTAGAAATAGTACGGAGATTGTCACCCAACAAGAGCACGTCAAAACTTAATTTATCATGTCCATCGTTTGTTTGATCCAGATTTATAATATCATTTGTTCAGTACTACTACCCTACTACTCAACAGTACGGCAATTGTCATTATCACTACATTTTACTGTCAAATATTGTAGTACAAAAAATCATTGACACGTAAGCAAACTGATATCCACTAAACTTATTTTTATACCACGTGAGACTTAGACTATTACGAAACTGTTATCTGAACCAATGGATAGTGTTAATTACAGGAAAACCTAATTCTCCCAATCATGGAGCGATATATCGTTCCAGCTCTAAAGGAACGAGACATCACAAATGGAGTATGTCTTAAGTATGAAATTTATAGACAAATAATAAGACCACTTACTACTATTTTTCTGATTAAGGTTACGATAAATTTTGGCTTGAACTTAGATTGTAGTAAAACTGCAACTTCTTAATGTTTGTGAGCAGAATAGCATCACAAAATAAAGACAGCTACATTTTTGCATATGTTAGCGACTAATATTAGGAGCGTTGATGATTTTATGTCACTTATTTTGTCACTAACTATAATGTTGTAGTTCAGTTGTGTGCATTTTAACTATGATAATAGCATTGAAGACATTACATAGATTAGAAATCCAAAATTAAAGTAAGTTGAGACTTAATAAATAGATTAGACGTCCAAATTCAAGGTAAGCTCAGACTTAATAAAAAGATAGAAGCCCCAATTCAAGGTGATGCCATGGAATGTGGGTTCGTACCTATGTGGAGGTACCACAAAGGTTGCAGTCCGCGTCAGCTTCCAAGTATGCCAAATGAGAGATAGCAAAAACGGAGTAAAGGTGAGAGCAAGGCTTCCCAGACAAGTCGTGAGGAGTGGCAGTGCTGCAGAGACAAGGTTGAGACGAACAGGACCAACAGTCGATGATCCAAGTCAAGGTGTAATGCTATGGTCCGAAATTATGTTTCTCTCCCTAGAATCCAAGAGCTCCCAAATTCTAGAGTGAGAAAGTGATGTTTTTAGAATGAATCCAAAAGTCCCTTTTTGAGTTGTAAAGGTTCGCTATTTATAGGAAACAGTGTGCTTATGTCATACAGTGCCACATGTCGTCCCCTGGGAGTGACACATCACTAGGGGTCCCAAAATACCGGTTCTCCGTTGGACTGCGGTTTCCAAATTCGCGTTACCTACCCCACACAGTGTCGCTCTACCTGTCTGAGAAGACTGACCATGCCGCAGGAGCATGATCAGAGTAAGCCTGTTGCCCCAGCCACCAATCCAAGCCCTTACTGAATCCCACAAGA
Source organism: Escallonia herrerae (assembly GCA_033070095.1). Lineage (NCBI taxonomy): Eukaryota > Viridiplantae > Streptophyta > Magnoliopsida > Escalloniales > Escalloniaceae > Escallonia > Escallonia herrerae. The sequence goes on along the minus strand of JAVXUP010000611.1, from coordinate 245,050 downwards.
TGCGTCAAGAGACACATAGATAACCTGGCAGTGGTGAGGGTTGCCCCTATAGTCGACTGCCAGGAGGGCTAGGGACGATGCCCTCCGAAGACCTGCTCCCGTCCCGGAGTGACCCGAGGGTCATTGTCCAGATGGTGTCGACGATCAATGGTAACATGCATGGACATGGGTGCAGCTCAGTGCTCAGAGTATGTTACGACGGTGCGAGGGCCGGAGCCCCCATGACTGTGACGGTGATGGCTTTAAGGTTGTGAGCCCATCCTATGGCGGCGATGACTATAAGGTTGTGAGTCCATCCCGCTGCGAGGGCCGAAGCCCCCCATGATTATGACGGCGATGGCTTTAAGGTCGTGAGCCCATCCCGTGGTAGCAATGACTATACAGTTGTGAGTCCATCCTGCTGCGAGGGCCGGAGCCCCCCATGATTGTGACGATGATGGCTTTAAGGTTGTGAGCCCATCCCGTGGCAGCGATGACTATACGGTTATGAGTCCATCCTGCTACGAGGGTCGGAGCCCCCCATGATTGTGACGGCGATGGCTTTAAGGTTGTGAGCCCATCCTGTGACAGCGATGACTATACGGTTGTGAGTCCATCCTGCTGCGAGGGCCAGAGCCCCCCATGATTATGACGGCGATGGCTTTAAGGTTGTGAGCCCATCCCGTGGCAGCGATGACTATAAGGTTGTGAGTCCATCCTACTGCGAAGGTCGGAGCCCCCCATGATTGTGACGGCGATGGCTTTAAGGTTGTGAGCCCATCCCGTAAGCATGTAACATGATTGTGGCACATGGGCGCAGTGCCTACAGCATGAGACATTGATTTTGGCGCATGGGCGCGATGCCAACGGCATGAGACAATACCTAGTGCCGGGGGCACATATCATGAGAATGGCGCATGGGCACGGTGACGAACGTCGTGGGGCAATACTTGGTGCCGGGGACACGTGTCATGAGAATGACGTACGGGCACGGTGATGAATGTCATGTGTCCCGGAGACGGGGCATGAGTTGAGTGTGTCTGTTGTAACAAAATAATGAATGCAACATGTAGTAATGACAAAGTTGGGAGTGATGGTATGTGATCGTCGGCGACGGGTCATTTAGCGATAGCACGCGACTTTGGGTGACAGGCATCACGGAAGTGGTGCGCTGTCATGAGCGACGGATGTCACGAGGTTGACGTACAGATATCCGTAAACATCGCGGAGGTGCAAAGACCCGAGAAGACAATTGCGCGCGAGGGGGGAGGCCATAGGCCAAAAATGAGGGAAGGCCAAGGCCACCACCCCTGGGGAGGCGGAGGCCCACCCCTATGGAGGCCGAGGCCCACCCCTTGGTGAGGCCGAGGCCAACCCTAGGGGGTGGCCAAGGCCAATGGCCAACTCCCATGAAGGGAGGCCAAGGCCATTCCCCCTCCTAGGTGAACTTCGGGCGCGCCGACGGTAGGTGTTTCAATGGGCAATGACGAATCCAAAAGTTGTGTTACGACGAGTGCATCGACATGAATCGTACTCACGTGATGAACAAGGTGCCAAAGTCACATATGAAGTGTATGAAACGAACAAAGCGCTGAAGGGACTTTGCGCGAAGAGTAAACACCATGGGGAAAGGCCAAGGCCACCCCCAGGGGAGGCTGAGGCCGACCCCATGGGGCTGGCCAAGGTCTTTGCCCCTTGGCCCTATCGCTCGGGTTACACTGTCGGTCGATGATTCTGACGAAAAGGTATTCGTGTGATTTCAGCGTGACGATCGCGCTCCCATGGGTCATGCTAACACGAAATAAATTGCGCCTAAGTCACGCACAAGGCGCGTGAAGTGAAAAATGCACATGATTTAAACGTGCGCGCGCTAGCTGGATCGATGCGTTGGACGAACGACTGTTGCATCTGTCAACGTGTTTGCGCGAAGCGGGACCCCTAGTGGGCCCCTGGGTCCGACTAGGATGGGTTAGGAACGTCGCGGCTGAAGCATACCGCCGGGCCGAGGCCGACCATGGGGAAAGGAAGAGAGGGGAGCATGGTGTAAGGGGGCTTGGGGAAGGGGGGCAAGGCCGCGGATGGCCGAGGCCGACCAAGGCCGTGAGGCCGAGGTCGACCGGGGCCATCCGGCCGAGGCCAAGGCCGAGGGGTTAGAGGGAAGGTGGAAGGGAAGAAAGGGAGGAAGGGAAGGAATAGGAAAAGAAAAGAAAGGAGGAAGGGGAGGGGTGGCCTCGGCCGAGGGTGGTGACGGCACGGGGAGGGAAATGGGAGAGGGGGAAGAAGGAAAAGGAAAAGGGAAGGAGAAAGAGGGAAAGAAAGGGGGAAGAGGGGAGAAGGAAAGGGAAGAGAGAAAGAAAGAGAGGGGGCGGCGGGCTGAGGCCGCTCGGGCCTAGGTCGTGGCCGAGGCTGAGGTCGAGGCCGACCGGGCAGGGGTCGAGGCTGGCCGGGGGTGGGGAGAGCACTGGGGTGGCTTGTCCGATACGAGGGAGATGTTGGAGGCTTACCAAAAAGGATGAGGAAGAAGCAAAGTGCGCACCGTCGCGGTGGAGCGAGAGGGCCAGCAATGGCGTCGCATGGCGACTTGTTTGGTGATGATGAGGCCGCACCGGTGGAGATATCGGGGGTGCCGTCGAGCTTTGATAGTGGAGCGAGGAGTTTTGATCCGATACCGAGTCACAGCAATGTGTTGTTGACGACGAAGGGAGTGGTGCCAGGTTGCCCGCCGAAGGAGCTATGGCAAGAGCTGAGTCAATGAGTGGCTGCAGATGTGTTTCTGGGGCGGTGGAGTGCTTCATCGATGGCAGGGAGTTTGATGGTTCCGTCGCCGTATGTCTGCGCGTCGAATGAGGAGGTTGCCCCGATGATGTCGCCGAGGTATGTGCCGGGTTTGTTGGCAGAGCGCCTAGATATGCCATGGTTGCCGATGATATTCAAGGGCCACAACATGATGCCGGTGGGGTGGAATTTTTGGTGTATGTACATGCTAGAGCGTTCGGCTTGGGTGGAGAGGTTGGAGGCGTTGGGATTGGTGGCTGTGATAGAGGCGACATTCAGGGTGATTGATCCTGTACGAGATCTTAAGGGCTTGACATTGTTTCTTTCTAGGTGGAACTCGCAGACTCATACATTTATCACATAGTTTGGGGAGATTGGGCCGACACTTCTTGACGTGATGATGTTGACTGGGTTGCCGATGCACGGGGCAGAGGATGCTTGTTCATTGCAGTTGACGGCGTCAGAACGGTTGATCGTGAAGGGGTTACAGGGGGTTGCGAGCGAGATAAAGAGCCAATCAGAAGGGGACGTATAACGGGTGGATCAAGCACTTCTATGGGACGGCAACCGCGCTACCTGGGCAAAAGCCGGTGTCAGAGAGCAGCTTTCGCATGGGTCCTTCCTACAAGGACGAGAGATATGAGCTGGCGGGCTGCCATGTTTTTGTCGAGGTACGTGCTTCGATTGTCTGTGTGGCAGCATATCTTGCATGTTGTTTTTCAATTGTTTTTGCATGCGTCCTAGCCGAGTCTTATACTTAGAGAAAATTTATGCAGTGAAAAAAAGTTGACGTAGTCGTACTGCCATGAATCGCATTGTATTATCTAAACAGGGTTGGGTAGTCGTAATAGATGGTGTATGTTCTATATTTGTAGGTTTGTATTGGAGGGTATGCCGGAGGATGGCGTTTCCCCGAGAGTGTTCAAATTGGCCGTCCTGATGGCTGGGGGCGGTCTCGTTGGGTTGGCCCTGATTTACTTAGGCACATTGTACTCGCGGCTGGATCAGTTTGCCAATGACGTGCAGCATTCGTAATGACGCTATCAGGTGGTGACATATGTAGATTGGATGTTTTTACAGCAGTTTTTATTCGAGATCTATGTGGATTATCGGCCTGTAGGGTTTCCTCTGGTGCATCCGTCGCCGAGGAAGGTTATAGTGACGTGGCCGGGCAGGTCACGTGAGGTAGCAGCCTGTTATGCGGGTGGTCGAGTCTATGCTTGGGCGGGCGGAAAGAAGCCTGGGTGTGAGTTGGCGGACATATTTGATGATCGAGATGAGTGCATTCTTTGTCCGTATACTGACATGCATAGCTCGTATGGTATTCCTCCATGGATTGGTCTGCAGGACAGCGTTGTGTGACTACATAGTCGAGATGAGTTGACAAACATGACAGTGGCATTACTAGTGGCCTATTTTCTGGGGTGGCTTCCCGTATTGACTGATGACTGCAGAAAGCCGGCGATTAACCAGTATTACATGGCGAGGTATAGCCCTGACCGTCTATCCATGAGTTTCAATTATGATTTGGAGCCCCCATGTGGCTATGCTAGGCCGTGGGATGTGAGGATGGCCTTTGGGTATACGATCCTAGAAGAGGCACGAATGTGGCCAGTACCGACAGAGGAGTGGAGGAGGCCCGAGACATTGTCGACAGGGGTGATGACAGTCGAGTATGCCCGATGATGGACGCGAGTGTGGGCGACGTGGGCAGAGTGGATGTCGCAGTCGCCGTCCGACAGGCAGCAGGTCGACGTATTTACCGGGGACAGGACTGAGGCTGATATCAGCACAGGTGGCGAGGCAGTCAGGCATGTTGATATTTTTACGGGTGTATCAGATGTGCCGACGCCAGCACGGGCGTCCCGAGTGCCGGTAAGGGTCCCATTTCATCGTTGTGAGTGGGGATGATAGAGAGTGCACTATAGACGGGCGCGGGTTCATCGGCAGGGGGCAGACACAGGCCGAAGAGGCCGCGGGAGGTGCTGGAGGAGTCGGATTCGGAGGTTAGTGCTACTTTTTGTTTTACACAGTTGGTGACTATCATGTGAAGTGTGCTCTAAGCTTCTTCTCTTGTGCGCTTGTTTTTGTTTTTTGTGATAGGGACTTGATGATGCAGAGGATGCCATGGAGGTAGAGTCCGACGACATGGCAGGGGATGCGGAGGTCGTCACGGATGATACGGGGGGAATGGATACTGAGGCAGCTGAGGAGGACGAGGAGATAGAGGTTGAGGCGACCGACGAGGTCGAGGGGATGGATACCGAGGCGGCCGATGAGCGTGAGCCGATGGAGAGTGCGGCCGTTGAGGAGGCCGTGGCGGGGGAGCAGACAACAACTTACATTGTGGAGCCAGTCGTCTGAGTCTGTCGCCTGTCTTAGTGGAGGAGGTATTCGGCGACTCGATGGGTGATACATTCGAGGGGGATGATTGGTGGGCCAGTAGAGAGCCGGAGGTTTTGACGGGAACACACGACGGGTCACGAGCTATACATAGGATGATTAGAGATGCGTCGCCGTGATTGGAGGGACTTGGTTTGTCTGTTGTGGTGGATACATTGTCAGGGTCAGCCGTAGATGCAGGTGATGCGTTGTTGGCGATGCATGCTGCTACCGTTGGCATGCGAGCAGTGGGTGGTGGGGTGACAGGGGCGGGTGATGTGAGTGGCGGGTCGTCGGTCGGACAGGTTGATGGTGCACCATGGGAGGGGGTGGGATTGCCAGAGTCGGTAGTCCATCGGTTGGATATGATTAGGGCGACACAGCCGCAGACGTTTGCTGGACCTAGGACCATGCGAGGCGTATCATTGATGAGGGCATTGTACACGGCGCTCGTAGATTGGTTGGCGACACTGGGTGCGGTGCAGGCCTCAGCCTGGACTTCAGAGATCATAAATGAGTTTATGTCGGAGCTCGAGCCGTTCATATCTTTTGGCTTCCAGTTGTACTGGTTGGCCGATTATATTAGAGCAAGGGGACAGAGTGCCGAGGCTATAGTGGGGTTGACCGCTATAGGGGCGCAGGAGTTGGTTTGGCAGGGTCATAGGCGTGTGCTTGATTCAGCATTGACAGATGTGACCCGGAAGGTGGCCGAGATACGGGTTCGGTTGGCCGAGGCAGAGGCTCGATAGACAGAGGCAGAGAGGCGGCGGGTCGAGTGGGATGATAGGTGGTCCGACTTACAAAGACAGCAACAGGCATTAGAGGCGTACACGTCTGATCCTGTTAGTGGATTGCTTGCTGTGTTTACAGTAGATATTGTGTACTTTGTATTTTTCTATCTGTCATTGGTCCATAGTGGCCTGCAAACCTATGACCTGTATGCATTGTGTTGATATAGATTATGATAGTCATATGGTTATTTTGTACCTGTGTTGTTATGATGTGGTGCTTAGCTCATGGTATACTTTGTGATCTGCATCTGATGTCTTGCCGTTGGTGTTCCCCCTCCCCGCCCATGGCTGGTCACTTAGTGAACAATGGTGCAAAGAGCAAAGGCACTACATACAGGAGTTGAGGCGAATGAATGATTTTGCATTGATAATATTTGGGCCAAAATGCCATTACATACATAAAGTAAGAACTTGTAATAATTAGCAAAAGTTACAAGTCTATAAACATGTGTGCGTAAACAAAAAGTGTGATGTGGTGTTCTAAACTTTGGGAGGGTAGGGCTGGGGAGAACAATCCGCAGCCGATCATGCATAATACTTCTTCAGGTAGTGGCCGTTGATAGGGGCCGTGATCTGTCCATCGTCGGGGTTGAGCAGGATGTAAGAGCCGTTGTCTCTGGCTGTGTGCACTTCGTATGGTCCTTCCCAATTTGGTGTAAACTTGGGGGCTGAGATGTTGGCACGTACATGCTTGGCGGCTTGGAGAACAAGGTCGCCCTCGACGAATGTTCGTTGCTTCACAGTCTTTCCATATGCCTTGGTGAGTTGTTCATGATACTTCTTCATTCAGCGCAAGGCATTGGCACTTCTTTCCTCAAGCCCTTCAAGGGCAATGCTCCTGGTTTCTTCCTCCCCAAGCCCATTGCTTAGGGAGAGTCGGGCTGATGCTACCGCAATCTCGGCTGGTACCACACACTCATCTCCGTAGACAAGGGAGAAAGGTGTGGCCTTCGTTGCTGTATGCTTGGAGGTTCTGTAAGCCCAAAGTGCAAGGCTTAGCTTTTCGGACCATGAACAACTGGCGTCATGTACCATTCGTGATAGCACCCACAGTAGAGTCTTGTTAGAAGCTGCAGCTTGACCATTTCCTTGTGGGTAGTAAGGGGTGGATGTAACGTGGTTGATATTGTATCCTTCTGTGAAAGCTCGGACGTCCCTGTTGATGAATGGCGTGCCGTTGTCGGATATGATGCATCGGGGGATGCCAAAGCGACAGACGATGTGATCACGCAAGAAGTTGGCAATGGCACTTCCTGTGGCTCTTCGTAGGGGTATAGCCTCGACCCACTTTGTGAAATGCTCCGTCGCGACCATAATCCAAGTGTGACCCCGAGATGTTGGCAAATGGGGCCTATGAGGTCCAGAGCCCAAGAGTGAAATGGCCAAGGTGCCAAGACCATGCGGGGGTTCACTACAAGAAAACAGGGTTTTAGCGACGGGGTAATCGGTCGCTAAAAGCCAAAAATCCGTCGCTAAAAGAATTAGCGACGGATTCACCGTCGCTAAATATCCCTCGTATAAAAGCCCGTCACTAATAGTTTAGCGACGAAATTTTTAAATCCGTCGCTAAATATGTCATTTTTACCGACGGATTTATTTTAATTAGCGACGGATATTCCGTCGCTAATTATATTCTTTAGCGACGGATTTATATTTTTGAGACGGAATATTCCGTCGCTAAAAAACTTATTTAGCGACGGAATATTCCGTCGCTAAATAACTGATTGTAGGAATACTTTAGCGACGGAATTAATCCGACGCCAAAAGTCAATTTTTTTTTGAAATTTTTTTTTTATTTTTCAATTACCCAGACCTGTAATACAATTTTCAAATCTCAACAACAACGCGCAATAATCAATACAGAAAGAAATATATATAATCAATTATAAAAAAAATTATAATAAAAACAATTCATATATGTACAAGCCGGGAACCGGATATAGCCGGTTAGGAGAGGGGAGAAGAGTACAAGCCGGGCACGGGGGGGGGGGGAAGCTAGGAACGGGCACGGGAAGGGGCTCATCAGGGGTTCCCGAGTCCCGGATCTGGACTCGTCGCCCTCTTCTTCGTGGGACTCGTCGTCCTCTTCATCTTCTAATTCATCCTCTTCATCAGTAGACTCGGTCACATCATCTCCAACACTTTCAACATCTTCCGCGTCATCATCTACGACTTCTTCTCCCACAAGAAGTGTTGTTGGAAGAGGAAGATCGTCCTCCTCGTTGTTGACCTCAACAGGGAACAAGACACGTGGTTGGTCGGCTTGAAAGGAGTCTAGCTCACTGTCATATGTCACGGGCAATTTCTTGGACTTGATAGTTGTATACCAATGAGATTTGGGATTGGCGACGTCCTCCGCGTAAAAGACTTGAACAGCTTGACTAGCAAACACAAAGGGCTCGTCTGATGCAAGTCTTGACTTGACATTGACATCTACAATCCCTTGAGAGCTAACACGGATTCCTCTACTGCATGTGACATCGAACCACGTACACTTGAACATTACCAGGCGGTTTTGGGAACCCAAATATGTTAGCTCAACAATCTCATCTAGCTCTCCGTAAAAATCCATGCAATTCTCGGCATAACAGTCGCCGTTGACCAAGACTCCACTGTTTTGGGTTTGTTTTGTTCGGTCATCATCTTTTACGTTAAACCTAAACCCGTTGATGATATAGCCTCCGTAACAGGATGTTTGTTTATTAGGGCCTTCGGCTAGTAATTTCAAGCATGAGGTCACTGGTCTATCCATTGACTGAACCTATTGTAGATGACGGTAAAAATTAAGGATAAATCAGTATACTAATTGGCCACAGAACTGTATATAACACATAATATAATCTCGTTAAACAATCTTACACGAATTTTGAACCACTGCACAAATTGTGATTTTCGATGAGATTCAAGTCCAGCGGGATCAGTGATTAAGGATTCCGCATCGAACTCACTGCAAACCAATATAGTTGACTCACTTAACACACACTTTCAATTATGTACAACAATGTAAGTGAATTAAGACTTTAACTTACTCAACGAATGCCGAAACTTCATCGCAATTTAGAAGGGCATATATTGTTGCAGCACTGTACACTTCATCCGTTAGCCATCGAGTATACGTTCGGCCGAACGGACTCCCTGGCTGCTTGAATATTGACAATTGCCCACCGACACGCACCTCCAGACACATCGGCATACGTTAATTTGTTTTTTAAATGTCGGACACCGTCGATCAGACGTGCTGTCCGTGTCTGCGCTAACTAACAGGTATCTCAATCCAATTGGGTCCCATCCTCCGTCAACAATCTCAATTCCGACACCTCATATAGGGTGTCGATATGGTGTCCGATACGTGTCTGACACCTCCGGACACGTGTCCGACACATACCGACACGTGTCCGAAGCCTCCGGACACGTGTCCGACGCCCACTGACACGCACCTCCAGACACATCGGCATACGTTAATTTGTTTTTTAAATGTCGGACACCGTCGATCAGACGTGCTGTCCGTGTCTGCGCTAACTAATAGGTATCTCAATCCAATTGGGTCCCATCCTCCATCAACAACCTCAATTCTCAATTCTCAAATGCTCAATGCAATAAAAATTAACAAAAATCACACATTCAATCCAATTGGGTCCCATCCTCCGTCAATAATCTCAATATCTCAAATGCTCAATGCACAATTAACAATCTAAAATCATCAATTAATAATCGCAATTACTTCAAATGCACAGCTAATAACCTAAAATTATCGATCAATAATCACAATTCTAAAACGCACAATTAACAACCTAAAATTATCAAACAAATGATCAATGTTCAAATGGGAAAAAATGTTCAAAATTCACATATCCGATGCGCTTGAATTATTTCAATTTAGGGTTCGATTGTATTAGGGCATTCAATTTAGGGTTCAATTACTTCAATTTAGGGTTCAATTAGGGGGTTCTATTGATTCAATTTAGGGTTCAGTTGATTTGAGGCATTCAATTTAGGGTTCAATTAGTTCAATTTAGGGTTCGGTTGGATTAGGGCATTCAATTTAGGGTTCAATTAGGGTTCGGTTAGATTGGGGCAATCAATTTAGGGTTTAATTAGGGGTTCAATTAGTTCAAATTAGGGTTCGATTCAATTAGGGCATTCAATTTAGGGTTCAATTACTTCAATTTAGGGTTCAATTAGGGGGTTCTATTGATTCAATTTAGGATTCGGTTGATTTGAGGCATTCAATTTAGGGTTCAATTAGGGTTCGGTTAGATTGGGGCAATCAATTTAGGGGTTCAATTAGTTTAATTTAGGGTTCGATTCAATTAGGGCATTCAATTTAGGATTCAATTACTTCAATTTAGGGTTCAATTAGGGGGCTCTATTGATTCAATTTAGGGTTTGGTTGATTTGAGGCATTCAATTTAGGGTTCAATTAGGGTTAGATTGGGGCAATCAATTTAGGGTTTAATTAGGGGTTCAATTAGTTTAATTTAGGGTTCGATTCAATTAGGGCATTCAATTAAGGATTTACTTAGGGTTCAATTATGGTTCAATTACTTCAATTTAGTGGTCGGTTGAATTGAATAAACAATATAGAGGCTTTCTTATCCTGATGTCATGCAATGGCCCATAATCTATGACCTTTCAGCGTCACCATGATCTATATCGGTGTTACAGACTAACTACCGAATATGGTTTTCTTCCCTACCTCGTCAAGAATTAAGGAAAATTAGAGATAACAAGTTCAAGTTCTTCAATAAGCCAAGATCCGTCTGAACAACAAAGTGAATGACATCATAAATAATTCAGATAATTTAGGGCAATTGACAAATTAACAAAAAATTGAACCTAAATTGACATACAAATCTAAATAATTCAGATAATTTAGGGCATGTAACCTAAATTGAAGACAAATTAACAAAAAATTCAGATAATTTAGGGCAATTGACATACAAATCTCGAGGTGGGTACGACGGCGGCGGCGTTGGTGGTGCGGCGGCAGTGGTGGGTTTCCTTGCGCGGCGACAGTGGAGGGCTTTGTGGCACGACCGGAGTGCAAGGCTTGGTGGCGCGGCGTCGGGTGGGGGACGGGAGTGTCGCCGGAGCTGGGTCGCCGTAGAGAAGGGTCGCCGGAGGTGAGAACGGTGGTGGGTGGGTGGGAGCAGAATTTCAGAGAGAGAACGGGGAGAGAGAAAGAAACCAGATCTGTATTTAAATGGAGGATCTTTAGCGACGGAATAACACCGTCGCTAAAACTCCGTCGGTGAATGTCTTATTATAAAGACTTTTGCGACAGAATTTTTAGCGACGGTTTTATTCCGTCGTTTAAATAATTTTAAAAAAAAACTCAAAATTACTAATTTTATAAAAAATATTTAGCGACGGTAATTCCGTCGCTAAAAGTCCGCCGTTAAAACTCCGTTGCAAAATACTTTTACCGACGGTGTCTTCCGTCGGTAATAGTATTTTGCAACGGATTTTTAACGACGGTATATTCCGTCGCTTAAAGACATGTTTAGCGACGGAATACCTTCCGTCGCAAAATACATATTTTCTTGTGGTGGTTGGACGTCGGCATGTGCATTCTGTCGGCGTGCCTTTGGCAAGGTTGACAATATCGGAAATGAGAGATAGAGTCAGACTCCATAGTTGGCCAGTAGTAGCCCATCCTTAGCAATTCTGCGTACAGCTTTTGGGACCCTTGATGCTCCCCGCAATCACCATTGTGCACTTCATTGATCACTTCTCTTGCTTGGGCACCTTGCAGGCATTGCAAGGTGCGTCCCGAAAATCCTTTGCTAAATAATTCGCCCTCTATCACAAAATACCTGACTGATTTTCATTTGATGGCTCTGGCGGAGTTACGGTCAGGGGGTAGGATCCCATGAGATAGATATTGGATGAAAGGCTGGCGCCAATCACCTTCGACATTGATCACAAGAGCTTCTGCGTTGTCTGGCGCATATAGGCATTCGGGACAATCCCGTTGTACATCTGCAGCATCCTTAGCCATGGATGGCCAAAAGAGACCCATGCGTTGAAGGCTATGGTATAGAGGGGGACCGTCGAGACCGCAACATTTTTGATAGCCGAATTGAAGTTTATGCTTTGCTTCCTCCGGTGTTAAACACCTGGCTAGAGTGCCCCCGGGGCATCGTCTGTACAAGACATCTCCCAACATTACAAAGTCCGTGAGGGTAGAGGCATGAGCAAGAGATGGCGCCTTGAGTTAGTCGACGATTGGCTGCCTCCAATCGTTCGCGGTAGTGTCCTTCGGTATCATGTTCAAGGCTGTGCATGGTTCGGTTCTCTTGATTATGGTTAGCATCCACTGTTCACCATCGACTTCTATCTTTGATGCGATCGTGGCCAAGCTGTCCGCATGTCTGTTGTGGCACATATTGTGATGTTCATACTGGACATGGCCGAGTCTTCCTTCCAAGTGTTGCACCAAGGCACGATAAGGTGCCAAGGCTGGTTCTTTGACCGCGAACTCTCCGTCAGCCTGCTTCATGACCAAGTTTGAGTCTCCTTTCACACACAGTGCCTTAGCCCCCATACTGATGGCAAGGATGAGGCCAATGACAAGTGCCTCGTACTCAGCTTCGTTGTTAGACACTGGGAATGCAAGCTTGAAGGATACTGAAGTGGTAACACCGTCTGAATTCTGGAGGACTATATCGGCACCCCCTTACCGGAGGGGTGTGCCAGCCATTAGGACCTTTGCTGGTGGCAGAGCCGTCAAATTCAAGTGTCCACAATTCATCTATGTCAGTGATCAAGGCTGTCTCCTCCCCAGGCAATTGATCTGAGGTCGGTTCATATTATTGGCATGGGAAGAAGGCCAGGAGGTCTGCAAGTGCTTGGCTCCACAGAGCTGTAGGATTCTTGATAGATAAACCGAATTCGGCCAATAGCAACAATCACCGGGTGAGTCGACCAGACAGGGCGGGACGTGTAAGCATATAGCGGAGTGGGTCAGCTTTGGTGACGAGTGTGATCTGATGTGCCAAGAAATAGTGTCTGAATTTCTGTGAGGCGTAAACCAAAGCTAAGAAGTGCTTCTTGAGCTCGGAGTAATTGGCTTCGGGCCCCCTGATTGATCGACTGAGATAATAAATAGGACGCTCCACCCCATCCACCTCTTGAGCCAGTAAAGCCCCGATGGACCTGGGCGTGGAGGTCAAGTATATTAAGAGGGGAAGACCTCACTGTGGTACCACCATGGTTTGCGGTGACATGAGTATGACTTGATCTTGTCAAAGGCTTACTGTTGGGGTGCACCCCAACTCCATGGTGCGCTCTTGCGTGTTAAGTGCTGAAAGGGTATGATGAGTTCGGCCAAGGCAGGGATGAACCGACGGAGGTAAGAGACCTTACTGAGGAAGCTCTTCAACTGTTTGGTGCTCGTGGGGGGGCATCTCTTGAATGGAAGCGGCTTTAGAAGGGTCAACGTCGATACCCTGTCGACTGACCAAGAAGTCGAGGAATTTGCCGGAGGAGACTCCAAAGGCACATTTCAGCGGATTCATCCGCATATCGTACTGGCGACACCGATCAAAGACTGCTCGGAGGTCAGTGAGATGATCACTTTCCTTCTTGGACTTGATGATAAGATCGTCGACGTAGTCTTCCACTATGCAGTGTATCATGTCATAGAAGATGGCCGTCATCGCCCTTTGATAGGTAGCACCCGCATTCTTGAGGCCGAAGGGCATGACTTTCCAACAAAAGTTACCCATAGGAGTGCGGAAGGCTGTCTTGGCGCTATCGCCAGGGTTCATGCAAATTTGATTATAACCTGCGAACCCATCCATGAAAGATAAGGTTTCATGTCCGGCAACGGCCTCCGTAAGCATGTCGATGTTGGGTAGGGGAAACTCGTCCTTGGGGCATGCCTTGTTCAACTCCCGAAAGTCAATACAAAAGTGGACTTGGCCATTCTTCTTTTGCACAGGGACGACATTAGCCAGCCAAATTGGGTGAGTGATCAGTTCAATGAAGCCTGCCTGTAGAAGGTGTTCAATCTCTTATTTGATCTTTAACTCGAGCTCGGGGCAGAATGTCCGCGGGTGTTGTCGAACAGGGATGGATTCGGTAGCAATGTTGAGATGATGTGTGACTAAGGCAGGATCCAATCCGGGCATCTCATTGTAGCTCCATGCCAAGACATCACGGTACTCGCGCAGGAGGGAAACCAATTCCTCTCTTCGGCCGGGGGCGAGTTTTGTGCCAATGTAAGTGTGCCTTGGTTCTTCGCCCGGGTCGGCCAGGTTGATTTCTTCAAGATCTTCAGCCTGTGGTTGAGGGCTGTCTTCATAGCAAGGTGGTGCTGCGCCGAGGGTGAGGTCAGGATCTGGCTGGCAATGCTCGGCCGTGCAGCACCATTCAGTCTCTCCAAGTGGGTCGGGGTCGAGGGGGTCCGATGAGGGACCACCTGGAGGCCCCGCACACCGTATAACTGATAGATGATTTTGCTGTCTTTGACGATACGCTGAAAGGCCGGCTCAGCCTTTTGCTTCTTGGACTTGGGGGAAGAAGGGGGGAGTTGGTCGTGGCAGAAGGCGGAGGAGCCGAGGTTGATCCCTTGTTCCTGTTATTTTTCTTGGTCTTGGCCTTGGGAGGCTTGTTTCCGCACAGCTTATCCCAATTTGGCAACTTGGTGGAATGTATATGGGTAGCATTCTCACCATCCTCGACGAGCTCAGTGAAGAAGGAGGCCTCAGTAAAATAAGATTCATCACATTCGAAGGGGGCCTTGGTCGCAGGGATTGTCATCGCTACCTTATGTCCCGTAGGACCAGCCAGCAGTTTCACACACTGGTGGTACGTTGAGGGAACGACCTTGTTGTCATGGATTCAAGGTCGGCCGAGCAGGAGGTGGAAGGCAGACTCGCTTTCTATCACGTGAAAAATAGTGTCGCGATGGACAGTTCCGACCATGAGGTCGACAGTGATATGGCCGAGGGTCGACTGGGGACCCTGTCCAAAGCCAGTAATCTTGACGGGGTCGCGGATGATTTTTCTTGGTGGAATGCCGGCCTGTTGCAAGGTGATGAGAGGTATGATGTTGATCGAGGCGCCACAATCTACCAAGGCACGACGGAAGCCTGTGCCATTAACAGTACATTCTAAAAATAGTGGCCGGTTGTGATGTTCGACCGACGGTGAGTCTTCGTCTGAGAAGACTAAGGCAGTGGAAGGGATATGACGTAATTCAGCCTGGGCGGCGAAGCATTCGGGACTGAGGCCAGTGGTGACCTCAATCAGGCAATTGGAAAGATAAGTCCGAGTGGCGGGTGAAAACCCCATTTCATCAAAAAAAACGTTTGATCTTCGTCATCTGCCCAAAGGAGGATGTCGGCAGATTAGTTGGAGGAGGCACGGTCGTTGGCATGGGCTCTGCCGGGGCTTCGGGGATTACAGGCTCGACATGGCCAGTGACAGCCATGAGGACCTGGTGCTCCCTATTGTTATTGTGATGCGGAGGGTAGGGGTCCTTACGTACATCATTGTTCTTCCGTAGTTGTAGGTCGCCTGACGCGACCTTCCTCGCAAAGATAGTTCGCAGCGCATTGTATTTTTTGAGAGGATGGCCGAGGGCTTGATGGAGAGGACAGTAGTTGGGCCTGGTCCTCTCTTCGTCCGTGATGTTGGTCCGCATTGGTGGCAGTTGGAAATTTTTGTCATGTGCTACCCACTCCGCCAAGAGTTCCTTCACTGTATTCAGATCACATGGGTAGTCGGGTGCAGGCTCCTGTTGCCTTCGCTCGTCGGGGCGTCGGTCCCATCTGGAACTGACGCTTGAAGCCGGCGTAGTTGTTGTTATTGGTGTTGTTGTTGCTATGTTGAGTGATGGTTGTGTCTGTCGAGGCCAGTAGTGCATTTTGCTGTCGAGGCTTCCACGGCTTGACAGGACCGACCGTCTCGTAAGTTCGTCGAGTTGTTTCCTTGAGGTGTCCCCATGACCGCAATTATAGGTTCTCGATATGCACCCGGTAGATGTTAGTCATATTTTTTATGCATATGGGAACCAACATTTCGTCCTTGCTGAAGTCCGTGCACTCAAGGCATTTGAGATGGAAGCGGTGTACGTACTTATTCAAGTCTTCCCCTTGGTTCTGGCGAATGCCCGCAATGTCAACAATGGTCATGCGCTCGGTCTCGTAATGGAATTTGTCTAAGAATAATTGGACCATGTCGTTCCAGGTGTGGACAGTCCCTGCAGGGATCTGGTGGTACTAGGTGTAAGCCAAGCCTGTAAGGGATTTGTGGAATTCTCTCAACTTTAAGCCGTCTCCCGTATCATACTGCTCCAAGGAGCCTGCAAATCTTGTCAAGTGCTCACGGGCGTTGCCCTCACGTCCGTTGAAGAGCACAAAGTTTGGTTGCTTGTACTTGAGGGGGTAAGGTGTGATTGCAATATCATTGGAGTATGGGGCGTGTCCGGTCAGCCCGGCCGAGGAGTCTGGTTCGGAATTCCTTGACAGGCGATTGATAAGGGCTTCCAAGTCTGATCGAGTGACATAGTTGGAGGACGGTGCTTCATTGCCGATCAAGGGGTGACGACTACTCGGGACGTCGCGAGCCCCCGAGCCCCCAGACGGGGCAGCTTGATGAACGGGAACATGGGAGGGTTGGTATAGTGCAGGGGCTGGCAAGGGCAATGGTGCAGGGGCATGAGTAGGTTAGCGAGACATGTCCACCACTTGGCCGGTGGTTTGGTGCTGCTCAGGTGGATAAGGATTAGGTTCCATCTCGATGGAGTCATGAGTTTCAGAAGAGCTCCTTCCAGGAACTGGACGAGATGGCATGACGATAGGGAGAATCTGCTGCAACACTGGCCCGAGATCCGTGTGCAGTTTGCGGGGTGGCACTGCAAAGGGAGATGTATGAGCTACTAGTGGCGAGGGTGTCGCAAGTCCTACCGCCAAGGGTGTGGATACTTTAGGCGGCGGTGGTCGCGACACTGGGGCCTGGGTGACATCAAGAGCTAGCCCAGGTCCTACAGGCTGGATTGATGGAGCGGCCTGCTGCGAGGCCAAGGCCTGTATGGATTTTTACATTTCCATAATGGCAGACATCAGAGTGGCCTGAGACTCCTGTAGGTTGGCTATGGTAGGGGTGAGTTGCGGCATGGCTGTATTGACAAGCACTTCCACATCAGAGGCAGCAGCTGGGGGTTGATCTCGGACAGGTGTGCTACTTGTCCCCTCTTGGTCATCGAGGTAGGCTTCTTCTTGTATAGTCGGGGTGAGGCCCTGGCTGGTAGTCCTCGTAGCTCTTCGTTGTACAGGCATGATGCCTAAGTGAGGAAGATAGGCAAACTGCAGTACGATGCTCACCTCCCCAGCGGAGTCGCCAAAAATGATGCCATGGAATGTGGGTTCGTACCCATGTGGAGGTGCCACAAAGGCTGCAGTCCACGTCAGCTTCCAAGTATGCCAAATGAGAGACAGCAAGGACGGAGTAAGGGCCGAAAGCAAGGCTTCCCAGACAAGTCGTGAGGAGTGGCAGTGCTGCAGAGGCAAGGTTGAGACGAACAGGATCGGCAGTCGATGATCCAAGTCAAGGTGCAATGCTATGGTCCGAAATTATGTTTCTCTCCCTAGAATCCAAGAGCTCCCAAATTCTAGAGTGAGAAAGTGATGTTTCTAGAATGAATCCAAAAGTCCCTTTTTAAGTTGTAAAGGTTCGCTATTTATAGGAAACAGTGTGCCTATGTCATACAGTGCCACATGTCGTCCCCTGGGAGTGACACGTCACTAGGGGGTCCCAAAATACCGGTTCTCCGTTAGACTGCCGGTTCTCGAATTCGCGTTACCTGCCCCACACAGCGTCGCTCTACCTGTCTGAGAAGACTGACCATGCCGCAGTAGCATGATCAGAGTAAGCCCGTTGCCCCAGCCGCCAATCCAAGCCCTTACTGAATCCCACAAGATGCGTCAAGAGACGCATAGATAACCTGGCAGTGGTGAGGGTTGCCCCTATAGCCGACTACCAAGCGGGCTAGGTGCGATGCCCTCCGAAGACCTACTCCCGTCCCGGAGTGACCTGAGGGTCATTGTCACGATGGTGTCGACGATCAATGGTAACATGCATGGACATGGTTCCAGCTCAGTGCTCAGAGTATGTTACGACAGTGCGAGGGCCGGAGCCCCCGTGATTGTGACGGTGATGGCTTTAAGGTTGTGAGCCCATCCCGTGGTGGCGATGACTAGAAGGTTGTGAGTCCATCCCACTGCGAGAGCCGAAGCCCCCCATGATTGTGACGGTGATGGCTTTAAGGTCGTGAGCCCATCCCGTGGCAGCAATGACTATATGGTGGTGAGTCCATCCTGCTGCAAGGGCCAGAGCTCCCCATGAATATGACGGCGATGGCTTTAAGGTTGTGAGCCCATCCCGTGGCAGCGATGACTATACGGTTGTGAGTCCATCCTGCTGCGAGAGCCGGAGCCCCCCATGATTGTGACGGCGATGGCTTTAAGGTTGTGAGCCCATCCCGTGGCAGCAATGACTATACGGTTGTGAGTCCATCCTGCTGCGAGGGCCGGAGCCCCCCATGATTGTGACGGCGATGGCTTTAAGATTGTGAGCCCATCCTGTGGCAGCGATGACTATAAGGTTGTGAGTCCATCCTGCTGTGAGGGCCGGAGCCCCCCTTGATTGTGACGGCGATGGCTTTAAGGTTGTGAGCCCATCCCGTGGCAGCAATGACTATACGGTTGTGAGTCCATCCTGCTGCGAGGGCCGGAGCCCCCCATGATTGTGACGGCGATGGCTTTAAGATTGTGAGCCCATCCTGTGGCAGCGATGACTATAAGGTTGTGAGTCCATCCTGCTGTGAGGGCCGGAGCCCCCCTTGATTGTGACGGCAATGGCTTTAAGGTTGTGAGCCCATCCCGTAAGCATGTAACATGATTGTGGTGCATGGGGGCGATGCCAACGGCATGAGACAATACCTAGTGCCGGGGGCACATATCATGATAATGGCGCACGGGCACGGCGACGAAGGTCGCGGGGCAATACTTGGTGCCGGGGGCACGTGTCATGAGAATGGCACACGGGCGTGGCGACGAATGTCATGTGTCCTAGAGACGGGGCATGAGTTGAGTGTGCCTGTTGTAACAAAATAATGAATGCAACATGTAGTAATGACAAAGTTGAGAGTGATGGTATGCGGTCGTCGGCGATGGGTCATTTGGCGATAACGCGCGACTTTGGGCGACAGGCATCGCGGAAGTGGTGCACGGTCACGAGCGACAGATGTCCATAAACATCGCGGAGGTGCAAAGACCCGAGAAGACAAGTGCGTGCGAGGAGGGAGGCCATAGGCCAAAAATGGGGGAAGGCCAAGGCCACCACCCCTGGGGAGGCCGAGGCCGACCCTTTGGTAAGGTTGAGGCTGACCCTAAAGGGTAGCCAAGGCCAATGGCCAACTCCCATGAAGGGAGGCCAAGGCCACTCCCTCTCCTAGGTGAACTTCGGGTGCGCCGATGGTAGGTGTTTCGATGGGTAATGATGAATCCAGAAGTTGTGTTACGACGAGTGCGTCGACATGAATCATACTCATGTGACGAACAAGGTGCCAAAGTCACATACGAAGTGTATGAAATGAACAAAGCGCGGAAGGAACTTTGCGTGAAGAGTAAACACCTGGGGGGGAAGGGCCAAGGCCAACCCCCAGGTGAGGCCGAGGCCGACCCCATGGGGTTGGCCAAGGCCTTTGCCCCTTGGCCCCATCGCTCGGGTTGCGATGTCGATCGATGATTCTGACGAAAAGGTATTCGTGTGGTTTCGGCGTGACGATCGCGCTCTCGTGGGTCGCGCTAACACGAAATAAATTGCGCCTAAGTCACGCACAAGGCGCTTGAAGCGAAAAACGCAAGTGATTTGAGCGTGCGCGCGCTAGCCGGATCGATGGGTTGGACGAACAACTGTTACATCTGTCAACGTGATTGCGCGAAGTGGGACCCCTAGTGGGCCCTTGGGTCCGACCAGGTTGGGTTGGGAACACAAGGTAAACTGAAAATAAAAAACGAACACAAGTATTTTTTAGGGACATGATTGTAGTTGAATTGGTAATAATTGAAGTCTACTGCCGAATATAAATCAAAGAAGTCCCAAAATACTTTAGTTTTGTGTGAACGGAGATAGAGTTTGCCTTCCTGAAGAAAATCAGTAATTAACGGTTTGATATCCTGTCATTATAGATTGAACTTTTTTTTCTTTGGTAGGAAATCTACTGTTGAAATATTGGACTCAGTAGAACTATGCTTATTTATCATTCTTGTTTCAAATTGTCAGGAATCTGGACAAATTCATCGACAAAATTGTCACAGAGGTTCGAGGAAAACTTAATGAAGAGGCTGTGAATGTGATCCCACGGCCACTGTTGAACCTACATTCGTTAGGTCATACGAACCAGACGCACGTCGTCCATAGTACATACTATGTAGTCCAAATTAGGGAACAACACTAACTGGGCAGCTACTTGTCCATACACTGGGAGCTCGCCATTGCCACCGCTGGACAGTACAGTGCTACCACGTCTTGCTATCAAGGAGCTCGACATCAATGATGCCCCTGATGAAGTACCAAAGTTGATCCAACCGAGATCTGCTCCCCCGCTTACGTATAAGTGTTCTGTCGATAGAGAAGATTTGGTGTTGCTGTTAACATGGTTTCGCACGCCTGGATTAATTTTCGATAACTGCACAAGAGTGAAACAAATCGTACTTGAGTACAATGTCAAATTTCGGGTGCCAGAATTGCTTGAACAAAGGTTTCGGGATAGTGCTCCGCGCTTGTTTGTGATGGGGAAGGACATTGGAGGAGCGGCGCAAATCGAGCATCTACATCGGAACGGTCAACTGGGGAGAATTCTGAGACCTAAACAGCCGCAAGGATATCAGTTAATGTCTTCAACCCCCATGTACCCAAAGGTAGAGGAGGAAGTGCAAGAAAAGAAAGAAAATGAGCTGGATTTCAGTATATATGAAGAGGGAGAGGAAGAGGAAGAAAACGAGAGTACGGACGACGACGGCGACAAAATGGCGATGAGGATGAGGAGGAGGAGGAGGACTCTGGTGAATACAATCCACTTAATGATTACCCAAATATATGTCCACCGGGAGGAGATGATAAGGCGGTTCTGTACATGAGAAAAAAAGGTTGTACTGAGCATGAATTAGAAGGAAGAAGATTAATAACAAAGATTCTATGTGATCATCATGTCCACTACGAGTTGCGGCTCACGAAACCCAACCAGAAGTTCTGGAGAGAGTTCGAGAAACTAAAAGGTCGTGAGGTGCACTTTCCTAGGTTGTTCGTGATGGGAAAGGACCTTGGAGGAGCAAAGCGGGTTGAGAGGGTCTTGAACTACTACAAACGAAAATTACCTTGCGCTCTTCTGGAGGGTCTCGATGAAGCACATGACATATTAGGCGACTACCCGTGTATTTGCCCACCAGGAGGAGAAAACAGAGTGATGCTTTACATGATAGAACGTGATGCTACTGAGCATGAATTAGACGGCTTGATATTAATGAGATATACTCTCGGATCACCATGTCCAGTACGATTTGGGGCTCATCCACCCAAAGGATAAGTTTTGGAAAAAGTTGGAGAAATCTAGAGGACGTGAGCTGCATTTTCCTAGGTTGTTTGTGATGGGGAGAGACATTGGAGGAGCCAAGCGAGTTGAGGAATAGACACGGGAAACTTGAAAGAATCCTAAACTACTTTAAACAGCAGCGAGGAATCTAATGCTGTCACCACCCGCGCTCCCACTGAAAAGTGTGATCTAGAAGAAAAGGAAGGCGAAGTTTTGGAGGGACAATGTACGTAGTAGTGAGACAGATTCAGGATAAGGTTCAAATAAGCAAGGGGCATGTAATAGTGACTTGTGAAGGTTGTCTGAGACTTGAGGTGAAGCCTCTGGGCAGCAACCAGGAGTATTTAGCGGACATGTTCCAAAATTTGGAGAAAGCTAACCTTAACCTCACACATTTTAGGAATGCATTAATTAGTAGCTTTTGTACTTAAAATGTTTCCTGCAATGAACCATTGACATCTGAATTCTCCATCGACCACTCAAAGTCCTTGTTCAGCAAGTCAAAATTAAATCTTTCCAGGCTTCATTTGTGGAAGGAATAAATTTGGCTGCTACCCCGGTTAAAGGAATTTTTCTCCTACTCCCTATATATTGACAATTAATGGTCTTTAAGTATTTTTAATGGCTTTTATTTAGAGACGCTAAAAAAATGCTGCTAATAATTGTAGTTGAAATGTTAGAAGAAAAACCAGCAGAAATATTTAGCGATTATTAATTGTCACCATACACGGGATTGAAGGAAGATTCTTACGATCTGAGTAGGAGTTAAAATTTGTTCTTTGTCGATTCCAGCAGTGAGTCAACATATTAAAGGTTTTATCTCACCCCTCGAGGTCAGGCGTAGCTCTAAGCATGTTTTCATAATGTTAGCAATGCCAAGATAGAAGGAGAAAGGAATTACTGGACAAGAATGGGGAAAAAGTTAAGGTGTACGTAACAAAAATTTAAGTGGGTCCAATAATGTGTCTTTGAACACGCATAAAACCCAGAGTCACCGGTTTGCAGAGCAACATCGAAAGCAAAGTGAGAGCAAGAACGCGAGCATAAGAGTTTTGGAATTGCATAGGTTTGAAAGCGAGAGCATCTTTATTGTTATATATACGTAAGTTAGAAGTAATTTATATGGAGATGTTTTTGTATATTTAATTTGATGCAAAAGTGAGGATAAAATGAATCTAACGTTACGCACTCTTCGCATTTCAACCTCTAAAAGTACTGCTCTAAACCCAACACAAAGATCTTACAAAGTACTAAGTAGAATTTTAATACATACCCCCCTATTTTTGTATTCTGCTAAAATAGTCTTTGAGCCTCTTGGTTTAGTGAATATAAGGGCTTAATATTTATAAAGTTTTGGTTTTGCATTTATGTATAGCAGCACAAATATATCAAAACTTGGATAGACTGCAACCAGTGGCGGAACTAGGATTTTATTCCGGGGGGGCTAAAAATATATCGAAGGAAGGACGTGAGGCAAATCAAATATATGGGCAAAAGCCAAGCACATATTAACGTCATTTCTTTTCTTCCTACCACTTGGATCTGAAACCTATGTGCGGCTGCTCACTATTTTAGTAGCCAAATCAGTAACTTAGAGACCTTATTAGGAGTAACGCCGCTATGGTCAATTACCTAGTTTAGATAGGGATACAAATCAGAATGCAAAGAAACTTTTTTTTCCATCTGTTCATTTATAGTGTTAGTTTAGTCTGCTCTGCTTATTAAATCTGAAGGAATGCCGTACGTAAACTACCAGTTTATAATAGCTCCAGCAAATAACGAAAGAATTCGATAGATAGGAAAGGGACCAGAGGTTGCACTCTAGTTAGTGCTAAGACACTACTAGGCTCCTCAAGAACAGGGGCTCGAATCCTGACTACCCCACTTTCCCTCTTTACCAAAAAATAGAGAGGTAGATACGAGAAAAATAAACAAACTAGAGACAAGCAAATATATAATCATCTTACTCTAAGAGAGAAAATAAAATTGTGAATGAGGAAGGTTCTTACCGGGATCGCAAATGTAGAAACGGCACCCTTCCTCCACAAGTTGTAAGGAGCCTGAGGAACTGCAGTATGAAGCATGCAAGTGAGCGACTGCCACTGATTCGAACCCAGTGAGTCTCCGACAAACATAATCTGTCTCCCTCTAAATTTCTCTAAGAAAGCGTGTCCATCCCAACTATGTCAACGAAGACCAATCAGAGAAGCTTGTAATGAACATCTAGAAGTCTATGAATTTGACATTAACAGTTTGAAACACACAATGCATGTGCATCCCTTAATAGGTGTTCATGTGATGTCTGGGCTAGCATCCGAAAAGTTTACACTTTAGTTCAATACCAATGTCTCCATTTAATTCAACATGATGTTTATATTTTCGTAAAGACAAGGTTAAAGCCTTTCTGATTGTTATTGTTAATTGTTGCTGTTGTTTTTAGCTTCATTCTCTATCTGATAACTCATCTGATTTCATGTTTCCGCTAATTGTCTCGGAAACAATAGTTCTAGAGGCCAAATTTTAGGTGCTGCTGAAAACATTGTGAGAACCATAATGACAAAAGAAATTGTTCAAAATGCACACTGACCTCAGAAATTGGAACGACGTCGTTGTTGCAATGTCGTCGGTGACTGAAACTCAGATTCAGATCTACAAGGCGCTGTGACCGCCGAACGGCAGTGGCGGAACTTCCTCGGTTCGTTCGCCGGCTTGTAGACGGTAGATCTAAGCTAGATCTGCCAGATCTGATCTGGTCGGAGTCGCCGGAGTTGGGTGGGGACTGGCCGGAGTTGGGGTGGGGACCGCCGGACTGAGGAGGGCCTTCGCCCTTCGGAATCGGGGATGGCGACCAACCGAAGAGCCTAGCCGACGACCGGTGGCCGTGGGTCGGGGGTGGTGCCAGCGTGTGGCAAGCCGCGGTGGCTGAGAGAGCTGAGAGAGGAAGAGAGATGCCGGCATGAGAGCTTCACTTGACGCCACGGCGACCGCCGATAGGCGTTAGTGCGTAAGTGTGTTACCTTACGGCGATGAGCCGAGGCGGTCGAGCCGATGACCGGTGGCCTTTGTGTGGTGTAGCGGTGACTGAATGAGAGAGCCGAGAGAGGAGGAGAGCTGGAGAGGTGCCGGTGTGCCTTGGTGAGCCGGTGACTATGAGACTGTGAGAGCCTACCGAGAGAGGAGGAGAGAGAGAGAAAGGGAAAGTTGCAAATGAAATATATATATATATATATATATATATATATTTATTTTTTTTTCAAAATCTGGGGGGGGGGGGGGGGGGCTATAGCACCCCCTCGTACAAGCGTGGTTCCGCCCATGAGTGCAACAACAATATATAGATATGATGTTACAAGCTAGGATCTGTTTCAATTGCTGTAACGATCATGCAATCTTTTTGTCAAATATCTAATTCTATGCTTTTGATTTGAGATGAGTCATTCTCAGTTCATTGTTGATCTCCTTTCCAGCAGTTGTAAGGTTCACTGAAGTTTCTCACGACTTACGTGCTTGATGAAGCGAAACTGTTTGACAAAGCACGAAGACATTTCCAAAGATATTAACATAATTTTCTTCCATATGATCAGGACATTGCTCATTCTTGAGCTGATGGCCTTTGAATTTGCTACATCATTTTTTATTAACAGATGTTCTTTGTGACTGAGAACAGCGGATAGACCCAAAATTGTTAGGGGTTATCAGGACTTGTATATCGTTAAATATTGATCGCTTTAAAGTTTATACTAACACTTATCAGCGACAATTCTTAACAGTATTTTTTTAGCATTAATAAGTAAAAGACACCAAAATAATTAGTTTTTTACAAATTTTCGTTACATTGAGGTTGTAACCATGTTCCTAAAATGTAGCCTTTGTTGGTAGGAAGTTGCATAGAATATCTTTTGGGTTCTGGACCGTGTCAAACTCTAGGTTCATCAGCATGGGGCTATCCTGCGGCGTTACTTTTCGCACAAGTTTTCTCAAAAGACGGCTGAACACATGGTGGGCATTATTATATACCAAATTTCGAGGATCTTTACGGAGGTTTTATGGTACCTCACGAAATACGGTTACAGGTCTCAGTGAATTTTAGCGGCGTTAGTAGAATATGCTTTTTAGGTTCTGGACCAACGTGTCACTCAATACTTTGATTTGTGAACCAATTCTTTGAATAGAATTTGGATTGTCACTAATACTTTGTTTGGAACCAATTCTTTGGGATTTGGATTTTAAATTGGAATTGGATCTCAATTTATTTTTTTATTGTTTGGAACAAAAGAAAATTGAAATCACAGAATTCTTGTTTTTGTTTGGAACATAGAGGAAATGGAAGGTAATAAATTTTAGAAAATTATGTCCTTGACTTAAGTTGAAAAAAAACTACGGTAAGAGGTTTTCACATGTGCTGGTGGCACTACACGGAGGTGGTGGTGGTGTGTGATCAGCAACAACATAAGTGGTGGGATTGGCGGTGGAGTGGTCGGGTAACCAAGTGATGGTAACAATAGTAGTGGTGGTGGTAGTATTGAAATGTAACTGGCGGTAGGGATATAGCGACACTAGTGATGGTGGTGGCATCAACGACGATGGTGGTGATGGTGTGGCTGGGCAAGCGATGGTGTTGTACTACGGCATCAACAGCAGTCGACAATGGCATCAGTGGTGATATTGAGGTGGTCTGGCAGTCCAATGATGGTACGGATAACAGTGGTGCTAGTGGTGTACTTGGGTGTAACTTGTGCATATTCAGTTTCAATTCCTTTGAAATCCAAGCCTTTCTCATTGGATTTCACAAAATGGTAACATATGCATTTAATTCCCATGAAATTCAGTTTCAATTTCTTTTTTAATTTTCTAAATAGCAAAAATTGAGTATCTGAAAGGAAGTTTCATCAATTCTATAGTTTCCAAACATATTGTAAGAGCTTTTAAAGAGTATCAACAAAAAATTAGCAACAAAAATACAGTGTATTTTTCCTTTGCTATTTCTCGCTTAACAACCCTACCTTTTGAGAAATACTTTATTCGCTAAATTTGACCTAGCCATGATTCAAGGAAATCTTGTATGAATCAGATGATCTCATGTGTTGTCCATTAGCTAAGTGGCAATGCCAATTGTAATCAGTGTCCTAATTGAATATAATTGCAGAGAGAGGCATTAAAACAAGAAAAAGAGATTAAGGCATGAGAGTGAGAGGAAGTGGAAGAATTACTTGGCAAGAAGATGAGAGTTAGTGGAAGATCGGCAGATTGAAGATCCAAACGATTCAAATAAGAACCTTAATTTGTTTATTACGTCAATCAAGGGTTTAGGGCTCCATACCAAAATCAAAGCTCTAATTGAAATAAGATGAGCAAAGAGGCTCTGCACAAACCTTCAGACTGTGGTTGCCTCCAAAACGGCGACGGGGATGGGAGGGATGGTGGCTCCAAGGGGTGCCGCCTCAACTTCTCTTTTATGTTTCTTTTGGCACTGTAGAACTCCTTTTTGTTTAGGCTTTATTATTTACATGGTTCTATTTTATTGATAATTAGTAAGAGTAGTTTTCTGTTATTAAAAATTGAAATAATACATTTAACAATGGAAATAACTCCCTCATTAAAATCCATCACTAAATCCCGTCGCTAAATCATTTTTGACGAAACATTCTGACACAAAATTTTGGTTCCCGCCCATTTTTTCCCTCCACCATCTTTGGAGGCAAAATAGTGATGGAACCTAATTCCGTAGCCCAATTCCATAGGATTAGGTGACTTTTAGCGATTGAATTTATTTTATCACTAATTCCGTTGCAAATAAGCATTTTTCTTGTTGTGGTAGAGTGGAGTATCAGTTCTTCTTTTACCCCTTGTTTACGCAAAAGAAGGTATGGATGGGCGCTTATTTTGTGCCGGTTCAAGGGTGCTTATAGTGGAGTAATTTTAAATCATTTCAGATAATGAATTATTTTTATCTGCCACCCATGAAAATCTCTAGACCCCTAATAGAAAATAGCTAATGATTGATAAATATACTCAGTGTCATTTTTGTTGACATAATAACTGACAATTTTTAAAAGTACCTTTTAAAGTCACTAAAAGTATACAATGATCATTGAGTTTTATTCTATGGGAGGTTGTAGGCATCTTTCTATGACTTGGGTAGTGGCTAAAAATTTCTTACATAACCATCATTTAAAAAGATAGAATTAACCCTTTAAAAGAAAATAGGGTAGTATTACGGTGATAATCCCGGTGTTTAATTGTTTCAATTCACGATCATGTTCAATAATTTTCGGAGGTGCCGTTTTTATCTGTTTTTAAAGATTTTCTTAAGCAATCAATTTAAAAATGCATTATATTTAATTCTTTGTTTTCAGCATTCAAAAGAGTATATGGTTTCTACTTTAGACTTTGAGTTATTATATTAAAATTAATTTGTGAAGTAAACTGCTATTTTTGCCTTTTAAAGATATCAAAAAATAAAAGTTATATTTGTTCCGTATATTGCTTATATGAAATGATGTTAAGTATTAATCTTTATTTTTGATACATGGTCTTCGTACTTTATATTTGTGAGATATTATTTTGTTATTTTAAAGTTCAATTAAGGTATTAACAGTCAAAATCAACGCCGAATATGTAATTATATTCATTAGGTAGTATTTTAAAAACTTCAGATTTAGTTTCCTAATTCTGATAGGTTTACAAAAATTGGGCAAATAATATCCACAATTTTTTAACACTAAATTATAATACATAGTTAATAAGTTGAGGTAAAAAAAAATGACCAAAACAAATATGATGACATGTTGCGTAAGTAAGAGGGGTAAAAGAAAAAACACACTAAAAAAGCTAATGTATTTGAAAGTTCAATGTTATATAATTAAAATTTTAGAATTGTTTTTTCTAATTTTAAAAGGTTCACAACAATTGGTGCAATAATGTTCACAAATATTTTAATAATAAATTTTAGTAAAGAGTTATTAAGTTATCTAAAAAAAAGATAGAAAATGACATTAAAACAAATAAGATGATGTGACGAATAAGCAAGAGGGATAAATAAGAAAAAGAATACTTAGAAAAGCATATGTGTTTTAAAGTTCAATGTGATATAATTAGTATTAACTTATGAAGTAAAATTTCAATTTTGTATTTTTAAATTATTTACAATAATTAACTCATATTCTTTTTACATGTTGCTTCTGTATAAAGAAAAGAGAGCTTTTAATTTGTGAACTACAATTTGTTTTTCATAAGAGATTTATGTTTTCTTTATGTTTGAGTGTTTATGTTGTTATTTGAAGTGTTTTTGAAGTTAACAGTCAAAATCAATTCCTAATATGTTGATGCATTGATAAGGTAGAGTTTTAGAAGGTATAGAAGAGATTTTTTACTCTTGTAAGGACTACTAAATTAATAGTGAAAATACCTCCAAATTTTTAATAATAAGTTATACTAAAGAGTGCTGATACATGTGTGGCTTTAATGAGTAGAGGTAAAGGAGGAATATAATACCAAAACAACACATGATGACGTATGATTTATGTTTTCCTTATGTTTGAGTGTTTATTTATTTTTTAAAGTATTCTTGAGGTGTTAATAGTCAAAATTAAGTCGTAATATGTTGATATATTGATTAGATAGAGTTTTTGCATATGTAAAATTGATTTTTTACTCTTATAACATCAACTAAATAATAACAATACCTCCAAAATTTTCAATAATAAGTTTAAATAAATAGTCATCATGCATGTGAGACTTTAATAAGTAGAAGTAAAAGAGGAATGAAACGCCAAAACAACGATGATGACGTGTCGCAAAATTGAACAAATATGACGTGTCGCATAAAAAAAGGGTAAAAAGAAAAAAGACCGCTAAAAATAGCTTATGTGTAGTCTCCACAACGCACAACGCTTCGTCTATTATTATATTTATTTATATGATATGATAGATATGATATGATATAGATAGTACATACTTGTAAACATGTACAAAATACTCGTCAATTGAAAAGACTTGCTCATCCCATTGAACACTTCTGCAAGCTCAGCCTCGCTTACTAGTGTGTTGCCGATGATTTTCTTTTGCCTTACCCTTCATATGATACTAGGTTCCTCAATATAACTCCCGAATTTATCTTCAAAGAAATTTCGGGGAGATAGAACTTTTTCGTATTGGTGTCGAATTTTATGGTTGCAAGGTCACCGGTTGCGGGAAAAAATTCTACCCCGGCTTTACAAAGGAATGACACAGATGGTATTGTTATCTCTTCTTGCACAAGTGACTTAGTAACCTCACCTCCTTCAGGTTTAATGGTCGCTTTTGAGTTGCCAGATACCCTAGCTGTAATACATACTGGTACAGTAACAACCTTTTCAATTTTACTCACCACACCAAAATTCAGATCTGATTCAACCCCAGAGAAATTGAAAAGAACGAAAAGCATTTGAAGTCGTACGTGAAGGTTTTGCAGCTTAGGGCTCTTCCATTCCTTCATTTATGTTGATTGCTTCGTCCATTTCCTCCAATTGATCATTCTTGGGCACGATCAAATGGAACAGAAGGTCTAGTAAATGTGCCTGCTCATTGACTTGTGATAAAGGAAACCCCCCCTTGAGCTTGAGTGGATAAATCTCTTTACAAAATTCCATTAACAACGTAGGCAACAAGTTGTCGCTTACTTCAGTTGATCAGTATTGACATGTTCAAATGACCCTCTTAAAAATTTCTTGATGCTGGTAAATGGTAAACTTGTTTCGTTAGTTTTTGTTTCTACAGGTACTAGAGGCGGATTTTCCACTAGAGTGCTCGAAACAAAGCAGTACAGAAGATATCAAATGAACCTTCCCTATAGTGAAGATATAGCTGACGGATACTCATGTCTCAACATATGGTGGAATCAGTGCTGTAAGTCCATATCTCCAATAACCATGGAAGGAAAATGTTAGTGTTGGAGGTAGATTGTTATGTAATGTGTTTGTATTGATTGAGAAGTTCAAGACCCAAAAGGTTTTGTTCTTTGTCCCATATTGAAGAGAAAATGAACTTTCTCTCTCCTTATAACCAAGCACATGGTACATATCATTTGAATTATTTTGAGATGTTTTGGAAGGAAGATTGAGAATGCTATTGTGCGGTGCACCGCACGCGCGTGCGCGCATGTGGTGCATTGTGTGCGCTTTAGTGGGCGCACTTTACACGCTTGCCGCGAGCGCGTATAGTGCGTTGATTTATATATGATCTAACGGCCCATAATTTTACTAATTTTCGAAATTGTTTCTTTCAATTATTTATTTTAATGACTTTGAAAGTAATTCTGAAAAGGCACCAGAAATAACAGTTATTTCTGTTATTTTTTGAATGGTTATGTCTCTTCATGAAGGGGTGGCTGTTGAGCTCATATATAAGATTCTAAAATTCAGAATAAAAACTACTTGGCATTTTCTAATTTCGTATCTCAAAATTTTCAGTTATATACACAATTTCACAATTCTGAAACGAATCTTCAGAATTGCTATCTGCAGATTGTTGATTTGAGTAATCCTGAAGGTGATTTGCCATTAACCTGGTAGCAAACTCTAGTCGAGTGGGGGCAAATATCGCCTTAAAGACAATGTCTTTAGACGCGCCTCAAGCCATTGAATTTCCGTTTTCTTCTTCCTTTTCTGCAACTTCTCTCCAACAATTTTAAGGCAATATTTGAAGGGAGGAGAATCAGCAATGGCGGCTTTCCAAGTGATGAATCAGGACTTCATGAAACTGGATAGGTTTGATGGAACGAATTTCACCCGTTGGCAAGACAAGATGATGTTCTTACTCACTGCACTAAAGGTTCAGTATGTTTTGGATCCTAATCTGCCACCACTTCCGGAAATTACTGACAATGACTCCGACGAGACCAAAGCAGCGCGAAAGAAACGTGAAGAGGACGAACTAGTTTGCAGAGGACACATTCTGAATGCACTTTCGGATCGCCTCTATGACCTGTTTACATCGTCCAAGTGTCCAAAAGAAATCTGGAAGGCTTTGGAGAACAAGTACAATAATGAAAAGCAAGGCGCAGATAAGTTTCTCACTCTCAAGTATTTCGAATTTACTATGAATGATAGTGAATCTGTTTTGGATCAAGTTCATCAGTTGCAAATCCTTGTTTCCAAACTGAAAGACCTAAAGGTCAAGGTTTCTGAACCATTACAAGTGGGGGCTATTATTTCTAAATTACCTCTTAGTTGGAATGGTTACAGAAAGAAACTTCTGCATACCACAGAAGATTTTACTGTTGAGCAAATTCAGAAACACTTGCAAATTGAAGAGGAAACTCGGGTTCGCGATAAAAGTTTTTCGATGAATTTTAACTCAAAAGTAAACTTTGTGGATCAGAAAAATTTTCAGAATGAAAATTCTGGTGGAAACAAGAGGAAGATTTCTGAAATAAACAACTCTGGCAACTCCAACAAGAATAACAAGAAGAACAAAACTTGTTATAATTATGGGAAGAAGGGACATTTTAGAAAGGAATGCAGAAGCAGGAAAAGGCAGAAAACAGAAAATGCTGGAAGTTCCCATAATGCAAACGTGGTGGAAGACGACATCAATGAAGTGGTTGCCATGATTTCTGAATTGCAGATTGACATGATTACTAAACTGCATATGGCAACTTCGAGCAAAAATTCTGATTGGTGGTATGATTCCGGGGCTACAGTTCATGTTTGCAACGAGAAGTCCTTCTTTAAGGATTACGAAGAGGCAACGGATGGACAAGTGGTGCTGATGGGGAATCATATGTTAGCTCAACAATCTCATCTAGCTCTCCGTAAAAATCCATACAATTCTTGGCATAACAGTTGCCGTTGACCAAGACTCCACTGTTTTGGGTTTGTTTTGTTCGGTCATCATCTTTTACGTTAAACCTAAACCCGTTGATGATATAGCCTCCGTAACAGGATGTTTGTTTGTTAGGGCCTTCGGCTAGTAATTTCAAGCAGGAGGCCACTGGTCTATCCATTGACTGAACCTATTGTAGATGACGGTAAAAATTAAGGATAAATCAGTATACTAATTGGCCACAGAACTGTATATAACACATAATATAATTTCGTTAAACAATCTTACACGGATTTTGAACCACTGTACAAATTGTGATTTCCGATGAGATTCAAGTCCAGCGGGATCAGTGATTAAAGATTCCGCATCGAACTCACTGCAAACCAATATAGTTGACTCACTTAACACACACTTTCAATTATGTACAGCAATGTAAGTGAATTAAGACTTTAACTTACTCAACGAATGCCGAAACTTCATCGCAATTTAGAAGGGCATATATTGTTGCAGCACTGTACTCTTCATCCGTTAGCCATCGAGTATACGTTCGGCCGAACGGACTCCCTAGCTGCTTGAATATTGACAATTGCCCTTCCAAATTTGTGCTTGTTCCGGGGTCATTTCGGCCTAGTTGATTTAACCTTGTACCAACATCAGGCCCGAAATATTGACTACAAAAGTTTACAAGTTCTTCCATTACGTAAGCCTCCGCAATTGAGCCCTCAACCCGAGCCTTATTACGGACTTTTTTCTTTAAATGGAACATGAACCTAGAAGTTTAGCGAATCGAGTTAGGTGGAATATGAATGATAACAGATGTCACATTAAGTGTAAACGAACAACTGTAACAATTTAAGGATTACCTCTCGAAGGGATACATCCACCGATATTGCACGGGTCCACCCATCTTAGCTTCATATGCCAAGTGAACAGGCAGATGCTCCATTGAATCAAAGAACGAAGGTGGGAAGATTTTCTCCAGCTTGCAAATCGTCACCACAATGTTCTTCTCAAGCACTTCCATGTTACTCACCCGGATCGTAGAAGAGCATATATCTCGAAAGAAATGAGATAATTCAGTCAAAGTCTCGCAAACAACCAGTGGCAACAGTCCCCGGAAGGCAATAGGAATGAATCTCTCCATGAATACGTGGCAGTCATGACTCTTCATCCCTTGGAACTTGCATTCCGATACATTGCAACAACGAGATATGTTGGACGCAAACCCATCCGGAAGCTTCAAATTCTTAACCCACTGACAGACCTTCTCCACTTGTTTCTTGTCTAGACAGTAAGGTGCTTTCGGAAGTATGGTCCTCCCACTGACTGTCCGAGGATGCAATTCACGGCGTACACCCAACTGTTGTAGATCCCTTCTCGCTTTAAGGTGATCTTTCGATTTGCCCTTGACATTCATCACTGTGTTGAACACATTATCAAAAATGTTCTTCTCAATATGCATCACATCCATGTTGTTTCGGATAACGAGCGTCCTCCAGTAGGCTAACTCTCAGAAGATACAAAATTTTTTCCAGTTGTGCTCTTTCCCGAACCCTGCAATCTTCTGATCCGGCACACCCTTACCGTGTGGTATGTCAGTATCAAGTGCCTCCAGGTGTGAGAGTACTTCTTCACCAGATGGGTAGTCCAGTGTGACAACCTCACGCTCGATTGTCCCGTCAAATTTATCCTTCTGCCTACGAAACTGATGGCCCGGTGGCAAAAGCTTACGGTGACATCCGAACCACGAGGCTTTCCGCCGTGCTTTAACGTATGACCGGGGTTCACGCCCATACAAGCAGGGCATGCTAGCTTCCCATGTGTGCTCCAGCCACACGTCATTCCCAATGCGGGGAAATCATGTATAGTCCACATCAAAGCAGCCCTCATCTGAAAATTTTGTTTAAGGGATGCATCATATGTTTCGACTCCATGATTCCATAACTGTTTTAACTCATCAATCAACGGCCTTAAATACACATCTATGTCCTTACCGGGGCTCTTTAGCCCTGGAATAAGCAACGACAAGAACATATACGGCTTCTTCATGCACATGCCTGGTGGAAGGTTGTAAGGGACAATAATAACAGGCCAACAGGAGTAAGGCATGTTAGACTGACCGAAAGGGTTGAACCCATCGGTTGCCAGACCAAGTCTAACATTCCGAACTTCCTGAGCAAAGACTGGATGCCTGCGGTCAAACTCCTTCCACGCCTCTCCATCAGCTGGGTGTGTCAGCACATCGGCATCGTTGCTGCGAGTCTCAGGGTGAGCCCTCATATGTTCAGCCGTATTGGAGGAGTAGTACATTCTCTGAAGCCGTGGTGTGATCGGAAAATATCGCAATATCTTCCATGCAATGTTTTTCTTCTTCCCTTTGTCCGGTTTGTACCTCGAATGATCACATACTGGACACCGTGACAAATCCTTATTCTCTTTCCAAAATAACACACAATCGTTATTGCACGCATCTATCCGATCATAGCTCAACCCAAGTTTCCTCATCATCTTCTTCGCGTCATAGTACGACGGCGGTATCTTTTCACTTTTGGGCAGTATTTCTTTGATTAAGGTAACAAACTTGTTAAAACCTTTCTCACTTAGCCCGTGGTCTGATTTCAACTGTAATAACCTACTAACCGCAGACAGCCATGTGTGTTTCAGAGCTCCATCCCACAGCGGCTCTTCCGCAGCTCTCAACAACTCATAAAACTGATGAGCCCCCTCGTTCGGCGGTTGTGGACTGTCGTCACCCCAGTCAATATTAGCATGCCCAGCATCCATAATCATATCTCGGTAATCATATCGTGTCTCCTCCCTAACTTCAGTTTGACTAGTCGGGTTGGACGACAATACTATCGTTTCTCCGTGCTGCGTCCACCTTGTGTATCCACCCATAAAACCGTACCGATGAAGATGCCATTTTACTTCAATTCTTTTTCTCCAGTGCAACAACTCACGTCTACCGCACGGACACCTTATCTTATCAAGGTCAACATGTGCAGGATGCGCATAAGCGAAGTCGAGAAATTCATCAACGCGACACTCAAAATCTTCAGCATTCTTCCTTTTCATCCAACTTCGATCGACTGACATGAATTCTTAATTATCGTACTGTATACCACCTTCAATTATGACCAGTGATTAGGCATTGCCGATGTAAATATGAATGCATGAATGTTACAACATGTCTACATATTTCCCCTCCACTCTTCAATAGGTAGTGGTCCTATCCCATTCAGAAAAGCACATGTTTTTAAAATAGTTTTTAACTCATGCTTAGTCCCATGTCTGTGAAACATTCGGCAGCACCTCCCCGCATTTCTGCAAGTACACGACATCGATTAGGTGTTCTAACATTCATCTAACCTTGCTCAAGAAGGTTTGACGGATGTTAGAAAACCAGATCTGTATGCACCCGGAGAAACACACGAGAACGTGTACCAAATATCCACGACATAGAACACAAAGCATGAGTCAAAACACTATTTTATAAACAATTAGCTTTTCCAAATTGTCCAAACTGGACATCCAAAGGCTCATTACAAAGCATTTCTTTGTAATGAGTACCTTTGAACGGGAACTAAGGGTTTCTATGCATGCATGCGTTCAGAAATTGATAACATATGCAAGAATCTTTCTGAAATATCAAAACTGCAGAAAGATCGTTATTTAGTTCTAATTACGGTTATTTAGTCCTAATTAGGGTTTAATTGTGCCGAGTAGTGTTGATTAGTCCTAATTAGCGCTAATTAGGCTTAATTGGGTTATGTCAGTACAAATTACAACTAATTAGGCTAACTATAATCAATATGCGCGTAATTGGGTTCATTTTGGCTAATTTGAAGTAATTACAGCTACTTTGATTTTCATTAGGTTCTTAGGGTTAATTAAAACTAATTAGGCTCGTTAGAGCTAATTAATTAGGGTTAATTGATTTATTAAAATATTTATTTTTTAAATGTCGGACACCGTCGATCAGACGCGGTGTCCGTGTCTGCGCTAACTAACAGGTATCTCAATCCAATTGGGTTCCATCCTCCGTCAACAATCTCAATTTTCAATTCTCAAATGCCGCCCAATGCAATAAAAATTAACAAAAATCACACACTCAATCCAATTGGGTCCAATCCTCCGTCAATAATCTCAATATCTCAAATGCTCAATGCACAATTAACAATCTAAAATCATCAATTAACAACCTAAAATCATCAATTAATAATCGCAATTACTTCAAATGCACTGCTAATAACCTAAAATCATCAATTAACAACCTAAAATCACATATCAATAATCACAATTCTCAAATACACAATTAACAACCTAAAATTATCAAACAAATTTTCAATGTTCAAATAGGAAAAAATTGTTCAAAAATTGAACCCTAAAATTATCAAACAAATTTTTAATGTTCAAATAGGAAAAAATTGAACCCTAAATTACATCAATTTAGGGTTCAATTAGGGGGTTCTATTTAATCAATTTAGGGTTCGGTTGATTTGGGGCATTCAATTTTGGGTTCAATTAGATTAGGGCATTCAATTTAGGGTTCAATTAGGGGTTAATTTAGGGTTCGATTCGATTAGGGCATTCAATTTAGGGTTCGATTCGATTAGGGCATTAAATTTTGGGGTTTAATTAGGGTTCAATTACTTCAATTTAGGGTTCAATTAGGGGGTTCTATTGATTCAATTTAGGGTTCGGTTGATTTGGGGCATTCAATTTAGGATTCAATTAGGGGGGTTCAATTATTTCAATTTAGGGTTCGGTTGGATCAGGGCATTCAATTAGGGGTTCAATTACAATTAATTGGTTCAATTAGGTTGAATCGGGGTTCATTACAATTAATTGGTTAAGTTAGGGTTAATCAGGTTTAATTGGGGTTAATTCGTTCAATTAGGGTTATGCGGGGTTAATTACTGTTAATTGGTTAGTTTAGGTTGAATTGGGATTCATTACAATTAATTGGTTCAGTTAGGGTTAATCAGGTTTAATTGGGGTTAATTCGTTCAATTAGGGTTACGCGGGGTTAATTAATGTTAATTGGTTAGATTAGGGATAATTATAGTTTGATTAGGAATAATTGGGAACAAATTAAGGATAGTTAGGGTTTATCCGGGCTAATTATGCTTTAATTAGGATTTAGGGTTTAAGGTTAACCTGTTCAAACAGGTTTAATTGGAGCTAATTACGGTTAATTGATTCAATTAGGGCTCAATTAGGGTAAATCGGGATTAATTAGGGCTAATTGGTTAGATTAGGTTGAATCGGGGTTCATTACAATTAATTGGTTCAGTTAGGGTTAATCAGGTTTAATTGGGGTTAATTCGTTCAATTAGGATTACGCGGGGTTAATTACTGTTAATTGGTTAGATTAGGGATAATTACGGTTTGATTAGGGTTAATTTAGTTCAATTAGGGTTACTTGGGAACAAATTAGGGATAATTAGGATTTAATTGTTACAATTACATTACAACAAATTAAATACAATACAATACACTACAAAAAATTAAATTTAATTACATTACAACAAATTAAATTCAATTACATTATAGCAAATCAAATACAATTACATTACAATAGATTAAATACAATTACATTATAACAATAGATTTAATGCGATAAATAATTTCTAGCATACAATTACATTATAACAACAGATTAATTTCTAGCATACAATTACATTATAACAACAGATTAATTCAATATGATAAATAATTTCTAACCGAAAAAAAAAAGTGAGTTCAGGCAGTGGTGGTGCGAGGCGGATGACGACAGTGGCGCACGGAAGGCAGCAGCAGAGGGTGGTGGTGTGGCGGAGGGGGAGGAACTGTGGCAATGGTGGTGCGACTGTGAGGTGGCTGTGGCAGTAGTGGGGTAGCTGCGGGATGGCGAGGTGGCAATGGGGACGGCAGATATGAGGGGAGAGGGAAGGGCGGTGTAGTGGTGGCGGGGGGGCCTGTCGCCGGCGTGGGGGGCTGGTGGGGAGGGACAGAGGCGGGGGCCTGTCGCCGGCATGGGGGGCTGGTAGGGAGGAAAGACAGAGAGAGAGAGAGAGAGAGAGAGAAATCTGGGTATTTAAGAACACATTTAGCGACGGACATGTCCCGTCGCTAAAGATCCGTCGGTAAAACCATTTAGCGACGGTTTATACCGTCGTTAAAAGACCGTCGTTAAACGTCCGTCGGGAATGGTTTTACCGACGGATTAATCAGTCGGTAAAATATTTTTTTGGACAACGTTTTTACCCACGGAAATTCCGTCGCTGAAAACACCTTTAGCGACGAACGACTTTCGTCGCTAAAAGTCCGTTGCTAAAACCCTTTTTTCTTGTAGTGTCACATGTGAGGAAACATATGATTGAGAGAGAGATTCTGAAAGTACCTTCTTCAGCTCAGTGCAATCACGAGCGAAGTGTCCTTTCTGTTGACAGTTGAAGCATTTAACTTTAGACAGATCCTTTTTCCCCCACGTTTTCCTCTCTTGCGTTTCTTCATTTTTCCTTCCTTTGGCGCAGAAGTGCTAGCCTCGCCTTTTTTACCTTTCTTACTTTGTCTTCCGCGCTTGCCATTTGGATTGCGCGATCCCCCTTGGGCGACATAAGCAAGGGTCTTGTCAGCATCTCGAGTCTCGTCCTCAAGGATGACATGCTGTGAAACATCAGAAAAGTTCTTGATGTTTTCACTGTAGGTCAATATCTGTTTCTTATTGGCCCATGAGGCAGGAAGGGACCTTATGACAGCTCTGACTTGCTGCTCATCTGTGAGCGCATGGCCAGCATCCCTCAGCTTACCAATCATATTGGACATCATCCTTATATGTTCACTCATGGTATGTTTAGGGTCTTTTGTGTACTCCTCAAACTTAATCACAAGGCTACGAAGCCACGTAGTTGAGGTTCCACCAAAAGAAAACTTGAGCTGCTCTCATAAAGCTTTGCAAGTTGGAAGTTCATCATACTGCCCGATTAGACCATTTTGCAAGCTGCTCAACAAGGTGTAGCGTGCACTACAATCTTTCTAATTCCATTTCTAGTAGGCAGTATGGTCTATTAGGGGTTGCGCCTCAATTGGCGCGACCATCTCCTTGGTCAAGTGCTCCTCGAGCTCTTGTTTGTTCAGCATGAATTTCATCTTTTTGTGCCAAACGTCATAATTATCTCCGTTAAGTTTCTCACCCTTAACGAGATCAGCTATGACATTCTTTGTGGCCATTATATTCACTACATTAGATTGCGCAAGGAAAAAAACATTAATTATACATCCTTCTATTTATTTCAAAAAATTCAAATGAAAAACATAATCCTTCCTCACATCATGAAATCGAAAATTTGCTAAGCTCGTAATCATCTCCCATGTATGTGAGTTGGGAAAAATATTTTTTAAGTAATTTTTCACAATAAATTTCATCATTATATAAACCACAATATAATAAATCATCCACATGATGATTTAGAACAATATAAAAATTGTACCATGCAATGAAGTGTGCAAGGACTCCATTGAGCCCCATTGACATTGTAATAACTTATGCTAAGAAAATTCTGACTTGAATAATGTTCGTGCGAAATTACATCCCCGTACAAGGCTTTCTGGAAATATACAGGGAAATAGTCGAATACAACATCTTTGAGAATCCTACTACAAACTACTCCAATAAAACAAATGGGGATGCCGCACAGCACATTATTCTCAAAAGAATTTTCTTAAAACAAGAGTAAATACATAAACATAAGTTTCTTTAGAATGTCAATCTAGTATCTATCTATTTAACCTAAAACCAGCATGCTCAAATAACAAGTTAAAGGGTAATTTAAATGGATGAATAGGCCACATTCTCCTTCCAAGAAAAACGGGTGTAAATGCCTTGAAATTGAGTTTAAAGAGGTGTGGGCTTGTCAAAAGCCCAACAAATATATTAACAAAAAAATATATTTAAACCATAACACTAATCAAGACAAATAAATAAAACATAATTCATCTATGTCATATAACTCTCCATAATAATTATTTCTGCTCACAAAGTGCAAAAATTAATATTTGCGCATTATTCGTATTTTTGGGAACACATAAGTACCACAAAAAAATATTTCTAAACGGCCCAAAAATGAGAGATAAATTCTTAAAATTGGCAAATAGTAAATTTATCCCTAATATACCCTCTGCAATTAAAGAAAAAATTATGTGTGTATAAAAACAAAATTTTAAAGCTAATTTCAATAGAAAAAGTTGTTTAAAAATTAAACAGAATACACACAGGGGATATAAAGATAATCTAACACCATATAAAAACTTCAGAAGCCAAAACAAGACTCCACACGCCGGCGATGGGGTCAGAACCTGCCGAAAATAGCCTCACGCGCCTCCACGCGCCGCCGTGCGCGTGGGGCAGCCTCTGGCTCTCTTCGCTTGGCGCGTGTAATGCATGCGCTCATGGCACGTAGCGCGTGGCGGGTGGCGCGTGTCTGCAGCCTTGCCGCGCGCTCCTGTGATGGGAGTGCGTGCGGCACATCGGTAACTGGCTTCGCGCGTAGCGCACGTCCTCGGCGCGTGTTCGTCTTCTTTATTAGAAAACCCTAATTTTCAGCCGCCGTCATGCGCGATGCCAACTTTCGAAGGCCATATCTCTCTCGTTTTTAAGCCAAATAATGCGTATGATATATCGTTGGAAAGCTTATGCGACATAGATTAATTATGTACCAACCGATCATGATAAAAACTGTATGTCATGCTCTGAATTTGAGTCCCAAAACTCAAAAAAAATCACAGTTTTCTTGAAAAATAAAATCGTGATTTCTCACAAATCATGCATCCAAAAATCACAAAATTTTACGGAGTTCATCCTCAACTATAGGAGAATAAAACTATAAAATTATTTTTCAAAAAAACATGCTCAAAAAATTTTAAATTTTAATAATGTGTCTCATTCATGTATCTGGAAAAAATCGCAACATGCACATAATTTATTCTAGCATGTTAAAGGCGAATCAACAAGTAATCATGCTCTGATACCAATGTTGAAATGATTATAACAATTATTGTGCTATCACGTAACACGTAGTGGGTTCGAAAACATACCGTATGAAGTCTCTGAATATTCCGACGTAGGATCCTTGTTACGAGCATCCAGCACGCTTGATCTTTTTCGCAGGTATGAAAACGGCTACTAGAGTCGAGTTCTTCGTCCACGAACCAAATCCTAGAGCTTGATGATTCTCTAGAGAGAGTGCTATAGAGAAAGGGTTATTGCTATTACTTATGACTTATTGGGATATCTCTGGCCTTTATATAGAGATACAATTAGAGACTGACTTTACCTCAAACTCTTAGGAGATAAAGATTGTATTTATCTCAAACACTTAAGAGATAAATATTCTCTAAATAACTGTATTTATCCAAACTAACAAATACACATTATTTGTTAGTAGGCGGATAATGGGTCCATTGACCCAATTTGTTAATAATCCCTATGTATGGGGGTGCAATGGATGTTCGATATGTCAAAAGGAGGCCACTTTGTATACATTTCTATAATTACCTAAGTACTAATTAACTCGGAAGTTGTATTGTGAAATTTGTGGCTTGCAAAAATAGCTACTTTAAAGCCTGCCCTTGAACGCGCCCGATATGTTTGGACCTAATGAGAGGAACTCCAGACACTCAGGGGCGGACCACCCCCATGACCGGGGGGGTTTGGGGGGGGGCATGGCACCCCTCATTTTTTTGGAATTCTTTTTTAGTTACTTAGATAATGATTAAACATATTTTAAATATTTGTAAAAATCATTATATTATCATATTAATTTATTAGGATTTCATTTTCTTGTGTCTTTTACTCTTTATGCCCTATCATAATCTTTTTCTTTGTCATTTTCTTGCTTTATCTTCATTTTTCTAGATTCTAAATGCTAAATCCACATAAAAAATAAAAAATATAAACAAGAACAGATTAAGGTTTGTTCGTTTTTTTAGTTTAAATTTTTATAATTGGTTAACTTATACATAACTAATGTATTCATATAGTTAATAATCACATTAGTAATATTTATACAATAAGAGTTAAGCTTTTTTCATGCAAAATTAAAAATTTATTATTGACTAACCTTACTAAGTTAAATAAATCACTATGCATAGTGAAAATATATTGTTAGTAGACTAATTGAGAAATCTATTTTGTATTTAACGGATTTAATAGTGACGCTAATAATAATGTTTGTTTGATTATTCATGTTTTATATGAACTTGAACTTTTTGAATTCTTTTATATTAGCAATCCAATTTTTTTATAATTTTTTGGCACCCCCGATTAGACTTTCTGGATCCGCTCCTACAGACACTGGTGGAGACGCGAGTTTGCTAAAGGAAGAAAAAACAGTTCAAGGTGTCTTAGTAAGGATGAGATAGCAGAACTTGATGAATAAATGAAGCTGGGAAAGCATAGGCCGAGGGTTCAGGCACACATATTTATAAAAAGAAGCCCATATACACGCTTCTTGGAGGGCTTTTACGCTCGTTTCTACCATCGTGTTGCTGCTGATCATGTAATATTTTTGTCAACTATCTTATGCCATGAAAAGTAGGTTCGCAGTCAACGTGGAGGTGCCACAAGAAATACAGTCCGAGTCAGATACCAAGTGTGCTGATGTAGGACACAACGGGGGTGGAGCAAGGGCAGAGACCAAGGGCTTCCCAGTCAGAGCTTGAGGGTGGCAGTGCTGCGAAGGCGATGGCGCATGGTGAATACACAATGACAGTCACAGTCTAATGCTTAGGTCCAGAGTCAAGGTCCTGTATATTTCTCTCTCTAGGATTCTAAAGTGAGAAAGTAAAAATGTGAGCGTCCCCCCCAAATGAATTCTCAAGACCTCTATTTATAGAAGTTGAGATGATGATATCA
This sequence comes from Escallonia herrerae, assembly GCA_033070095.1. Taxonomy (NCBI): domain Eukaryota; kingdom Viridiplantae; phylum Streptophyta; class Magnoliopsida; order Escalloniales; family Escalloniaceae; genus Escallonia; species Escallonia herrerae. The sequence continues at coordinate 201,819 of JAVXUP010000611.1, read as the reverse complement.
TCAACCGACACGCACTACAAAAAATAGTGGCTTTAGCGACCGCGGGTTGTGGTCGCTAAACATGAAATTGCGGTCGCTAAAGTGGATTAACAACCGCAAAATGCGGTTGCTAATCCGGTCGCTATAGGTCAAGTCGCTAAATTTTAGCGATTGCGTTGTTAATGCAGTCGCTAAATTTAGCGACCGCGTAGACCAAATTTAGCGACCGCATTTTTCGGTCGCTAATTATTTTGTAACTGACTTTAATGCTTTAGTTAGTGACCGTTTATACCTATTTAGCGACCAAATTTTGCGGTCGCTAAAGCTATGCTCTAGATTGACAGAAAACTAGTATTTTAAAACTAGCATTTTAAGCAGCTACCCTTGATAGTTATATCATCAAATTATAAGCATAATTCATTCTAAAACTCATTTAACTAACAATCACATCAAAATATTATACCATCAAGTTATAAGCATAATTCATTCCAAAACTCATTTAATTAACAATCATGTCAATTTGACAAATAAAAACATCAAGTCTCCATTAAATATACATTGTCTTGAACCAAAAATTAAAAAAACGAGTCAAGTAGTTCACGAGCTAAACAACAACACGAGCTAAAAAATTACAGTATGAACGCATTAACATTAGCAGGCCTCTCATTCCCACCAGCTTTGACTGCAATTGGACCATTTTGAAAATCTCCAGCTGTCGCAAGAGTGGCGCCTGAGGAGAAATCAGAGCCAACAAGTTCTTGCACTGTCTGACTTATGGGCTTTTTTAAAAGCTTCTTTGCCAAAGAGTTGGATCCTGTCTTATGCTCTGACTCGAGCTCTTTTCCAGAACGTTCAACAACAATCCTTAACTTCTGAAATTTCCTTCTCGCTGGCTCTTGGACGAAGCTTGCCTTAAAAAAATTGTGAATGAGATTAGAACATCAAAAGGGATGGCCTATGGAAAAGGAGTTCAAGGAGAGCCAAAAAGTAGTTACCTGTTTATAGTACACGGTATCTGGCACATTGTATTGCATAGGATTTGAGCAAATTAGGAACACATCACTCTGCGACAAAGGAAACCAACTTTACGGAGCAACCCCAATACTGGGCAAAAATACTCGATTTCAGCAAGGCTACAAGAAGAGAAGAATAGAGAAAGAAAAAATTATAAAGCATCATGCATTTAAAATTACCACAAAATACTGACAAAGAAGACGTAAAATAATGCGTCCCGTAAAAAATAAAAATAAAAGCTAAAAAGCAGGAGATTTATCTTGAGTTCCACACATGTCACCCTATGCTTTATTTTGGCTGATAAATTAGATGAAAACAGATAAGAACACAAAATCTTAACCATTGGTAAAGAAAGATATGCTTCTTTAGCATGATAATTGACCAAACTCCATCTAGGTTGATGAATTAAAGGCACGATTTACGTGCCCTGGTTTATGAGCAACTGCCGGAATAACTCTCTCAACAACTGCTACAGAGACCCAGTTCTGGTCTACCGATCCTAGTATTCAATGAAACCAGGAAGGCATCTTTGCATTGCTAGACTAGACAACTACATCAATCCCATAACAACCCAAAGAAGTTATGGCCTGCAAAAGATATGAATCCAATCTATGCAGGGCCTTTAACAGTTGAAGATAGCATCACCTGCTTGACTAATAAATTAAGAAGAACCAATTCCTATGCAAGCAAGAAGTCTACTTCGAAGCTAAGACACTTTCCAAACATGACATATGATGACCAAACATTATTGGAGAACTCGGAAGTAGATAAATACATCCCTAAAGAATTACACTAGTGACCAAAATTGTCATAATTACTTGAATTTTATCATCAAGGAAAGAAGCCTATATAGTCGTTCCACCCCCCCCCCCCAACTTGCGTGCACACCTTTTTTCATGGCAGAAGCAAACCCAAGTTGTCCTTATGATCAAACATTATCACATTAAACCCAGTTAACATTGAACGCATCATCAAAGCCGCTAGAAAGGAACCCACCTCCAGTTGTGCCAAAGTTGAGTATCTTCCACTTGCCAGGTTGTTTCCAACTGTGGAAAGTCCATTGGGTGCTTGATCACTTCGTGATAGTCAGGAAGCTTTAAGACAACCAAAGATATAACATTCCAACACAACTAATGTCTGCCAATAATCCTACACTGTAAAACAAAATCTAAGAATAAATACCTCTTCAGGATCAACTGGTTCTGCATAAACGCCATATATATCTTTCATGCTCAATGAAACCCAAACATATTCAACGTTTAATTAGCTGCCACAAATATACAATTCGAACATTAATCAGAAAGAGAATGACATATCTTGCACACACTTTTGAAGTTTGTCAAGAATAAACTCCAAAGTCTTTTTGTCACGCAATGGATGTGCATATGAAGGATCTGACGTTGTCCCTGATACAACAAAACCCAAATCAACACCCCAGATCAAGAATTTACAACATTAGCACCAAAACTTAGTCATGAATCAAATTACAGGGCACAAATTAAGACCAACCTGGAATAGAGTCCGCCCTTTTTGGCTCCGGTTTTCATCCTTTAACTGTCAAAACCCGCAACTAGCAACTTGTAAATAAAATCTAAAACCCCCAAAAGCCTAAAACCCCAGTACAGAACTAATAAATAAACCAAAGACGTCGTGAACGAGCTAAAGGGGGAAATAAAGACAGCGACATATATAACAGGGCAAGGCAGACAGACAAAGAGAGAGAAGAGAAAAAGATTGCGTAATCTAGAGAGAGAAATAGGGTTGTGTGTGTGTGTGTGAGAGAGAGAGAGAGAGAAAGAGAGGTGGGAGCGTGATCAGATTCTATGGGGGATTATACCTTGATAGTTGACCGGACCGTAAACACCATTCCCAGTTCGTCATTGGGTCACCGGTCGTCGCCGCCGGCAGTGGGACTTCACCGCCGGTGGAGTCCTCTCTTCTCCATCACCACTCGTCGGTCAAATTTGAACAGAAGAAGAGCTCACCGTAGCCGGTCCACTAGCCATGCTATCAGAACCCTAGATCATGGGTGTCGACAGTGCTATTAGAGATAGAGCTGTGGGAACCGCTGCTCTCAGAAAGAGTCAGCGTCGGCATCGTAAACCACTGTGATCGTTGCAATGTCGCCCATCGAAGGGAAACTGTTTGGCAAAGCTCCAAGAATTTCCAAAAAAATTAACATACTTTTCTTCCATGAGATTAGGATATTGCTCATTCTTGAGCGGATGGCCTTTGAATTTGCTACGTCATTAACAAACTTTCTATTAACAGATTTTCTTTATGAGTGAGAACAACGAACAGACTCTAACTGTTATGGATTGTCAGGACCATATTGTATCTAAAAATTTCTTCTGCCATACTGCTCGTAGGAAGATAGCAATAACTCTTGTATATCGATAATTAATGGTCGCTAAATATAATTTCTGATAACACTTTTAGCGACAATTCTTAATAGCATTTTTTTAGCGTTACTAAATAAAAGACACCAAAGCATTTAGAGACTATAAACTTTGGCTCCTACCTAAATTGTAGGAATCTTCCTCCAACCCCGTATATAGTGACAATTAATAGTCACTAAATATTTTTATTGACTTTTTTCTAACACTTTCGGCGACAAATTATTAGTGGCATTTTTTTAATACCACTTAAAAAAAAGACTAGAGACGATTGATTGTTGCTATATAAGAGATAAGAGAAAGATTCTTCTAACTGAGATAGTAGCTAAATTATTTTCTTTATTGTCGTTATACTGGATGTTGTAGTTATCTTCCTACAAATATGTAGCAGACATGAAAAAAATGCAGCCTTGATGGATAGTGAGTTGCATTGAATTATTTGAAGTTCTGTACCGTGTAAAACTCTTGGTTATAGCTGGGCAAGTTTTCTCAAAAGACGGCTGAACGTGGTGGACCATAACAAATTTCAAAGATCTTAGTCCAACGAAGATAAAATTAGCAATTAATGTTGACTCAAAAGTGACTTTTAGCTACCAATGGTTTGGAACAGTGAGATAAGTTGCCGAAGGTTTGGTTTCCATTTGACACAAAAAGTCATTTCTATTGGCTAACCAAAGTTTCTAACAGTTGTGAAGGATCCGCATCAATTTTTTGCCCATCTCTGGATTTGGTTCTAATCAGTTGTTCCATTCAGTTTGTGACCAAAGTAAACCTCAAGCTGAGATTGCCGCATCAAAAGTGACTTTTAGCGACCAACGGTTTGGAACAGTGAGATAAGTTGCCGAATGTTTGGTTTCCATTTGACACAAAAGGTCATCTAGCCCGGATTCCAGCCTTTTCCTTTACGAGTCGTTAATCACACTTCACTTTTACTAGCATTGCATTTTTCTTATCAAAGATAAAACAAGTGTCACTTGGAGACTTTAAATAGTATCGACCAAAAAATTTCAGCTGCGAAAGTGAAGTACGAAAACTGAAAAGTAGAGTGCGATATCAATCCTTCTTTTACCTCTTATTTATGCAAAAAAGGAAGATTGCCGATGGCAGCTGATTCTGTGCCGGCTCAAGGGTGTTTAGCCCCAAATTCTGTCCTATTTGTAGGTTTAAATGCACTTGCTTGCTATGGGTAATTCTGTCCCAGCCCCTTTCTAGGTATAAATGAGCTTGCACACAATTTTATCTAGTAATTTGCTATGTCACCCAACAAATAGTGTTGGCTGCAAGTCGGGCTATAAATATAGCGACAAATAATAATCACTAAATATGCTTTGTAGTATGTTATTTGGTAAATTAAGAAAGTGTTGTTATAAATGGTTGCTAAAGATGTTTTTGAAAATGCCACTTGCAATATCTAACGATAATTGATGATAGTTATATGAGTGATTGTAGGCTATTTCTACTCCCAGGCTTGCATCCAAAATTGTTCCTACCCAAAAGTCCAAAACGGCCTTAAATTGTGGAAGATCTGACCACGAATTTGCCTCATTTTCGAGTAAAATTTTGCAGATTTTTTTTGCTGCAGCCCAGGTCGTAGGAAGAAGCTACAACCCTTTAATTTAATAATAATTAATGGTTGCTAGTGGAAGACAAAACCATTCCACAAACTATCACCCGTATGCACCTTAAGTACCAAATGTTTCAAATGTGTCACAGAATTATCTAAGTTTCAAAAAATGAGCAACTTAGTCTGACGTCTAACGGGAAACAGACGTCGTTAAAAGGTCTAAGTGTTGGACTGTAACTAAAGGATAAATAAATCTTTTAAAAAACGTGCTACTATCACACCCGTTCAATTTTTTCCATTCCATAATTTAATCATTACAAAACACACACACCCTCTCTCTCTCATTACCACCATCACCCACCAAAACCACCGGACCAGCACTGTCAGCCAAAACCGTCGCCGCTGCGTTGAACTCATATACACCGGACGAATTCCTAAAACAAAGCAATAGGAGGTACGCGGAAACTCATAAAGAAGAAAGGGGCTACAAAAAGTAGCTATAGGCCTACAACACATCCTTGAGGCGGGGTTCATCCATGAAATCTCAAAAGCTGCATCTGATACACCCAGTCTGCTATGAGCTCGAAAAAAAGATGTAAGAAGAGAGCCTGAAGACGTAAGAAGGTTACTCCACCACATCAAAATTTTACATGTTCCTTGCTGTCCATATGACCTAAAAAAGGCATTAAGGCACCAATTTCCATCCCCGTCGCAACCCCTGAGGCACCTTCAACCTACCCTGCGCTTGCAGCATCCCCTGAACTGACTTCGCCATGACTCCACAGTCTATTGGTGGCCTCACAATGTAGAAGTAGATGGTCAAAGGACTCGGCGTCCTTCTTGCACGTTAAGCACCCAGTTGACCAAAGTCTGACCCCATTTTCCAGTATTCAAATATTGGAACCACTGATATGTCCTCCGCTGTTGTGTTGGGGGTTAATGAAATGGTGGAGATCAGTGTGTGCGCGTGTGAAGGAGTGGGTGTAGGGTTGAACGTGATTGTGTGCGTTTGTGTGTGGGGTTGTACGTCACGGGTGTTTACCCAAGACAAAACTATGTGTAGACAAGTTAAATAAATTAACCCCAAGGGGTGGTTAAAGTGGCAAAGGGTCTCGAAGAATGACCTCAAGGTCTCATGTTCAATTTTTCATACCGACGAGCAATATTGAATTACAGTTCTAAACATTCAAGAAAAAAGTTAAATAAATTACAATCACAAATTTATAGTCCTACCTTAAAGCCATGACCAAACTGGGTGTAGAACTGTGATGAATGTGTGTTTTTTTGTTTGTCTCTGTGTGTGTTATGGTGAAGCTCTGTGTGTGTGTTTGCGTGCGTGCGTGTTGGGTAAGGGGGTGGGAGGGGGGGTGTGAAAGGTGTTGTGTGTGTTTGTGTGTGGGTGAAGCTGAGTGCATGTGTCATATAATTGATGTGTGTGTGCGCGCGTGTGCAGAGTCAATTAAAGAAGGAGAGCAAGATAGAGAGAGAAAGGAAACTTACCCACGGACTTTTTTTTAACGGATATGAGCATTTGTTGGCCGTCAGACTAATTTGACTCTTTTTTTTGAAAATTAGGTACTTAATTGACACATTTAAAAGGTTGGGTACTCAAGTTGTACTTAGGTAATACTTTAGGGCAGTTTTTGGCATTAGCCCAATTTAAATCGATGAACAAATGAAGCTGGAAAAGCAAGTATTTGGACCATTCAAAGTTGTAAAAGCATATGTCAGCAATATGTGAGGGTTCAGGCCTACGTATATTTATACAAAGAAGCGCGCTTCCTGGAGGGCTTTTACGCTTATTTAATCATGTAATATTTTTTTCAAATATTTAATTATATATGCTTTTGATTTCAGATGGGTCGTCATTCTCAGTTCAACGGGGCTTTTTTTTCTTTTTCTTGTCCTCCAGGTCTTGTTAATGTCATTTCTAGCAGTTCTTGACAAAGCACCATGAATATCCAAATTTGCTACATCATTTACAATTTTTCTATACACATATATATAAAAGGCCTAACTTCATCCACATTGATTTTAGCCCTTTGCTCATGATTTGACATCAAATTACATCAGTGCTATTATACTCATCTCCATATACTATAATACATTGGCTATCTTTTTTCATAAAATTAAACACTTGCCATCAAAAGATTCTACCTAAATTTTTTTAACCCTTTGCCCATGATATTTGAATTTATTAAAAAAAAAAGTTTGGGACGTAATGGGTACTAAGTAATTCTAATTAATTTAAGAATATAAGTATATTTCATTTAAGTCTCTGGTAGTTTCCGTACAATACATATTTCCTAGGGATACAAGAAACTTCAAAAGAACTACCGAAGAATCCTTGGGTAGAGACTTCTTGGGATTTTACAAATTTCTTTGAGGTAAAAATTTAATTCGCTTACTGAATTGAGGTTCGTAGTAGGAACCTTACGAATTTTCGTCGTTGTTAGAACATAATTAAAACTTTTGGGTATGTTAATTTTTAAGGCTTGTGATACAATTGGACTTGTGCGATTTGTGGTAAGGGTTTATTGTGTTTTTTTTTAATTTAAGCGTTGGACCGATCAATAATCCTATATTTATTAGAGTTTATTTTGTAACTCCAATTATTATATGACTCTTTCAAGTTTATTGTGCATTGGATTTGAACGATATCTTCTTAGTTCGTTTTGGTTTCGGCCTCTCTATACTTGCTATAACTGTTTTCGCTCAAAATTGCCTTGGTCAAATTCCTCAGACTTGTGGGTACAGTGAGTTGAATGGCCTTCCTAATCCCTTGAGAATTAAACTATGTGAATTGTCAAGGTCGATATCCTTTGTTTAATTACTCTCTCAAAATCTTCAGCTTTCCCCATTACCTTGATGTTCCCGTGCCACCATCTAATTAAACTATGTGAATTGTCAAGGTCAATATCCTTTGTTTAATTACTCTCTCAAAATCTTCAGCTTTCCCCGTTACCTTGATGTTCCCGTGCCACCATCTTGAGTATTTGAAAGTTGTATTTTGTCTTTGCTTCTTATGATAATCTCATCATTACAACTTTTTTTCTAATCTTTTTAGTAGTCCCCAGTTCCCACATTGTTAAGAGTTGTTTTAATTGGTGTTACTTCCCTTCTTTTTCTCTAGCAGTGGTCCTAGTTTATATTATAGGCAACCATGCCACACGCTAAGCTCCGTGTGCTAAGCAGTATAGACCACACTTTAAATTGCTTCAACTTGGTCCTGCTCTGAATATCTACATTGGTTCAAAAATTACTTCTCATGAATATTGGCCCTATATTATTGCTAAAATTGGTCTCTGTTCTTTCGTAAAAGTAGATATGTTTCTTCTCGTTTCAGCGCTCTTTGTGTACAAGTTGATTCTAGTGCTTCCCATGTGTTAGATAGTCCTTTTATACTCGTTGTGTAATTGAAATGAATCGTTCATACAAATTCTGTTAGGTGATTCGGCCTCCCTCAAACTCGCATTTTCTATTCTTTCGCTAGAGTCCGATTTTAAATATTTTGAAATTGTTGGTGATACTCTGTCAGTTGATTTGGAAATATTTTGTTGCTAAAATCAGTCACATGAGTTTGTAATGAGTGATACTTAGTGAGAGTTGTAGCCACTAGGTATATTTGACCCATTAGTTTACATGTTTAGGCGGGTTGTTGGTATCTCGCCTAGTTTTGTATTGAAAGTTTGTGTAGTATTTTTATGAGTCATGTCACGTGTATGTGACGCTCTATTTTTGACTTACCCGTTGGGATTGGAATGTGAGCTAGCTTAGTGAGATGAATCAGAGATCGCGATTTTATTTTTTGAATCTTGTCTCATGTGTCTGTGATAGCATGTATGACCTTATTTTGAATGACTCTCTAGTATCAGTCTCTCTATAAAGATAAATTTTGACATTTTGAAATTCTGTCTTTGTACGAAAACATATTTTGGTATTTATAAATTATGTCTCGTATCTGTTCCGTTAAAGTTCTATAACTCTATAGTTTTGTTTTCTATAGACATTTTTGTTTTCCTTTTGGTTGGTCCGTTGAGCGACTTTACTGGACATTTATCTCACTTCCTTATTGCTTTACTTTCAGGTGATCAGTAGAGGAGGCTGGATTACAGGGCTAGTAGTGTGATTGAGAACTAGCAATTATAATTTCAGAGTTAATATTAGCATTTTTAGAAATAATAATAAAGATGAATTGAATTTATTTAGATTTTATTTTGAGAACTCCGAGTTGGGATAATTTAATATTATAGTACTGTTTTGGAACACTACGACATTTATTGATGTACCTTATATATACCGATTGATAGATGCTTCAGAATGACCGGTTGAGAGACTTTTTTTTTTTTTTCATATTTTGATGTTTTCTCACTTTATTTATTTAATATTATGGCTCCGAAAAATTCAGGGTGTTACAGCACCGGTCCTCCCAACAACAAAACCTATGTCTCCCTCAGCTATCTGCAATCGGAGGAGAACCTAGACCGTCAGAAACCATGAAGCCTCTCAATCACTGGCAACCGCGTTTTGCAGAAGCGCCGACTTAAACCAACCTGAACCTAACAACTGCCAACCTTCAATTGCAACCCTCAAAACCTTTCTAGGGCAAGGGGGAAGGGGGAATCAATTAGGAGGGGGAGGGGGAGGGGGAAACAAAATCTTTTAAGAAAAAGCCTAACCCTACACTCACCATCGCAAGACCAACCCACGGCAGTGCCTCCCACCTGAATCCCATCGGCAAAATTGCCGAACACCCAAAGCCCACCACAACCCAATCAAGCACCCCAAGGATCTGGCAACTTAACCCTTCCATCAAGCTCCAACCGATCACCAGCCCTGTAATTATGGAGAGCCACTGAACCGATTGCAGGCCGTCAGAGCAGGGACATCCGTTTAGCTCCCCATCGCTCCCAAGATCCACACAAAACCCCAACTAGACCACAAACAACTAAACCACAGCATCACAATCTACTTAACCATGCGCCGGAGGATACTGACGGTGGTAGCGGAGACACTTCGTCAATGGGGGAGAGAAAAGGGGGTCACTTTATTGCCTAAGCAAAGTTTCTAGCAGTTCTGAAGGATCTGCATCAACTTTTTACTCTTGTCCGGTTTTGGTTCTAATCAATTGCTCCATTCAGTTTGTAATCAAAGTAAAACTCAAGCTGAGATTGCAGCATTTGACCCAGATTCTAGCCTTTTCTTTTACGAATCGTTAACCAGACTTCACTTTTACCGGTGCTCTATTTTCTTTATCAAAGATAAAAAAATTTCACTCAAAAACTTTAAAAAGTGTCAACTAAAAACCTTTAGCAGCAAAGTGAATTGTGAGTATTAAAAAGTAGAGTGCGGTATGAATCCTTCTTTTACCCCTTATTTACGCATAAAAGGAGGTTGCGGATGGGTTGCACCCAAATTCTTTCATATTAATTGTAGGTTCAATGACTTGCTTGCTATAGGTAATTTTGTCGCCTTCGTGGCTGTAAATGGGGTTGCACACGATTTTATATACTAATTTGCTATGTCACCAAATAAGAAAAATATTGGGTGTAAGTCGGGCCACAGGAAGAGCCTATAATTCTCTTATAGTGACTGATAATAATCGTTACGTATCCTTTCTACTATGTTTTTTGGTAACGCTAAGAAAGTGTTCTTGTGAATGGTTGCTAAAGTTGTATGTGAATATGTCACTTGCAATATTTAACAACAATTAATGGTCATTATGTAGATGGTTGTAGGCTATTCCTACTACCAGGGTTGCATCCAAAACTGTTCCTACCCAAAAATGGCCTAAAATTGAGGAAGAACTGACCACAAATTTACCTCCTTTTCGAGTAAAATTTAACAATAGTTAATGGTTACAATTAATGGTTGCTGAATATAATTAGTGACATTTAGTTAGTGACAGTGAAGTAGTGTTAGTAAGGACTTGTCATTGAAAGGAGGGGGGAGGGGGGAGGGGGGGGGGGTGGGGGGGTTCAAAGGAGTTTCTGGTTCCAATCTAGCCGACATGACAACATTTTGTTTCTATAGGGTACTTTAAAAAAGTTTCGCCATAAACTTTAGCGACACTCTCTTAAGGCAGTTTAGGAGCAATAGGGATTCTACAGTGTGCAACACCACATTGCTTAATACTTACTCTCGATTATACTTCGCTCTCCATTATCTTACTTTTATTGTGACGTTTATTTCAATTCTTATCCTTTTTTATGCACTTGAAAATCATTTAACACATGCGTGGTGGATGGTAGATAACATTGATTAAGCTGAACAAACAAAATAATGGCTCCAAAGGAACGACGGTATGCATTCCAAAACTAAATAAATGAACAATAAAACAAAAAATGATCATCTTCATCTCGTGGTGTTCTCTGGATAATATATATAACAAAATATTATAAGGTAATTCACTATGATCAGAAGATATGTACTAGTTTGTCAATCAGGGCTGCTTCATAATAAAGTTTTCAAGTGAGTCGTCTTCTTTTCGTGTACGTATTTATGCAAACCTGGTTTGAGCAGTTCTACCCATCTCCTACTATTCAACTACGTTTTTTATCCACTTTGAACATACAAGGAAGCTTACACTGTCACACTTAGTAAAAGTTTTTAAAACGTGCTCGACTGTTTTAATCTTTAACTCTGAAACGATGGTCTCAGACATGATAAGACCATCCTGTTGAAAAACTATAAATATGCAACCTGAAGGACATATATAGAATTCATTCATAGCCAAAGCAGAGATGAGCTTGGGTTCAATTTTAAGCTCGACAGACAGCGAGGAACGATGGGTCAGTCGGATCGGCCTGTATTTCGAGAAAGAAGTGACGATTCACAATGTTCCTATAAGCGTCTTTAGTGTGCCCGAAGCCATTAAAGCTGCCAAACCCGAGGTGTATACTCCCCAGGTAATAGCATTCGGACCCTACCATCACATGCAGCCGGAGCTTTACCAAATGGAGAAGTACAAGCTTGCTGCCATTAAATCATCTTTGAGGCCAGAACAAATCCTCAATTTCCAGGAACTAGTGATCGACAAAATGAAGGAACTAGAGCCTGTAATCCGCGCTTGCTACCACAAGTACTTGGATCACGATGGCTATGCGCTTGCATGGATAGTTGCCGTTGATGGTTTGTTCTTACTTGACATTTTACGTGGTTATGGCCACGTAATGTATTCTCAACGTAGGAACTTGACGCGGGACGCTGTTCTTTGTAGGGATGTAATTGTGCTCGAGAATCAGATTCCCGTTATTCTTCTCAAGGAAATACGAAAGAATCTCCAACTCAATTCCATGCATGATGGTGATGACTTGGAGTTGTTTCTCATGTTGCGAGGTTTTTGTCAAATACACTCTCCTTTGAAATTGGCACGAATATCAAACACGTCATCATACACTAGCTGTCTGCATTTGTTGGATCTCATGTACTTTTTGATAGTGAACCATCAAGTTACACCAACACGGCCGCAGGAACAAGTCCTCGGCCTCGAGAAGACTGATGGACGAACTGATGCAGAGCAACACCAGTCTGAAGAAGACGCAAACGATCTCATACTCAACGTGGGAGAGATTGTGGAAATGGGAATGCGTTTGGGAATCGGAAAGAAAGTCCTTAAGCCGATCAAGGTCATACAAGAGATGCCATGGGAAAAAATATCTAACATGCTAGGGCTTAAAATGGGCAACGAACACGATAAGGACAATCATCCCATCGTTGAGGAGATAACAATTCCATCGGTGTCACATCTTTCTAAATTTGCTGGGGTGAAATTTAGCCACACGGTTGGGGGCATCAGGGACACGAAGTTTGTCCACGAGGAAGCGACTTTGTACCTTCCTATCGTTACTCTGAATGCTAATTCAGAAGTTTTGTTGAGAAACTTGGTCGCATACGAAGTTGCTCTTTCCAATTCTACAGGTAAACTTGCGCAGTATGTGGATTTCATGTGTGGGATTGTAGACACTGCTGAGGATGCGCTGTTGCTTAGGGAGAAAGGCATCATCAAAGGTGACTTGAGCAATCAGGAGATAGCAGATCTCTTTAATGGCATGAATAGATTGAGTGCAAAAGCAAGAAACAAGACAGTTGACGAAATTAACGAGTACTACAACGAGAGGCCGATGGTCAAGGGATATACTTTCATCAAGAAGCGAATTTTTGCTTCTTGGAGGATTCTCACACTTTCTTCTACCATCTTGCTCTTGCTGCTATTCATTTTGAATTCTTTTTGCGAGGTTTATGGTTGTCCACAATTCTTTGGTAGCAGCAGTTAATTAGGCCTCCCTTTTGCATTTGTACAAAGCATTGTACCTAATGGTAATGAGTGACTTGTTTTTCCTTAACAAGTATTTAATCTTGTATTTTTAACTTCGTTAGTTTCTTACTTATTTTTTAGATTACTGGTAAAGATCACGTACTTTACATGTAAATGGCAAGGAAGTGGGTTCGCAGTCGATGTGGAGGAATCAAAAGGAATGCAGTCCGAGTCAAATGTTAAGTATGCTAGGACACAGTAAGGTTGGAGCAAGGGCAAAGGCCAAGGGGCTTTCCAGACAGAGCCTGAGAAATGGCAGTTATGCAAGGACGAAGGCATGAGATGAATACACAACGACGGTCACAGTCCAATGCTTAGGTCTAGAGTCAAGATCCAATATCAGGTCCTGTGTGTTTCTCTCTCTATAATTCTAGAGTGAGAATATAAGTATAAGAATGAAAGTCTCTCAATGTCAAATCTTGCAAATGAATTCTCAAGACTCTTATTTATAGAGGTTGAGACGATAATGTCATCAACTGACATGTTGCTCTCCCCGGGAATGACACGTCACCGAGCACGAAATGTCGAATTGCATAGTCACCCGGTCTGCCCCGCACAACATCGCTCTGTCTATCTTGAAAGATTGGCTCATACAACGTCAGTGTGACCAGAGAACCCTATTGACTAGCCACCAGTCCAAATAGCATTTGTAGAGTCCCACTGGGCTTCAAGAGACGCCCAAGACCTGGCAGTGGTGGGGAAGGCCCGACGCCTAATTGCCAGGTGGACTAGGCATGAAGCCCTCCAGAGACCTGCTCTCGTCTCAGAGTGACCCGAGGGTTATAGTCCCTAGGGGTACCGTTCAAGAGCCCCTAGTGCCGGAGCACATAGACTAGTCATGCTAACCTTGTGGCGGAGATAGTGTCCTAAAGGAGTCTTCTTTCCCATGGGTGAGTCCTCGTGCCGAATAGCTCAGAGCACTCTAAGGTAGTGTCCTGGAGAAATCTCTTAACCGACGGACCGAGGTAACATCTCGGAGAAGCTGTCTACTTGGCGCAGTGGAGTCTTTGTGCCGGAGCACTTTGAGTTCCCTGGTGGAGATAGTGTCCCGAAGGAATCGCATATCCCTGTAGGATAAGACCTTGTGCCCGAGCACTTAAAGTGCGTCAAGGTAGTGTCTTGGAAAAATCGCCTACCTGACAAGCTGAGGTAGCATTCATTCTGAAGGAGCCATCTACTTAGCGGAAGTGGAGTCTTCATGCCGGAGCACTTAGCGTTCCCTGACAGAGATAGTGTCTGGAGGAGTCGCCTATCCCTACAAGTGAGTGCTTATGATGAGTACTCACAGCGTGCCAAGGTATCATCTCGGAGGATCAGTCTATCTGGCGGAGGGGGAATCATCATGCCAGAGCACTTAGTGCCTTCTGGTGGAGATAGTAGCCCGAAGGAGTCACCTATCCCCGCAAGTGAGTCCTCTTGTCGGAGCACTTAAAGTGGGCCAAGGTAGTGTCCTGGAGGAGTCGCCTACCCGATGGGTTGAGGTAACATCCTGGAAGAGCAGTCTACCTGGCAAAAGAGGAGTCTTCATGCCAGAGCACTTAGAGCTCTCTGGCGGAGATAGTGTCTTGAAGGATACTGCACATTTTGGGGAGTAGATCGAAGCATGTTCTATGACCAAGGCAAGGTGCACATGGTGTGGTGAAAGGATGGAAAATTACCGGGGCGTGATAATGTGACTGAGAGCCAGGGAGGTGCAACTGTATCAGCAGCGCGACGCATGCACTACAAGAAATTTGCCATTCAGCGACGAACACAGTTGTCGAGGAAGGTCGCCTATTCGTCAAGAAATACATACAATGACGAAAAAAATTCGTCACGCAGTTCGTCAAAGACTCTCCGTCAAGAAATGTATTTTTCGACGAATGTGTCCGTCAATAAAAATCATATTTATTGACGATTTTTTACTTCGTCAAGGAATGTCTAGTATTTAACGACGAACTATTTTGTCAAAATAGTTCACTCGAATTTGTCGCTGGATGTTCAAGTTCGTCAAGAATGGGTTACTTTATCGACGAACTTGGGTTCGTTAACAAATCATTCATCGTCACTATTTTTTTCCTCGACATCTTAGCTTCATTGATAATGGTGACAATTGTTGACGAACTCAAGTTCGTCACAAAAACCTTGATCATCACAATTCTTACTTAACATATTAGCCTCGTCAATAATGGTGACATTTGTTGACGAACTTATGTTCATAAAAAAAACCTCGCTCGTCACAATTTTTTCCTTGACATCTCGACTTTGTCATTGAAAACTACATTCAACGACAAAAAGGCTTGTCTTTACTTTTGCCCCTTTAACGATGAATCTTTTGTTCTTTGATGAGCATTAAACTTCACGAAAAATAATAGAAAGATTCTATTTAGCGACAAATAATAGAAAGATCAGCCACAAATAATAAAAAAAAGTCTCCATCTAATATATAAAACTAATGCTATCCATTCCAAAGATTTAGTTGGTAACAAAGTGAGAGCATAACTACGTAGCAAAAAAGATTGACATTTATCCTAAATACAAATTAGCATTATACAAATACACTATACATGTTGATGCAAATGCAACCATCATAGAGGTCGGTTGCTTCAAATCATGTTCGGAAATGATTCGTATACTGCATCAGAGAACACCGCAACTAAAAGAAAAATGATTGCAAGCCTGCATTAAAAATAAAGAGAGGAATAGAAGTATGTGTGTTAAGATGCTACTCAAATAGAAATGTAAAAGACTACGTGCATCTGAAAATTAGCTCCATGTGGGCATCGAAATTGAGAATCAAGGAGAGAGAGAAGCTCAGCAAGAGTGCAAGCAAAAGCTCAGCACTAAAAAACATGCCTTACGCAGTGCTGAGAGCAGTATAACAACTAGCTACATGGTCAAACAACTAATTGTATGGTCATAAAGTGTGATATTTGCGATCTTCAAGCATGGGCAATCTGTCCTGGGCAACTATAGCCTAAAAGGATATACTAACACAAAGTATTAGACTATTATACATCCTTTTTGACATACATAAATTCTGAAGACTGGCATGCACGCACATTATATTTCAAGCAATTGCTCACATTTTGTCAGGCATACCTAACAGCCATGCAAACAACAAAGCTAACAATCCAATTCAAGCTGACTGAAAATGATGTCATGGCTTCCATAAACCAGTCATGCATGTTCACAAATGTGTCTTTCTATGAAATGGATAGTTTTAATTACCTAGATATGATGTTCTCCCAAAATCCAGCCTTCAATTGAGAAACCTTAAGTTTTCTAGTCCTCGTAAGGATGATAAAATGGCTAACATGAGAATAACTACAAGAAAACGATTATTACTCACACTTTCTTCCTTTTTCATATTAATTGTAGCATTTGGTCTTCTGTCTTTTCTTCATAGTTTCATAGTTCATCTCCTTCTACCTTCATTTACATAATAAGAGGCAGGTAGCGTGACTTTTTCACCTAAATTACTGAAAACGCTACAAGAGCTAATCTCCCAGCCCCCATAACCCATCTCTATAAGCAACCAATATGACGGCTTGTCAACAAAATGTGAAGTGACCACGACACCCTGGTTATCTAGAATACTGGACATAAAGAACTTGTCCTCTACATACAGACTCCAACACTTCTAAAACAAGACCCTATAAGGTCCCAAGGACTCCAATAGATATCAATCTGGTTAAGATTTAGCAAAAGCTTAGAAAGGTAAAAGTGAGAGTTTATCGAAATCTCTAAGAAAGGGTAGAGATCTAATCCACTGAATTTACCTTGTTTTCCATATTAGAGGGTAAGCCTGTGGCTTACCCTCACAAAACCATCATCCACCACATAGTTTATATCTCATTGCTTTACTTTTTTTAGTAGGCAAACCTCTGCCATCAAGAGTCAATTATGCCAATAAAATTGCAATCAAGAATTATCATTGAAGTTTTCAACTCAAAAACATATAACTAGTGCATATGTGTGACAATTGACCTTCAGTAGTTTTGCAAGTGAAGTCAGGCCTGCATGATCCTCCCCAACTGCACCAAAAAGCATAGAAGGTAAGTACACCAAGGCCTTTTACTTTAGTGGATAGGTCAGTTAGACAGCGTGATGTGGGGAGAAAGAAAACAAAACTTTCTACGTTTTAACGAACAAAGCCAGAAATAGGAGGATGTTGGAAGATCCAAATAACAGTACCAACAACTGAGAGACCTCCTGTTCATCGCCCAACGCAACTCTCTTTCCTAGAATGGTACTCAAACACACTGTTAAAGGTGTATGGAACTTCAAATTTTCTTGTATAAAACTTTGCAGGTTTTGTACTACTTAAAAAAAAGCATATCGAATTTCATTATCGATAATAGAAATTGACTACCGTATAAAATAATTTAGAAACAGTATCATGTGGCTAACCAAACCTGACACCATATAGTTGGAATCAAGCACAAGATCAAGAGCTGAAGATAAAGCAGGCGAAAAGAAAGTAAATGAAGATAAGGTGTCACTACTCATGACAGAGTTAAGAGAAATCAGTGACCACTACCTCAACATGAGTCTCAAATATGCAGAGGTGGAGCTCGATCAGCGTGAACAACTTGTGATGAAGTTAAAGGCTGTCAATGACAAGAGGAGCTTGTTTTCATAAACTGCAGTAAGAACCATACATAACTTTATTTTCTTTTGATCCCACAGGTACGGACCCAGCATACCACATTACACGCATGCAGTAAGACTAAACAACAACAAATCTTTGAGATTTTTGTAGCTCTGATACGTATTTTTCAGAAGAGAGCATTAAGATAGGCAGTAGATCCGACTTATTATAGAGAGCAGGTAACTTTAAACATGTTTTATAAAGAGGATAAAAAAAAGTAAAATATGGCAAGCAATTCATGTCTTATTCAACCCTTTGACCCATTTATTTATGCAATTGTATTCTTAGAAGAACAACTCATGTCTATGACAAGAGAGTAAAATCAGAAAACGAAATTGGATAGTCAGAACATAACCCCTCCAAACTTTAATTTTTCTCCAACCTATCTAATGCTACCCTCTAACCCATTTTCTCACCTCTATTATTATCTTTAGTAGCTTTTTTCAGCTCCTACATAATCTTTTCGTATTAACGTGATATCCATGAAGAAGATAGTACTAATGACTCAACAAACAACTACAAATAATCAAATCCATCCAAAATTAAAAGGCTACAAATAATCAAAACCCTACACTACAAGAAAATTGGCCACTGGCAGTGGCCAAAAACCCCTGCAATAGCCCATTTGACCGCTGCCAATGATAGCGGGTACAGAGTGCTTCTATAGGTCTCGCTGCGATAGGCATATGGCAGCGGTCAATGGAGTTTATAGTAGCAGTATTCCCTCTTATACATCCATTCTTTAATTGGCTATTAATGTCCTATATCACAGCTGGTAATAGCTTACAGCAGCAATTAATGACCGCCTTCCTAGGCATATGCGGCGATGTAGGCCCGCTACCGTAGCTCTTACTTTTTTTAAAAAAAATTAATATTAATCCCTAGACAAACTTCTTATTTCATGTCAAAGAGATATATGCAAACTAATATAACCAAGATCTAGGTCATGTAGAACACCGACTGATAAATGATGTTTTGAACATCATAATAATTGCATTCACTAAATTAGTAGTTGACATGATATAAATCTCCAAACTAGAGTACAAGTTTCTCAACAAAACCATTATCCCAGAGACTGTACGAGATCCCTTGCATATCAAATCTTGCAAATCCAATTGGATAGTGACCAACCCAATCTTGAAAATGCCAAAAGAACATGTACATAAATAATGCAATACTTTAAGAACATAGAATGAAACTGTAAGTAGAAAAGTAAATGACTGATGTACACACCTTGAAGCATCATGTACAACTTTCATCCAGAAACCCAAAATTGCAACCATCTCTCTATAACATCCTAAGAACGGATAAAGTCACAAATTTGGAGTTATGAAAAGACACAAATGAGAAGGATATTTGATTTTAAAACTTCTTGGCTTAAATTTGCTTGTTCTTTATACCAAAACAAAGGATAGTGGATAGTAAAGGTATTTGGTGTTTCGGCATGAATACTAGGAACACGGTTTAAAGAGCAAGCCACATACAAATCTTTGAGACCTAAAAATCAATAATGTAATAAACTACTTTTGTCAACAAGTACAAGCATGGGTGTTATCCTTCCATTTCAGACACTTACAAAGCAACTCATCCATCTGAGAAGAAAACTTAACAACTGACTTAAACAAATTCACAAGTAAGCGACGACACAATTAGTGACACAAGGGAAAGTGTATGCCTTCATGCCTTCCCAGTACAACAGCCAGCTTTATTTCCTTTTTCCCCAGCCACATGTTCTTGGCATCAGCTGCTATCTTCTAATGCTATAGTAAGTCATATCTGCAACGTTCTTGAAAAGTACTAATCGAATTGCTTGAACCGATAAAATACTCTCACAAGTGGTAAAGTGCTCTCCTACAAGAGCATTGTGAAACACTTTTAATGCATCATATCAATCATAGAGCCGGAAATATGTTTTAGTGACTGCTTCAACTCATAAATTGGTAAGAAAATGTACTTAAGAAGTCACAACCGAGGCATTGGATGTAAAGTTCGCAACATGTTCAATTGTCTAAAAAGGGCAATATACTTGTGTATAAAAGAAGTGCAGCTAAGGGCATTATTTCTTATGTATAAAAGAGCTCCGGCTTGGGTAAATTTCACAAAACCTACTCAACAATCATACACCTTCGTAGGCATCTGATATGGCTTATTTCCCGTCGACTTTAAGGAAATCATGATTTTCATAGTACAATAACCAACCTCCACAGTAGCTTTCATGTCATCACAAATAACCCAATCTGAAGAGGCAGAAGGAAGAGGAAGAAAAAGGAAAGGAAATTGGATAACCAGTCAGATATTGGTAACGAAGTATTAACCGAAAATAGTCCAATTACATCTGTACATCAACGAAAAAAGGTACCAGATGGTGTGCGAGTGAAGAAAAACCTTACCGCATCCGAACTAAAATCCCTTACAATTGTCTCACCGCACATGATAAAATGGCTGACATGAGAACAACTACAACAAATCAATAATTGCTCACACTTTCGGTCCCTGGAGGCCGATAACGAACATCCCTTATCTCAAAAAGACCAAATAACATGTTTTAGGAGTAACTTTACCTTTCAGTGGCCAGAATCTAATAAAGTTGCTACACAAATTTGCCAGTAAACTGAAATCACTGACTGTAAAGAAAATGCTATTAGATAAAAAGATGACATCTACTTTCAAAGCTAAATAGAGAGTAATGCTACCTTTATGAGTGAAGTGATTAAGAGAATGACGCTAGCTATATGAAAGAACATAGTGTGCAAGGCATTTACTTATCCTACTGGAAAACCCCTCACGATAAAATTATGAAATAGACGTCGATATTAAGCTAGTGAATGCTCTGTCCACAGGAAAAGCTCTGGCTTATCTTCCCTCTTCAACTCAGGAACTTTACTTACATGGAATTGTAAGGAAATTGTGATTGGCTGGGGAGTAAACAGCACTAATCGAGAGATAAAGTAGGGCATCTGCGGAAGGCACAAAAGACATGTCACAAGCACTAATACAATTCAGTAGCAATTGAAAACGTGTTGCCGTAGAGCAGCAAAGGCTTGAAATTTCAAATAACTACAAGTTTTCACGCAGCATCATATAAAAATAAAAAAATGTGCCCCGAGACTTTGTGATAAGCCCCTAACATTAAGACACTAATTAAAACCCTAAACTTTAAACCCTAATCTAAACAAATTATATAATTAACCATCAATTGAATCAAATCTGTTCTAGAACTATTAAATTGAACAATCAAATTGAACTATTGAAACATTAATTTGAAGAATAAAACTTGCCTATGTTGATTGCAGATTTGTGCGGGTCGGAGAGAATCGAGATATCGTTGCCAACTCGTCGCCGGTGAGAGGGATGTTGGCCGGTGGAGCCTTCGCTCGTCACCCATCGCCGTCGTCGGTCACTCACCGGTCACTCGCCGGTCTTCTCTCGGATCCGTAACAAGAAGGAAGAACTGAGACCTTTTTGAGGCCAGTCTTCGCTTGACCTTTCTTGATCCGAGGGGGAGAGAAAGCCCCTGTCGCCATCAGGCCGTCAACCGTCGGCCAGAGAGAGATGCGGGAGTGAGACTGTGAGAGAGTCGCACCAGATCGAGCAAAGATGCCAGAGAGAGAGAGGGACAGTGTAAAGAAATGTTTTTTTTTAAGTTCAGGGCAAGAGGATGAAAGAGAGAGAAATACAGGAAGCGAGAAAAGCAGAGTTAAATTTATTTTTTAGCTTTTTTGACGAATTATATTCAATTCGCCGCTAATTATGAAAAATAAGTTCAAACATGCGCCAAAAATTATTTTCTCTCCCAGCCACTTCTTATTGAACAACTTTTGACAAATTAACAAATTTGTCGATAAAAAATTGATTTATTGACAAAACAAATGATTTATTGACGAATAAATGCACTCGTCAAAAAATATTGGACTATTATGGACAAACTTAGTATTCGTCAATATTTTTCTACCTTTGTTGACGAACTTAAGCTCGTCGAGAATTTATTTGTCGCTAAATGAAAAAAAATTTTGTAGTGATGGGCGCAGCGGAGTGTGTGTGGTGCCGGCGGCATGGTATTGTGATAGAGAGCTTGGGGCGCGACTATATAAGTAGCATAGTACATGGGCACGACGGAATGTGTACAGTGCCAATGACATGGTAGAGTCACAAAGAGCCGCAGGGTGCGACTGTATAAGCAGCGCGGTGCATGGGCGCGACGGATGTGTGGGGTGCCCGGGAGCACATAACATGGAGCAATGCACAAGCAGGATGATGTATGTCATGGAAGTGGACGGCATGCCTAGGGTAAGTGAGCAAGAACGGCTCACAAGCGGGGGGATGTGTATCGCTAAAGTGGGCGACTATATCAGCGGCGCGACGCATGGGCTCAGTGAGTGTGTGTTGTATCGGCGGCACGATATTGTGATAGAGAGCCTAGCGGTGCAATTGTATAGGTAGCACAGTGCATGGGCGCGGCGAAATGTGTGTGATGCTTGTGGCATAGTGGTGGCATAGAGAGCCATGGGGCGCGATTGTATAAGTAACGAGGCACATGGGCGCAACGGATATGTGGGGTGCCTCGGAGCAAATAACATAAGAGGGGCACAAGGGCATGGCGACGTCTGTCGCGAGAGTGGGCTGCGTGCCTAGGGCCCGTGACGCAAGAACAGTGCACGGGCGACAGGCGTCACAGAGTCAGCGCGCGAGAGACGGGCGTCTTGGAGTCGGCACGCAGGCGAATAACATCGCAGAGTTGGCACCCAGGCAATTAGCATCGCGGAGTCGGGGTGCGAGCGTCATGGAGACGACGTCATGGAGACGACGCTCACATGGAGATTGTGGGTAACTTAGCGGAGAAGAAAAGTATGTTGCTTAAAGAAGAAGTTTCTTAGCAGAGAAGGAAAGTACGTTTCTCGACGAAGAAGAAAAGTACGTTACCTAGCGAAGAAGAAAAGTAAGTTTATGAGCAAAGAGGAAAAGTAAGTTACTTAGCGAGGTGGTGGTAATCCATGTGTTCTAATTGCTTGCTTCATGGTCATGTTCAATGCTTTTTCGACCATTCATTTAATTGTTTTCGAAGATTTTTTAAGACAATTAATTTGAAAATATGTGTGCATTGTATAATTAATTATTGTTTAAATGATCATAAAAATGTCATATCATTTTATAAAACCTTTTTTAATATTTGAGGCTAAACAAATATATAGCAATGATTATTCTTACAGTCATATGGACCGTAATAGATGGGGATGTAATTGCGTGAGGTTACAAATTTCTTATACTTCATCTTTGATTTGTAGATTGTTTATTGTGTTCTAACCTTATATATATATATATATATATATATATATATATATATATATATATATATATATATATATATAAAGGTAATTATAAAAAGTTGTGAAGTTAGAATCTCATATTTTAGCATTATTTTTTGTGGATTACTCTATATAAACACATGTATTAAACTATTAGAAATTAAAATGAAATGTAACTTCAAGAATATAGTATTCAAGATTTTTTTAGTACATGTATTAAAAGGAATTGTAACTTTATTTTTTCAATACATTTTATAATCAATTGAAGAATATAGTATTCAAAATTAAGTCCTAATATGTTACTATGTTGGTTAGGTAAAGCTTTAGGATGTTTTGATTTGTTTTCTTAAATTATATACAATTTACTACTGCCCTTATTAATCCTGAACAGATTAACCAAACTAAAAATAAGGAAGCCAACTAACCTGGGCTTTAGTTATATTTGATTTTTAATCCCTTTTTCACTAAAAGTTTGTGAAGTTCAATGAACGAAGACACTAAACAGGAGAATTATACTCACATCAAATATTTGCAAAATATATTTTTCTCTTTATATTATAGAAATGACATAAAAACATAAATTTAGTGAAAGTTGAATTTATTATTGAAAGTTGTCAACATTCCCACTGAGCAGATATTTCTGGTATAACTGATTATAGAGCACTAAATATAGAATTGAGTCACAGTAATTTGTATTGGAAAAGAAAATTTCTAAAAAAGGTACACAAACCATACAATTTGTAATTTACTCTATAAACATAAATAGAAATTGAAACTGAAATGAAAGCATATGGAGTAATTTTAATTCATTTTGAATAATGAATTATTTTTACCTACCGTCCATAAAAATTCCTACAACTCTCTGTACAAAACAATAAGTGATTATAAATATGTCTTGTGTCATTTTTATTGACACTACAACCAATAATTCTTAAAAGTACCTCTTTAGAATCACTAAATAAGTACCACTAAAAGTATACAACTACCACTGAGTGTAACTCAATGAGAGGTTGTAGGCATCTTCCTATGACATGGGTAGCGGCAAAAAATTTCTCTTCGCATCAACACCACCAAATGCAATCTTTCCTCGCCGTTGCTGGCGCTCCCATCCAGGACCCAAGACCTGTCATCGCCAGCGCACGCAGTACCACCACAGCCATCGCTGAACCTTCTCTCCGGTTAGAATTGAAACCATTGGATATAGATGTTTTATGTTGGCATTTACAACTCCCCGAATAGCCACCAGCCCAGTCACCGACGGCCTCAGCACAAACTGCAACAGGGCCAACCACCACTGCATCACCACCACAACCACACGATCACCAAACAGCCTGCGACATCACTCGAACACAAGAATCACCAATGCTGTTGTCGCACCCACAACAAATCAACATCACCAGCACCAGCTAATCGCCACTCACACATCATCGCTGCAGTGGCATCATCACCGCCGCTCACACTATACCGCCTAGATCTCTTCGCATCATCACCACCATATGCAATCTTTCCTTGCCGTTCCCGGTGCACCCATCCAGAACCCAAAACCTGTCATCGCCAGCGTGCGCAGCACCACCACAGCCATCGCTGAACCTTCTCTCCGGTTAGAATTGAAACCCATTAATTTTGATTTAGAAGGGGCATTAGACATAGATGTTTTATGTGGGCATATACAACTCCCCCAACAGCCACCCGCCCTTAACCACCTCAGAACATCACCCACGACCACGTCAGAATCTGTCGTCCTTTGGGGGGGGGGGGGGGAGAGGACGGGGTGGATGTGCATTTAAGATATATGTATATATGATGTGTACATATAATATATGATGTGTGTGTATATACTATGTGTATAAATATAGAAAGAGAAATATTTAATAATCAATTTGCATCAACAATGTGAAAAAGGACGGTCCAACTCACCACGTGGACAAACTTTATGGTATTTTTTCATAATGACGGTCTTGCCCCTCGGACTTTTTAACAGCGACTGTCGTCCGACGGTCGAGGTACTGATTTGGTACGCTTTTTAAAGTTTGGTACTTTTTGGCACACCTTCAAATTTGGATACTAAAACTGTATTAGGGGTAAACTTGAAGGTACAATTTTAGGATTATGTCAAAGAAAAAAGGGTCAGTAATATCTATAATTTTTTTAACAATAAAGTCAATACGTTGGGATGAAAAAAGAAAATGATCAAAACAAATGGGATGATGTGTGGGATAAGTAAAAGAGGAAAAAAGGAAGAGAACACTAAAGAAAGAGAATATGTTCATAGTTCAATAGTATATAATTAAAATTTGAGAATTGGTTTCCTAGTTTTAAACGGTTTACCAATTGGGGCAATAATGTTCACAAATATTTTAATAATATATTTTAAGAGTTAATAAGTTGTGCAAGAAAAGAAAATGACATCAAAGAAAATAACACGCAATAGCATGCAAGACAACACAGGTTTTTTCTCTTGACAAATTAATCTCTTTCTTCTTATTTCATGGGAGGTATATATAATTTTTATTTCTGATTTTTATATCTTTTTCTTCTCTTTTCATTCGTACTTTTTTTTTACCTTAACACGTATCATTATTATTGCTTACATGCAAGATACGAATTTCATCATTTATATGCTATTTCACTTCATTGTTGCTAGAATGCTAATAATTGTCATTAAAGTTCATTTTAACAGTAAAAAGTGTTAGAAAACTCATATGAAAAAGATGAAAGCAACATTTGTTTTATAGTTATTATTGTTAATGCTAATTTTAATTTATTACTACTATGAGGCATATAAGTATGAGTTATTCTTAATGAAAATTTTAATACTTATTTCTCTCGTTTGCAATGAATATTATTAAAACTATTAACTATGAAGAATCAGGAGCGTTAGTTGTCTATCGTATTCTATTGGTCTTACGCGTTGCCTTACACATAGTTCTGATATGAGCGATTTGAAAGTTAGTAGTTCCTACTAGTCTCAAATCAACCTTGACATGGAGAAAATTCATGAGAACTTCGCCTCTAGATCTCGCTTGGGAATTCTAGAAATTGCCTCGGTTGGGATAGCAGCACCCTTACCCTCCCAGAATTTCTTCAAGCCATTGAAATGTTCAGCCAGGCGACCCATATTTTCACAGCCTTATCCCCATGACTGGACTAATTAAGATCAGGCCAAGAGAAATAAGTTCAAGCGGTCTGAATGTTCCATATATTCTGACTCGTCTTGAACTTTCTCGAAAGTCTTCTTGGTTTGATTTTTGCAAAACAGTTTCTAACCTTTAGTAGTTATCTTGGTTTGGCAACGGCCAATTGACCTAAGACTTATATTTAATTTAATAGTCATAAAAGACGTAGACAATCATATAAGAGCTTTAAGAAAGACGTTTAACAATTTTTCCCATATACAATTTATACGTATGCGATCTGACACAAGATTTTTTTTTTACAGTCACACTTGTCGAGGGTTGACCAAGGGCATGCATGTCCTTTTTGGAATTATTATAGATCAGAAAACTCCTCACTTCAATACGAATACAATGTTAGACAATATTATTTTAATCTTACCGTGACTTCTTTAATGTCATTTCTGACTAAAAAAAAGAAAACCATCTTTAGCCCCCTATGAGTATCCTAACAAGGCTAGACTTTTACTCTATGTATATTTTCTTTTTTCTAGTCAGAATCTTATCACGTATAAGTTCTTACTTAAGCATCATAAATTCATCGCTGAAATTTCAAAATCAAAATTTCCCTGCAGAAGTTTCACAAACATACAGTTGAAAGGGTAATTTAATAACATCGTGTCAGATTCTTTCAATGTTTGAAGCAAAATTTGGTTTCACCATTACCTGCCAATCACTGAGCAATTACGTGAAGATCTTTAGCTACTACATCTAGAAAGTCCTCTTTGTGTGTCATTTTCTCTCCTAGGACCACAGTCCATGTACATTCGATGATGTCAAGGACTAATAAGAAAGTATACAGGGTTATTGTTCCCACCAAAGAAAGGTATGTAAATGAAAAATGTTCGTGCTTGGAAGATAGGTTTGCCAACTAGGAAGAGAGAATGTTCAACTTCCAAGAAAAAGAAGACAACATAGTTGCCCAGAAAAATATAAGGCTCAGCCTTCGCTGATAATTAATACAAGGGCTAATTACACTTATGTCCCTGAGGTTTGGGGGTAATTACACTCAAGGACACAAAGTTTCAAAATGTAACATTCCGTGACCAAACATGTTTCAAATGTATCAGCCGTGTCCATCCGTTAGGGTTCCGTTCAAAAAGTGTATTTTTTTGCTGATGTCATCAATACATATTTTTAAAATGACGATACTACCCCTTTTTAAATTAAGAATTCAAGCCTTAATTAAAGATTAGGGTTTTAAAACACAAAATTAGGGTTTCGTTGAAACCCTAATTTGCAAATTAGGGTTTTCCCGAAACCCTAATTTCCAAATTAGGTCCAATCCCTCACCCCCGGCAGCCCCTTCCCTCCCCGCCGACAGTCCCCTTCCCCGCCGGTAGCCCCTTCCCTCACCCCGGCAGCCCCTTCCCTCCCTGTCGGCAGCCCCTTCCCTCCCCGCTGGCAGTCCCCTTCCCTCACCCCGACAGCCTCTCCCCTCCCTGCCGACAGCCCCTTCCCTCACCCCGGCAGCCTCTTCCCTCCCCGTCGTCAGTCCCCTTCTCCGCCGACAGCCCCTTCCCTCACCCCGGCAACCTCTTCACTCCCCGCCGGCAGTCCCCTTCCCCGCCGACAGCCCCTTCCCTCACCCCGACAACCTCTTCACTCCTCGCCGGCAGTCCCCTTCCCCGCCGACAGCCCCTTCCCTCACCCCGGCAACCTCTTCACTCCCTGCCGGTAGTCCCCTTCCCCGCCGACAGCCCCTTCCCTCACCCTGGCAGCCCCCTTCTCCTCCGGCAGTCCCTTCTGTTATTCGCCGAACAAAGCAGATCCACCACCGGCGACGTCGCCATCGCTTTTCCCCTCCATCTATTCTCTTCTCCCCCGCAGCAGGGGTGTGGCGATTGGGGGCTGTCCTTGACCCCGTTTCGTTCATGCAGAAGTGATAGAAATGGGGTTGGGGGCAGGGGCGAGGGGGTGTGGGCGCGGGGGGGGGGGGGTGTGGGTGCTGGGTGTGGAGAGAGGAAGAATAATCAGTAAATTAAGTGGGTAATTTATTTTAAAGTCAGGGGTAATAAAGTCATTTTGTTAAAACCGTTAGAATTTTTAGGGTTCCGTTTGTCAACGGACATAAGTGTTACATTTTGAAACTTTGTGTCCTCGAGTATAATTACCCCCAAACCTCAGGGACATATGTGTAATTAGCCCTTAATACAAAGAACTACAAAGGCTGCCTTTTATGAAGCATTACAAAAGACTTGCATTAATACAAAGAAATTTTATTTTATACAGAGATTATTCTTTATAGTCAAATAAGATATTTTTTATAATGTTAATGTTTATTTTATCTCACAATGTGGCAAGCAATAATATACTTTTTGAAACTTTATGATGTATTGTATTTTATAAATCGACCCGAACTTGACTCGGGTTACTCAACTAGTATAGTCCAAAATTAGTACTACTAATAGTTGGAAAATTAAATTTGATCAGCAAAGGCAGCTATCTTCACTCCCTGCCGGCAGTCCCCTTCCCCGCCGACAGCCCCTTCCCTCACCCCGGCAACCTCTTCCCTCCCCACCGGCAGTCCCCTTCCCCGCCGACAGCCCCTTCCCTCACCCTGGCAGCCCCCTTCTCCTCCGGCAGTCCCTTCTGTTATTCGCCGAACAAAGCAGATCCACCACCGGCGATGTCGCCATCGCTCTTCCCCTCCATCTCTTCTCTTCTCCCCCGCAGCAGGGGTGTGGCGATTGAGGGCTGTCCTTGACCCCGTTTCGTTCATGCAGAAGTGATAGAAATGGGGTTGGGGGCAGGGGGCGAGGGGGTTGGGGCGGGGGGGGTTGTGGGTGCTGGGTGTGGAGAGAGGAAGAATAATCAGTAAATTAAGTGGGTAATTTATTTTAAAGTCAGGGGTAATAAAGTCATTTTGTTAAAACCGTTAGAATTTTTAGGGTTCCGTTTGTCAACGGACATAAGTGTTACATTTTGAAACTTTGTGTCCTCGAGTGTAATTACCCCCAAACCTCAGGGACATATGTGTAATTAGCCCTTAATACAAAGAACTACAAAGGCTGCCTTTTATGAAGCATTACAAAAGACTTGCATTAATACAAAGAAATTTTATTTTATACAGAGATTATTCTTTATAGTCAAATAAGATATTTTTTATAATGTTAATGTTTATTTTATCTCACAATATGTGGCAAGCAATAATATACTTTTTGAAACTTTATGATGTATTGTATTTTATAAATCGACCCGAACTTGACTCGGGTTACTCAACTAGTATAGTCCAAAATTAGTACTACTAATAGTTGGAAAATTAAATTTGATCAGCAAAGGCAGCTATCTTTCTCTTTAAGTAATTTCTTCGGGTTTCCATGGTTGGTACTTGGTAGTACCAAAAATACCATAAACTGAGGAAGTGGGCTAACTCCTGAACGTGGATCATAAACCAACAACTGTACTATCTAGAACTTCAAGAGCTATTAATTATTTTACAGTATTATGTTTTACCAATTTTAACGAGATCTTTCCGAGAAAATTCGATGTTTTCGTGCTAATCTTCTCTCCACACCCATGAGAACGACAATAATTGTAGACATCTCCACCCTCCAATGGGATATGATAAAGTATGAGAACCAGTGTTGTTTAACAATGTGCTAACACCATTCTTGGAATTAGTATTAGCTGGACTTGATTGACTCATCTTTATCAGCCACTCCAAGATATATATGTGCTGATATTCGCGGCCTTGTGATATACCACAAAACTGATTCTAAAGCTGTCTCAATATGGCTAGGCACCAAACGGGTTCCAATTATCATGTCTTCTTGAGCTTCAGAGGCCCCGACACGCGCCAAAAGTTTACATGCCTCCTGCGCGACTCCTTGGTGCGTTCTGGATTCTGTACGTTCATGGATGATGAGGATATACGTACAGGAGAAGAAATTGATTCAAGAATTCGAGAGGGAATTAAAAACTCAAGGAACGCAATAATTATTTTCTCAGAAGATTACGCGTCCTCAACATGGTGCCTTGACAAGCTTGTGCTAATCCTCGAACGCTTGAGGACCTCTGTATATGATCTCATTCCCATCTACTACGATGGCGTCGAACCTCAAGACGGTAAGCACCAATATATATATATATATATATATATATATATATATACACACACACACACACACACACGGGCAGGCACTCGTAAAGCATAAAACGAGGCATGAGCACAAAGGCAGCTCTTAACAAAGTTGGGAATTTCAAAGGAATCGGGGTTGAAGAGTAACTTTCTTTAATTTCCTTTCTCAAGAATTATATATCTACTACCAGTTGAGGGGCCGTGCAATACATGAAAATTAATTTCTTTTTTTTCAATATGACATTTAGAACGTATTAGGACTAACGGGTTGCAACTTCGTAATGTTACTTTTTAGAATGCAGTCGAAGGACGGACACTTTTTGGACGGGTAGAGTACAATTTTTCATAACCTACTGTCATAGTAGGTCATGTAGTGCTTTCAAGCAACAAAAACAGAACTTTATCTCAATTTCCACCAACATTTGTTGATCTTCTAGTTCTTTAATTTCGTTATTCACTCCGACTATTTTTTTTCTTTTCTTTCGGATTAGCGTCTTGTAAAGATTGTGTGTGTTTTTATGTTATCATCGCATGTTAATATCATGATTAGCCTATTATAGTTTCCTTGGAGTACGTTAATACCAGGCCTAACCTCCAACATGACATAATAAAAAAAAACACCATTCATAATATGTTTGACCCTATATAGTCCGTGCCTATAAGTTGATTAATCCTCAAAGATGACCTCCAGAGAACTAAGGCCCCATTTGTCGGGACTTTTTTTTAATTTTAGAAACTGAAAAAAATTGTTGCTTTGGTAACTATTTTTTTTTCTTCAGTTTAAAAAATCAGTTTTTAAATCAAGACTGTTTTTGAAAACTCAAAAAATGAGTTTCGATTTTAAGTTTTGATTTTTTTTAGACCACCACCACCTTCCCACTACGGCAGCCACCTCCGGCGATCACCGCTGACGATTGCCGGCTGCCAGCGGCCACCTCTGGCGACCACCGCCAGAGGTGGTTTTACCACCACCTCTCGCAGCTTGGTTTTACCACCACCTCAATCATAACCTTTTTGACCTTCAGTGTGATCATCATCAATGCCACCATCAATGTAATGGTTGCCACTATAAAGCCACCACACCCTCCACAACCAGTTGTCACAATTATTGCCTAAATCTTACTCACCTATCAAGCACTAAAACCTCAAATTACCGGTACCACCACAATTATCACTACCATACCACTATCTTGTACAGCATCACTATTACCTTTACCGATCACAACGCTACCACTACCATTCTGATAGGCCACTATCACATGCACCATTGTCTTCATCATCGCCGCAACCCTACCACTTCCGTCTTGTTAACTACCATAACTACTCTTCGTGAATCTCCAGTACCCTTTGATTTTGAAGAGCATTGGTTTTAAAGAGAGTTTAACATGTTAGACTCAAGACATTTGGTGCATAACATTGTGAACTTTGGCAAAGCTTATGAAAAGCAAGAGTCCTCTAATACTTACCTATAAGTAAATGTCGCTTAGCCTTTAATTCTTTTAGAGTCTCTAAGCCTTTTCTTGTTGTGCAATACATTTTTAAGAAAAAAATCTCCCAGTAAATTCAAGAACATTGTCAACTTAGCACCTAAAGGTACTCTGGACCCGTCAGCTACAGTTAACGTGTAAAAGTAAGTCACGTTACTGCATGAACTATGATTTTCTAATAATAAAAAATGTGGGCACTTTTTAACAAGCAAATGTTAGCTGTTATTCGGATTGTAAGAATACTCCTCCAATTCTGTGTATAGTGATAAATAATGGTCGTTGAATGTTTGTAGTGACTTTTCTGTTAACACTTTTAGCGACAATTCTTATAAGCACTTTTTTAGCATCACTACATAAAAGCAGTTATAAATATTTAACGACCATTAATTATCGATATATAGGGAGTAAGAGGAAGATTCATTCAATCAGGGTAGATTCATTAAAATGTAGAAATAGTATGGAGATTGTCACCCAACAAGAGCACGTCCAAACCTAATTTATCATGTCCATCATTTGTTTGATCCAGATTTATAATATCATTTGTTCAGTACTACTACCCTACTACTCAACAGTGCGACAATCATCATTGTCATACATTTTACTGTCAAATATTGTAGTACAAAAAATCATTGACACGTAAGCAAACTGATATCCACTAAACTTATTTTTATACCACGTGAGACTTATACTATTACGAACCTGTTATCTGAACCAATGAATAGTGTTAATTAGAGGAAAACCTAATTCTCCCAATCATGGAGTGATATATCGTTCCAGCTCTAAAGGAATGAGACATCACGCTGAGAGCTTTTGCAACCAACGTCCAAGGTCACCCGAACGATGAATTCAAAAATAATCTCGCCTTGTACATCACAAGAATGACCAAAACTGTTGCAATAGCCACATCACTTTTTCTAAATGATGAGGAGCGTCGTTATTCCAAAAATAAAAGGACTAAGAAGAGACTACGAGGCTCACTCGTTAGTACCTCAGTCGTGCTCTAGCCATTTTCCGGACCGACACTTTGAGAAGCTCAGCATCACAACGCTAGTTATTGCTCGGCACACCTTCACTAAGGACGTTTGCGTTGATCTAGCCTAGCACCCGTGCTCATCTCTATAAGAGTCGCCTAAAACTTGGCCTAACTGAGCACTCATACTCCTTTCTCAAGGAGTCACATAAGCCTCGCAGAGTAGAAATCCTTTGAATTCCTAGCTCACTGCTCGCTAGACCGAGCAAAAGAGCTCTGATGGACTATCTCTGTTTGTTAGGTTAAGTAGAGATCTTTCGAATTCCTAGGTCACTGCTTGATGGACCAAGCAGAAGACCTCTGATGGACTCCTACCTCATTCAAAATGACATGAAATGAAGAGAAATGAAATGAGTTCTCCTTATATAGAGATACTATTTAAATTCGATGAACATGATTTTACGACATTTGGGGTAACCAACACGTGGCGACAATCAATCAGCACAACAGGGGGGTAAGTTTACCCTTGTACCCCTTGATAGAAACTTTGACAAAATCGAGTACTTCACTCGAATCTTCTATAAAGCCTCTGCCTCTACTCGCCCAGCCGAGTAGATGAGTTGCACTCGAAGTCTAAGCCTCTGCTCGCAAAGCTAACAAACGAGCGCGTTAGACCCATGCCTCTACTCTAGCTGAGTAGACGAGCGCCTTTGGTCTTAGCCTCTGCCGAGCAGACGAGCGCATTAAACCCATATGCCTCTACTCTACCGAGTAGACGAGCGCCTTTGGTCTTAGCCTCTGCCGAGCAAACGAGCGCGTTAGACCCATGCCTCTACTCTAGCCGAGTAGACGAGCGCCTTTGGTCTTAGCCTCTGCCGAGCAGACGAGCGCATTAAACCCATATGCCGCTACTCTACCGAGTAGATGAGCGCCTTTGGTCTTAACCTCTGCCGAGCAAACTAGCGCGTTAGACCCATGCCTCTACTCTAGCCGAGTAGACGAGCGCCTTTGGTCTCACCCTTTGTCGAGCAGACGAGCACATTGGACCCATGCCTCTACTCTAGCCGAGTAGACAAGCGCCTTTGGTCTTAGCCTCTGCCGAGCAGACGAGCGAATTAGACCCTTAATGCCTCTACTCGTGTAGTCGAGTAGACGAGCTCATTTGGTCTTAACCTCTGCTCGGCATTAAGCGTATTAGACCCCTCATGCCTCTACCTAAACTGAGTAGACGAGCTCCCATAATGGCTTTTACTCGGTCAAGCCGAGTAGACAAGCCCCTACGGTAGCCTCGACTCGACCAAACCCAGTAGATGAGCTCATATGATGGCCTCTACTCGGCCAGGCCGAGTAGACGAGCTCCTGTGATGGCCTCTACTCGGTCAAGCCGAGTAAAAGAGCCTCTATGATGGACTTTACTTGGCCAGGCCGAGTGGAAAAACTTAATGATGGCCTCTACTCGACCAGGCCTAGTAGACGAGCCCCGATAAAGGCCTCTAATCGGCCAGGCTAAGTAGACTAACTTAATGATGGCCTCTACTCGACCAAGCCGAGTAGACGAGCCTCGATGAAGGCCTTTAATCCGCCAAGCCGAGTAGACAAGTCTTTCACCAAACGGAAGCTTCCTCACCAAGCGAGAACTACCACCTTTGGCTAAACGTTTCCAGCACGGAACACTACTTCGATGCTAAAATATTCATCTTTATTCCATATTCTTTCTCGAAAAAGAACATGAAATGGGGGGCAAATGATATGGGTAAAAAATATCCACCAATAGGAAAGTGACACTTGTCACCGTCAGGTGGCACCAAACCTACTCCTTGATTCTTGGAGAAGTGGGAGTGGCACTTGTTTCCACTATCTCATTATGAGCAATAATTGCCCATTAAAACCTGGTAACCTCCCACTAATGAGGAGAACTACCCATTATGTCAAGTAACCGACCCTTTAATATATTCCTATAAAATGGAAGTGAAGGGGAGGAAAAAGGTAAGTTCTGACTATCTAAGTTATTTCAGATACTCTCTCAAAATTGCTTACTGACTTAACTATCGGAGACTCTCCGCCGAAGCCCCCTCCGGGTCCCGTTTGCGCGTCACCGTTTGCTCGTGTTATGCTTTGCAGGTCTACTCGCGTGCTCGTATGGTCTAAACCGATGCTCATTCGGTCTTGGTCAATTTCTGCCCACAACACATCACACACGGAGTATGTCTTAAGTATGAAATTTATAGACAAATAATAAGACCACTTACTATTATTTTTCTGACTAAGGTTACGATAAATTTTGGCTCAAACTTAGATTGTAGTAAAACTGCAACTCCCCAATGTTTGTGAGCAGAATAACATCACAAAATAAAGGCAGCTACATTTTTGCATATGTTAGCGACTAATATTCAGAGCCTTGATGATTTTATGTCACTTATTTTGTCACTAACTATAATGTTGTAGTTCAGTTGTGTGCATTTTAACTATGATAATAGAATTGAAGACATTACATAGATTAGAAATCCAAATTTAAAGTAAGTTGAGACTTAATAAATAGATTAGACGTCCAAATTCATGGTAAGCTCAGACTTAATAAAAAGATAAAAGCCCAAATTCAAGGTAAACTGAAATTTCACCAAAGAGCTGAAAATAAAAAACGAACACAAGTTTTTTTTTTTAGGGACATGATTGTAGTTGAATTGGTAATAATTGAAGTCTGCTGCCAAATATAAATCAAAGAAGTCCCAAAATACTTTAGTTTTGTGTGAACGGAGATAGAGTTTGCCTTCCTGAAGAGAATCAGTAATTAACGGTTTGATATCCTGTCATTATAGATTGAACTTTTTTTTCTTTGGTAGGAAATCTACTGTTGAAACATTGGATGCAGTAGAACTATCTTATTTATCATTCTTGTTTCAAATTGTCAGGAATCTGGACAAATTCATTGACAAAATTGTCGCAGAGGTTCGACGAAAACTTAATGAAGAGGCTGTGAATGTGAACCCACGGCCACTGTTGAACCTACATTCGTTAGGTCATACGAACCAGACGCACGTCGTCCATACTACATACTATGTAGTCCAGAATTCAGGGAACAACAATAACTTGGCAGCTACTTTTCCATACACTGGGAGCTCGCCACTACCACCGCTGGACAGTACAGTGCTACCACGTCTTGCGATCAAGGAGCTCGACATCAATGATGCCCCTGATGAAGTACCAAAGTTGATCCAACCAAGATCTGCTCCCCCGCTTACGCATAAGTGTTCTGTGGATAGAGAAGATTTGGTGTTGCTGTTAACATGGTTTCGCACGCCTGGATTAATTTTCGATTACTGCACAAGAGTGAAACAAATCATTCTTGAGTACAATATCAAATTTCGGGAGCCAGAGTTGCTTGAACAAAGGTTTCAGGATAGTGCTCCGCCCTTGTTTGTGATGGGGAAGGACATTCGAGGAGCGGCGCAAATCGAGCATCTACATCGGAACGGTGAACTGGGGAGAATCCTGAAACCGAAACAGCCGCAAGGATATCAGTTAATATCTTCAACCCCCATGTACCCAACGCTAGAGGAGGAAGTGCAAGAAAAGGAAGAAAATGAGCTGGATTTCAGTATATATGAAGAGGAAGAGGAAGAGGAAGAAAAAGAGAGTACCGATGACGACGATGACGAAAATGGCTACGAGGAGGAGGAGGAGGACTCTGGTGAATATAATCCACTTAATGATTACCCAAATATATGTCCACCGGGAGGAGAAGATAAGGTGGTTCTTTACATGAGAAAAAAAGGTTGTACTGAGCATGAATTAGAAGGAAGAAGATTAATAACAAAGATTCTATGTGAGCATCATGTCCACTACGAGTTGCGGCTCAGCAAACCCAACCAGAAGTTCTGGAGAGAGTTCGAGAAACTAAAAGGTCGTGAGGTGCACTTTCCTAGGTTGTTCGTGATGGGAAGGGACCTTGGAGGAGCAAAGCGGGTTGAGAGGGTCTTGAACTACTACAAACGAAATTTACCTTGCGCTCTTCTGGAGGGTCTCGATGAAGCACATGACATATTGAGCGACTACCCGTGTATTTGCCCACCAGGAGGAGAAAACAGGGTGATGCTTTACATGATAGAACGTGATGCTACTGGGCATGAATTAGACGGCTTGATATCAATGAGAGATATACTCTCGGATCACCATGTCCGGTACGATTTGCGGCTCACCCACCCTAAGGATAGGTTTTGGAAAGAGTTGGAGAAATTTAGACGACATGAGCTGCATTTTCCTAGGTTGTTTGTAATGGGGAGAGACATTGGAGGAGCCAAGCGAGTTGAGACTTGAAAGAATCCCAAACTACTTTAAATAGCAGCGAGGAATCTAATGCTGTCACCACCCGCGCTCCCACTGAAAAGTGTGATCTAGAAGAAAAGGAAGGCGAAGTTTTGGAGGGACAATGTACGTAGTAGTGAGACAGATTCTGGATAAGGTTCAAATAAGCAAGGGGCATGTTATAGTGACTTGTGAAGGTTGTCTGAGACTTGAGGTGAAGCCTCTGGGCGGCAACCAGTAGTATTTAGCGGACATGTTCCAAAATTGGGAGAAAGCTAACCTTAACCTCACACATTTTAGGAATGCATTAATTAGTAGCTTTTGTACTTAAAATGTTTCCTGCAATGAACCATTGACATCTGAATTCTCCATCGACCACTCAATGTCCTTGTTCAGCAAGTCAAAATTAAATCTTTCTAGGCTTCATCTGTGGAAGGAATAAATTTGGCTGCTACCCCGGTTAAATGAATTTTTTTTCCTACCCCCTATATATTGACAATGAATGGTCTTTAAATGTTTCTAGTGACTTTTATTTAGAGACGCTAAAAAAATACTCATAATAATTGTAGTTAAAAATGTTAGAAGAAAAGCCAGCAGAAACATTAAGTGATTATTAATTGTCACCAAACACGAGTGAGTCAACATATTAAATGTTTTATCTCACCCCTCGAGGTCAGGAGTAGCTCTAAGCATGTTTTCATAATGTTAGCAATGCCAAGATAGAAGGAGAATTGAATTACTGGACAAGATGGGGAAAAAGTTAAGGCGTACGTAGGAAAAATTTAAGTGGGTTCAATAATGTGTCTCTGAACACGCATAAAACCCAGAGTCACGGTTTGTGGAGCAACATTGAAAGTAAAGTGAGAGCAAGAACGCGAGCATAAGAGTTTTGGAATTGCATAGGTTTGAGAGCGAGAGCATCTTTATTGTTATATATACATAAGTTAGAAGTAATTTATATGGAGATATTTTTTGTATATTTAATTTGATGCAAAAGTGAGGATAAAATGAATCTAACGTCACGCACTCTTCACATTTCGACTCTAAAAGTACTGCTCTAACCCAACTCAAAGTTCTTATAAAGTACTAAGTAGAATTTTAATACATACCCCCCTATTTTTTTATTCTGCTAAAATGGTCTTTGAGCCTCTTGGTTTAGTGAATATAAGGGATTAATATTTATAAAGTTTTGGTTTTGCATTTATGTATAGCAGCACAAATATATCAAAACTTGGATAGACTGCAACAACAATATATAGATATGATGTTACAATCTAGGATCTGTTTCAATTGCGGTAACAGATCATGCAATCTTTTTGTCAAATATCTAATTCTATGCTTTTGATTTGAGATGAGTCATTCTCAGTTCATTGTTGATCTCCTTTCCAGCAGTTGTATGGTTCACTGAAGTTTCTCACGACTTACGTACTTGATGAAGCGAAACTGTTTGACAAAGCACGGAGACATTTCCAAAGATATTAACATAATTTTCTTCCATATGATCAGGACATTGCTCATTCTTGAGCTGATGGCCTTTGAATTTGCTACATCATTTTTTATTAACAGATGTTCTTTGTGACTGAGAACAGCGGATAGACCCAAAATTGTTAGGGGTTATCAGGACTTTATCGTATGGAAAAAATTCTGCTGCCATACTTGTCATAGGAAGATAGCTAGAAAACTCTTATATCGATAAATATTGATCGCTTTATAGTTTATACTAACACTTATCAGCGACAATTCTTAACAGTATTTTTTTAGCATTAATAAGTAAAAGATATCAAAATAATTAGTTTTTACAAATTTTCGTTACATTGAGGTTGTAACCATGTTCCTAAAATGTAGCCTTTGTTGGTAGGAAGTTGCATAGAATATCTTTTAGGTTCTGTACCGTGTCAAACTCTAGGTTAAGCTGCACACTCATCTAATTTTCATCAGCATGGGGCTATCCTGCGGCGTTACTTTTCGCACAAGTTTTCTCAAAAGACGGCTGAACACATGGTGGGCCATTATTATATACCAAATTTTGAGGATCTTAGACGTACGGAGGTTTTAAGGTACCTCACGAAATACGGTTAACAACACAGGTAACTCAAAAGTGAATTTTAGCGGCGAATGATTTGGAACATATAACAGTGAGATATGTTGCCGAATGCTTGGTTTCCATTTGACAAAAGAGTCACTTCTATTGCCTAACCAACGTTTCTAGCAGTTCTGAAGGATCCGCATCAAGTTTTGAAACTTCAAGCTGATATTGTGACATTTAACCCGGATTATAGCCTTTTCTTTTACGAATAGTTATCTGCATTGTACTTTTACTAGCATTGTATTTTCTTCATCAAAGGTAAAAAAAAAAAAGTGTCACTAATACTTTGTTTGGAACCAATTCTTTGGAATTTGGATTTTAAATTGGGAATTGGATCTGGAACTCAATTTATTTTTTATTGTTTGAAACAAAAGAAAATTCAAATCGCAGAATTCTAATTTTTTGTTTGGAACATAGAGGAAATGGAAGGTAATAAATTTTAGAAAACTATGTCCTTGACTTAAGTTGAAAAAAAAAACTACGGTAAGTGGTTTTCACATGTGCTGGTGGCACTACATGGTGGTGGTGGTGTGTGAACAACAACAATATAAGTGGTGGGATTGGCGGTGGAAGTAGTCGGGTAGCCAAGTGATGGTAACAATAGTAGTGATGGTGGTGGTATTGAGGTGTAACTGGTGGTAGGGATATAGTGGCACTAGTGATGGTGGTGGCATCAATGACGATGGTGGTGATGGTGTGGCTGGGTAAGCGATGGTGTTGTACTACGGCATCAACAGCAGTCGACAGTGATATCAGTGGTGATATTGAAGTTGTCTGGCAATCCAATGATGGTAGGGATAGTCGTGGTGCTAGTGGTACTTGGGTGTAACTTGTGCATATTCAGTTTCAATTCCCATGAAATCCAAGCCTTTCTCATTGGATTTCACAATATGGTAACATATGCATTCAATTCCCATGAAATTCAGTTTCAATTCCATTTTTAATTTTCTAAATAACAAAAATTGAGTATCTGAAATGAAGTTTCATCAATTCTATAGTTTCCAAACATATTGTAAGAGCTTTTAAAGAGTATCAACAAAAAAATTAGCAACAAAAATAAAGTGTATTCTTCCTTTGCTATTTCTCGCTTAACAACCCTACCTTTTGAGAAATACTTTATTCGCTAAGTTTGACCTAGCCACGATTCAAGGAAATCTTGTATGAATCATATGACCTCACGTGTTGCTCATTAGCTAAGTGGCAATGGCAATTGTAATCAGTGTCCTAATTGAATATAATTGCAGAGAGAGGAATTAAAACAAGAAAAAGAGATTAAGGGGTGAGAATGAGAGGAAGTGGAAGTGGAAGTGGAAGAATTACCTGGCAAGAAGATGAGAGTCAGTGGAAGATCGGCAGATTGAAGATCCAAACGATTCAAATAAGAACTCTAATTTGATTATTACGTCAATCAAGGGTTTAGGGCTCCATACCAAAATCAAAGCTCTAATTGAAATAAGATGAGCAAAGAGGCTCCGCACAAACCTTCAGACTGTGGTTGCCTCAAAAACGGCGACGGGGATGGGAGGGATGGTGGCTCCAAGGGGTGCCGCCTCAACTTCTCTTTTCTGTTCTTTTGGCACCGTAGAACTCCTTTTTGTTTATGTTTTGTTTATGCTTTATTATGTACATGGTTCTATTTTATTGATAATTAGTAAGAGTAGTTTTCTATTATTAAAAATTGAAAAAATACATTTAACGATGGAAATAACTCCCTCATTAAAATCCATCACTAAATCCCGTCGCTAAATCATTTTTGACAAAACATTCTAACACAAATTTTTGCTTCCCGCCCATTTTTTCCCTCCACTATCTTTGGAGGCAAAATAGTGATGGAACCTAATTCCGTCGCCCAATTCCGTAGGATTAGGTGACTTTTAGCGATTGAATTTATTTTATCACTAATTCCGTTGCTAATAAGCATTTTTCTTGTTGTGGTAGAGTGGAGTATCAGTTCTTCTTCTACCCCTTGTTTACGCAAAAGAAGGTATGGATGGGCGTTGATTTTGTGCTGGTTCAAGTGTGCTTAGCTTCAAATTCTGTCCTACTTGTAGGTTTGAATGCACTTGTTCGCGGTGGGTAATTCTTTCCCCTTTGTAGGTATAATTGGGCACACAATTTTTTATCTACTGTAATTTGCTATGTCACTCAAGAAGCTGCAAGTTGGGTTATAGGAAAAGCCTACAATTATTTCATCTAGTGACAAAAAAAATCACTAAATATGCTTCCTAGCCTGTTATTTGGGAACGTTAAGAAAATCCTATCATAAGTGGTTGTTAAAGATGTTTACAAAAATACCCCTTGCAATATTAAAAATAATTATTGATCACTTTATGGGTTGTTGTAGGCTATTTCTACTACCAGGCTTGCATCCAAATAAAATCGTTCCTACTCAAGACGGCCTTAAAGTATGGAAGGATTGACCATGAATTTACCTCCTTTTCAAGTAGTAAAATTTTGTAGAATTTTTGTTGCTGTAACCTAGGTCAAAGGAAGAAGCAACAACCCTCTAATTTAACACAAGTTAATGGTTGTTTAAGAGGCAAAGTTGCTAGTGGAAGACAAAACCGTTGAAGGCGATCTTGTTAATTTCCTTTAAGCAGTTGTAAGATTCACTGAAGTTTCTCCCGACTTAGCTTGATCAAGCGAAACTGTTTGGCAAAGCACCAAAATTTCCAAAAGTACTAACATACTTTTCTTCATAACATCAGGACATTGTTCATACTTGAGCTGATGGCCTTTGAATTTGCTGCACGTTTACAATTTCGTTATTAACAGATGTTATATGTGACCAAGAATATTGAACAAACTCAAACTGTTACGGGTCCGCATCAACTTTTTACCCATCTCTGGATTGGTTCTAATCAATTGCTCCATTCACTTTTTAGTCAAAGTAAACCTAAAGCGAGATCGGGGCATTTGACCCGGATTCTAGCCTTTTCTTTTACGAATAGGTAATCAGACTTCACTTTTACTAGCGTTCTATCTTCTTTTGTCAAAAGTAAAAAAAAAGTCACTAAAAGACTTCAAAGAGTATCAACTAAAAAATTTTAACGGCAAAAGTAAAGTGTGAATATTGGAAAGTAGACTGCGATATCGATCCTTCTTTCACCCTTTATTTACGCAAAAAAAGGAAGTTGCGAATGGGCAGTGATTTTCTGCAGGCTCAAGGGTGTTTAGCTACGAATCTATCCTATTTGTAGGTTTAAAGGCACTTGCTTGCTACGGGTAATTTTGTCGCCTTTGTAATTATAAATGGGCTTGCACATAATTTTATAGATCAAAATCCTCTGTTGTACAGCAAGCGTACGACACAGTATTTAGCGACAAAAGATTATCACTGAAAGTATTTTATCGTTCTTACAAAAATTTGTAATGACGTTGAAAAATATCTAGCGTATTTTTTTGGTACAACACCTCTGCTGCATGATAGAGGATCTTGATCCCAATTTTATCTACTAATTTGCTATGTCACCCAACAAGAGAAATATAGGCTGCAAGTCGGGCTACAGGTTGAGGTTATCCTCCCATATAGCTATAGATAATAATCATTACATATGCTTTCTTCTTCGTTGTTTTGTAAAGCTAAGAAATTAAAGTGTTATTATGAATGGTTGCTAAAAATGTATGTGAAAATGTTAGTTGCAATATTTAACATCAAATGATGATCACTATATGGGTTGTTGTAGGCTATTCCTATAACCCAACTTGTTCCTACCCAAAATGGCTAAGAAATTAAAGTGTTATTACAGGGTTGTATCACAAATTGTTCCTACCCAAAATGGCTGGAAGAACTGACCACAAATTTACCTCCTTTTCAAGTAATATTTAGGATAAGTATTTTATTTGCCGCAAGCTCAGGTTGAGGAAAAAGCTTGAACCTTCTAATTTAACAATAATTAATGGTTGCTGAATATTAAAAAAGCCTTGGTAAGGACTTGTTACCGAAAGAATTTGCAAAATTGCCTGTAACAATATATTTACTAATAGCTGTTTATCCCAGACAAGGGGTTAAAGCCAACAAATGTTTTTGCAGGATGGAAGCGTATGATCATTGTAATAATAAAATGTTGAATGGTACCGATCTAGCTGGCATGACAACATGTTATTGTTGTAAGTACTTTAAAAAGTCGCCATAAACTTTAGCGACAATCTCTTAAGACAGTTTGCTCAAAAACTAAGGAGCAAAGATGGTTGGAGGAATCTTCCTCCTACCCCTTATATAGCGATAATCAATTGTCTTTAAATGTTTCTAGTGACTTTTCTTCAGCGACGCTAAAAAAGTGCTGCTAGT
The DNA here is from genome assembly GCA_033070095.1 of Escallonia herrerae. Lineage (NCBI taxonomy): Eukaryota > Viridiplantae > Streptophyta > Magnoliopsida > Escalloniales > Escalloniaceae > Escallonia > Escallonia herrerae. The sequence goes on along the minus strand of JAVXUP010000611.1, from coordinate 158,223 downwards.
AATTATGACTGAAAGTGTTAAAAGAAAGTTATTATAAATATTTAGCGACTATTAATTGTCGTTATACATAGAGTTGAAGGAATATTCCGATAACTCGAGTAGGAGCCAAAATTTGTTCTCTTTTCACTCTTGACCACTTCCTTCCTCGCTCTCTCTCTTAGGGGGGTAGAATAGGAAAGTCGTAAAATATGACTCATATCCTAAATAAGTATGCAAGTCAAACATAACTAAATAATTTATGACAGAAGAAGTATTTGGTAGTAAAGAGCGCAATCCAAGGGACAATGTCTTTCTAAAATGTGCAAAACCACGGCGCTTAATATACTACTCTCCGTTAGACTTTCACTTTCCACTATCCTGCTTTGATCGTCACATATCTATCAACTTTTATCGCCACAAATCCATAAACTTTTTGTCGCTTTTTTGCACTTGAAGATCGTTTTAGCACGTGGGTGGTGGATGGTAGATAACATTGAGTAAGCTGAACAAAGTAAATAATCGGTCCAAAGGAACGACGGTGTCCGTTCCAAACTAAATAATCATCTTCATCTCTTGGTGTACTGTGGAGAATATATATAATCAACTATTACAGGTTAATTCAAAGGAGATATGTCCTAGTTTATCAATCAGGGCTGCTTCATAATAAAATTGTCAAACGAGTTGTCTTCTTTTCGTATACGCATTTATGCAAACCTGGTTTGAGCAATTCTATCATCTCCTATTCAACTAGGTACCTTATCCACTTTGACCATACAAGGAAGCTTACGCTGTTAAACTTGGTAAAAGTTTTTGACACGTGCTTGAGTATATATTATAATGATCTTTAATTTTGAAAACCTATAAATAAGCAATCTGAAGGTCATATACAGCATTCATTTACAGCCAAACCAGAGATGAGCTTGCGTTCAATTTTAAGCTCGAGCGACAGCGAGGAACGATGGGTCAATCGAATCGGCCAGTATTTCGAGAAAGAAGTGGCGATTCACAACGTTCCCGTAAGCGTCTTTAATGTGCCCAAAGCCATTAGTGCTTTCAAACCCCAGGCGTATACTCCTCAGGTAATAGCATTCGGACCCTACCATCACATGCAGCCCGAGCTTTACCAAATGGAGAAGTACAAGCTTGCTGCCATTAAATCGTCTTTGAGGCCAGAACAAATCCTCAATTTCCAGGAAATAATGATCGACAAAATGAAGGAACTAGAGCCCGTAATACGCGCTTGCTACCATAAGTACTTGGATCACGATGGCGATGCACTTGCGTGGATAGTTGCCATTGATGGTTTGTTCTTACTTGACATTTTACGTGGTTATGGCCAAGTAAAGTATTCTCAACGTAAGAATTTGACGCGGGACGCTGTTCTCTGCAGGGATGTAATGGTGCTGGAGAATCAGATACCCGTTATTCTTCTAAAGGAAATACGAAAGAATCTCCAACTCAATTCCGTGCATGATGCTGACGACTTGGAGTTGTTTCTCATGCTGCGAGGTTTTTGTCAAATACACTCTCCTCTAAAATTGGCAAGAATGTCAAATTTGTCCCCATACACTAGCTGTCTTCATTTGTTGGATCTCATGTACCATTTGATTGTGAACCATCAAGCTACTCCAACACGGCCGCAGGAACAAGTCCTCGGCCTCGAGAAGACTGACGGACAAGCTGATGAAGAGAAACACCAGTCTGAAAAAGAGGCAAACGATCTCATACTCAATGTGGGAGAGATTGTGGAAATGGGAATGCGTTTGGGCATTGGAAAGAAAGTTCTTAAGCCGATCAAGGTCATACAAGAGATGCCATGGGACAAGATATCTAACTTGCTAGGGATCGAAATGGCCAACGAACATGATAACGACAATCATCCCATCGTCGAGGAGATAACAATTCCATCGGTGTCACATCTTTCTAAATTTGCTGGGGTAAAATTTAGCCACACGATCGGAGGCATCGGGGACATGAAGTTTATCCAAGAGGAAGCGACTCTCTATCTTCCTATCATTACTCTGAATGCTAATTCAGAAGTTGTGTTGAGAAACTTGGTGGCATATGAAGTGGCTCTTTCCGATTCTACAGGTAAACTTGCACAGTATGTGGATTTCATGAGTGGGATTGTAGACACTTCTGAGGATGCGCAGTCGTTTAGGGAGAAAGGCATCATCAAAGGTGACTTGACCAATGAAGAGATAGCGGATCTCTTCAATGGCATGAATAGATTGAGTGGAAAAGCAAGAAACAAGACAGTTGACGAAATTAACGAGTACTACAACAAGAGGCCAATGGTTAAGGGATATAATTTCATAAAGAAGCGAGTTTTTGCTTCTTGGAGGATTCTTACACTTTTCTCTACCATCTTGCTCTTGTTGCTTTTCCTTTTGAACTGTTTTTGCGAGGTCTATGGTTGTCCACAATTCTTTGGTAGAAGCAGTTAAATAGGCATCCCTTTTGCATTTGTACAAAAGCGTATGATGTACCTAATTGTAATGACTGATTTGTTTTTCCATAACAAGCATTTAATTTTGCATTTATAACGTCGGCTTCTTCTTAGTTAAATATTACTTGTTGTCATATGTTTTTATTGTTTTAATGGTATGTCTCTATTCTTAAGTTTATATTCTATATTCACGTGAAGATACAAGTTCTACGGTCTGAACCAAATGCCCAGGCATTCAGAAACGTGGAGTGATCTCTTTTACTATTACAAGAATTGTTCTTGAAATCCTTATTTGGTGGTATTCTATAGGGGGTGATAATGCCTCTGCATCCTATTTAGACTTTGTAAGACTTCGTCTACCTAATTATTGACGGTAAGCATGTACTCATTTGTTTATGGTACACTGCTCGTGTACCCATTGAATCAAAGTTACCACTTCAGAAGGGGGAAAAAAGTTCTATTCTTATTTCCCGAATTTATTGCTGAGTTCTATATTGGTTTTGATAACGAGTGAAAAGTCCACCAATGAGACCGTGCCTCCTTACAGTAAAACACACTCAAAGGTTGACCAAATGACACCATATATTATCGATCTTATTGAAAGACTACATAATTGAATCTTCACCTCGGTCAAGTTTGTATCCCTGTATCTATTGAATTGCCTCCAACTCCAAGTCAATTTTGCAAATTTCTGAGGAGGGCTACCGTAATTGCACCGGGTTCATGCATCGGTTTTTTTTATTTCAAGTGCATGGTTGTGACACGCGCAATTGTTGGTTGCACTGAACAATCACTTAACGCGTTCAGTACATAGATATTCGGTCCATGAAGTCGTGGCGTGTACCATTATTCTTTGCATGATCATCATGGGCATCTTTCAACCTCAGCCAACTAGGTATTTTCCTTCTTGAGCTATTGGAGAAAAGGATTTACAATACTGATTCCACCATATATTGAGATATGACTGTCAATCAGTACATCTTCGGCATATGGAGGATTCATTCCATATCTTCATCCCTTATTACTGGGTTGTTTTTTTAAAACTCCAGCGGTGAAATTTGCCACTAGTGCTTGTTTAAAAAACAAACAAACAAGCTCACCGTTTAGCCCCAACAAGCACTTTACCAACTTCTTATATTATGAGTTTTTTAATCTCTCGGTAGGATCACTTGATTTATTAACAATTCATGACGGAGTTGCTATTTGACTGCACTCATATCCTAAGCAGAACAACCAAGGGATGGAAAGGTTGTCTCGCATGATAGATCTTGTGAATGCTAGAAAAAGCTGCCTTGGTTTGCCGGCTTCGAAGAATGGGCCTTTTATATCTCATTTATTTTACGCTGATGACCTCATTTTATTTTGTCGTGATAGTGAGATGAATTGTGATACTTTTATGCATATTTTAGATGATTTTTGCAGAGCCTTAGGTCAAAAAATTAACATGAGCAAATCCTATGAGGGAATCCTCCAAAAGGTTCAGTGCAAATTAACAGGAGGATTTCTCATAAATCCTATGAGGGAATCCTTAAAAAGGTTCGGTACAAATTATTTGGGTGGAAAACCAAATTTCTTTCTCTTGCGGGTAGGGCAACTCTTATCCAATCTGTCACAATGACAGTCCCCAATCATGTTATGCAGACCCAAATCCTCCCCAAGCGTCTCACAAACCATTTGGATAAAATTAATAGACAGTTCCTTTGGGGTGACACTGAAAGCATCAAGAAAATTCACTTGATTAATTGGGACTCCATCTGTCAACCTAAGATTAATGAGGGACTTGGAATTAGAAAGGCTCGTAATAATAATTTAGCGTTGGTTACTAAGTTGGGCTGGAATCTTGTTTCGGATAGCAATTTGCTTTGGGTTAAGGTCATTAAAGCTAAGTATTCCAATTCTGACAAACCCAGAGAGTGGCCTATTAAAAAGACTAGTTCCTAAATTTGGAGGAGCATCAGGTCCACCATACCAACTCTCAATTTAGGAATAAAGTGGAAGGTCTGAAATGGCACTGAAATTGACTTGTGGAAAGACTGGTGGGTGGGTAATGCCCCCCCTTGATTCCTCCACACCTGAGGACACCAACTGCCTGGTGAACCAAATGATTAACGATCAAGGTCAATGGGATGTCGATAAGTTGGAGGCCATCCTTCCTAGTGCTAATATTGAGAACATAAAAAAGTCTACCTTCCTATTTTTGATTCTGGGGATGACACCCCCTATTGGGGAATGGAAAAGTACGGGCTATTCTCCGTGGCTAGTGTTCATGAGCTCATCATTAGATCGGATAGACCCCACAGTTTGAGCATGGATATTCAATGGATTTGGAAACTCAAAATCCCTCAAAAAATCAAAATGTTTTTATGGATCATTGCCCATGGAAGACTTCTCTCGGATGAGCTTCGTTTTGTTCGCAATATGTCTCAAAGCCCCCTATGTAGTAGATGTAACAAGGCTCCTGAAACCACAAATCATATTATCCGTGGCTGCCCCAGAGCTTTGAATATGTGGCAAAAACTCCTCCCCCAACCACAAATTGATAATGAGTTCAACACTGAAATTATCTGCTGGATTAAATCTAATCTTACCATGTATCATAAGAAAATTATTTGGACCTTAACTGGACGTATATCTTCGTTACGACCCTTTGGCAAATTTGGAAAGATCGTAACAAAGAGTCCATAGAAGGCCTTATCCAGGACACTGAATTTGGTTGGAAAAAGGCCTTGGATTTTGCGAAAGATCTGCATCAGGCCTACCCAGATCTATCTTCTTCGCATCTTAAAAGACCTAGACTAACTAAATGGTGTTTTCCTTCTACAGGAACTCTCAAATTCAATACTGATGGAAGTGTCAAAGAAGGATCAAGAAGTGGCATTGGTGGGCTCATTCGTGACGCCAGTGGAGCTTGGATATGTGGTTTCTTGGGCCATGTACCCAACTGTGATATCCTCGAGGTGGAGCTGCTAGGAAATCTCAAGGCCTTTCAACTTGTTAAGGACAAGAATTATCGGAATGTTGTTGTCGAAACTAATTCACTAATGGCGATTCAACTCTTGACCCACCATCTACCTCTCCACCTTTTGAGTAACCTAATATCGAACTGTTGCTTTTTGCTCATTGCAACAGCAAGTACCATTACGCACACCCTTCTTGAGGGCAACAAATATGCTGACAAACTTGCCAACATGGGTGCTAATCAAGATGGGGATTTTGTTTATCTCGACCAACCCCCTAACGATCTTCTTGCGCATCTCTGTGATGATGCTTCTAGTTCTTGATGTAATCTGGTAACTGTTTTATTTTCCTTTGTAACCAAAAAAAAAAAAAGCCAAGGGATACGGTAAAATCCGCCTATAACACGCTAAGGAAGATGAAATGTTAACTGATTTTTCTTCGAGATTTATGGATTTATTTAATCAAATGAAGTGAAGAAATTAATGATATAATAATGGTTGAATTTTTTTTGATTTGTTTGCCAGAAAGATTTGACCCTAAAGTGGTTGTTATTGAAGAAACAAGAAATATTGAGAAGTTGAATGTTCAAAACTTAATGGCCTCTTTGAAATCTTATGAGCAAATGTTGTTACACCACTTTGAAAAAGCCATTGAGTGTGCTTTTTCAATCTAAGCTCAATATGAGTCCCATAGATGAAGCAAATAAGTTTACAAATCAAGAACAAGGAAGAAGTAATCAAACCCCAAGAAGCTCTGCTCGAGAAGGATTTGTAAGTGGAAGAGGAAGAAATGGAAATGAAAGAGGAGGATTTGGAAAAGGAAGAGGAAGAGGCAAAAATCATTTTGATAGAAATTGTAATAGTGAAGGTAGTTCAAGGAAGTGGCATATTTGTGAAAATGACAATCATTTGGCAAAAGATTGTTCGTTCAAGGAAAGCTAAGATGTCACAATTGTGGTGGCTTTGTGCATGTAAAAAAGGATTGTAGAAGGACAAATAATCAACAAGCAAAATATGCCCAAGAAAGAGATGATGAAGATAACTTATTCTATGCTTGTCAAAGGATTATGGATCATATAAAAATGATGTTTGGTTTATAGACGGTGGCTATAGCAATCATATGGGAGCAAATATGAATCCTTTCTTAGACATGGACAATACTTTTAAGTCCCAAGTCCCACGTGAAGCTGGCAAAAGGTGCTTTGGTTGAAGCCAAAGGCAAAGGAATAATTGACATTCAAACTAATGAAGGTACGATATTTATTAGGGATGTCCTACTTGTTTCGGAGCTTGATCAAAATCTATTGAGGAGCATGTTATAAGCTTATTTTTTTGGAGATGGATGCATTATTTATGATAGTGGGAAGCCGAGAAAGGTGGCGAGAAAGATAAAAATGTAGAATAATAGAAGCTTCACATTTACCATGAAGTACATGAAAAGTATTCCTTTAAATTTGCCATGGATATCGCATAAAAGATCTGGTTACTTGGATTTTCAAGGACTTAAGTTGTTGTCTCAAAATGGAATGGTGCGAGGTTTGCCTACATTGAAGAAAAGCATGATGTTTGAGAAGGATGTGCACTTGGGAAGCATCATCGCCAACCTTTCCCAAAAGAAGTGGCATGGAGGGCGGCTAAGGAGAAATTGGAGTTGGTGCATGGGGATGTGCGTGGACCTATGTGCACTCCCTTTCATTCTCAAAATAAGTATTTTGTCTTGTTTGTTGATGATTATACTTGCATGACATGGATATATTTCTTGAGACAAAAATCTAATATTTTTGGCATTTTTAAGAAATTCGGATGTCTTGTTGAAAAGAAAAGTGGTTGCTTTATAAAGAAATTGATAAGTGATAGGGGAAAAGAGTATAATTCAAGTGAGTTTGTTAAATTTTATGAAGATGAAGGAGTATAAAGACAGCTCACGGTTGGGTATATACCACAACAAAATGGAGTTTCGGATAGGAGAAACCACACCGTGTTGGAAATAGCTAAATCCACGATCTAGGAGAAGGGATTGCCAAAAAGGTTTTGGGCCGAAACTTCTTATACAGCTCTGTACTTGATTGATAAGTCTCCAACAAAGGTCTTATGTAACAAGACTCCATTTGAAGCTTGGAGTGAGAGAAAGAAGATACAAGTTCGATGAAAAAAGCGAGAAATGTATCTTGTTGGGTATAGCTTGAAATCAAAAGGCCATAGGTTGTATGACTTGAAGACCAAGAAGATTGTTATAAGTCGAGATATCTTGTTTGATGAAAATGCACGTTGAAATTGGAAAGACAACAATATTGAGAAAAAGGGTTGCCTAATGAAGTTTGTAAACAAATTTCAGGCAATGAAGAGAAAAGAGATGATGAAATGAACAAAAAGGAGCGAAGTGGACAAGATCATCAAGTTCAAATCCAAGCTTTACTCCTAGAAAATTGAGGAGTTCAAGTGACATTTATCAAACTTGCAATTTCTGTTCGTTAAATCCAAAAGCTTTAAGGAAGTTGCGAGGAGGAACTTGGAGAAACGCTATGGAAGAAGAAATTGATGTGATTGGAAAGAATAAAACATGGGAGTTAGTTGAAAGACTTTACACAAAGAACTTATTGGTGTGAAGTGGGTGTATAAGGTGAAATACAACTCGGATGGCTTGGTACAAAGACATGAAGCGGGGTTTGTTGCCACGGGGTATTCACAACACGCAACGGCGGACTTTGAAGAAACATTTGCTCAGGTTACTTGTTTTGATACAGTAAGAACTCTCATTGCTTTAGTGGCTCAAAAGGGTTGGTTATTGTACCAACTTGATTTCAAAAATGCATTTTTGAGTGGTGAACTGAACGAAGAGATCTATGTTGAACAATCTCAAGGTTTCATGGCGAAAGGTGGAGAAAATGAAGTGTGCAATTTCAAAAAGGCTTTGTATAGACTAAAGCAAGCTCCAAAAGCTTGGTGTAGTCAAAGTGATTGCTACTTCCATAAGAACGGTTTTGAAAAATACAAAAAGAAACCAACTTTGTACGTGAGGAAAGAAAGGACATCAACTATCCTTATTGTTGCACTTTATGTTGATGATTTGTTATTTACCAGAACAATGAGAAAATGATGAAAGAGTTCAGAAGGGAAATGATGCTATGATATGAAATGAGTGACATGGGGTTGCTTCATCATTTTCTTGGCATGGAGATTTCTCAAGAGGATAAATGTGTGTTTATTTTTTGAAAAGAAATTTATTGAAGAACTTTTGAATGTATGGCTACAATCCGAAGGATACACCACCTGTAGTGAATGAGAAATTGAAAAAGGAAGATGGTGAAAAGAAAGTTGATGCAAGTGTCTATAGAAGTTTGATTGAAAACTTGTTATACCTCACCGCAACAAGTCCCGACATCATGTTTGCAGCAAGTTTGCTATCATGATTTATGCATAACCAAGCCATCTTCAGTTGGGAGCAGTGAAAAGAGTGCTACGATACATTCAGGGCACAATTGATTGTGGAATCAAGTATTCCAAAAATTCTGAGTTGAAGTTGCTTGGCTTTTCTGATAGTGATTGGGGTGGTTGTGTGAAGAGCACTTAGGCTACTATTTTTCACTCAGTTTAGAATGTTATCATGTGTGTCAAAGAAGCAACAGTCGGTTGCTCAATCCTCTGTAGAAGCTGAATATGTTTCAGCATCATTGGCGACTTCTTAAGCTATTCTGTTGCGGAGAATTTTGGAGGATGTTAAAGAGAAGCAAGTAGGAGGCACGAAGCTATTTTGTGACAATAAATCAGCCATAGCTATGGCAAAGAAACCAGTATACCACAATCGAACAAGAAACATTGCTATCAAATACCACTTAATAAGATAAGCAATTGATGATGGAGAATTTAAATCTAGTTTTGCAGATCAGAGAAGCACTTACAAGAGAGAAGTTCAAAAATCTGAGAAGCACTTGGAGTCAAACGACACCACATTAAGGGGAGAATGCTGAGATATAATGTGTTGTCATTTGTTTATGTTAGGTATTTGTTAACTATGGTTGTGTTTTTGTGTAGTTAGTGACTTAAGTTAGTTTATGTCTTGCATGTAGGCAACTTGTTAACTTACTGTAACATTCCAAGATTTTCAGAACATTAGCAATCGCCCGATTATTTACACTAAGACAAGAATGACTTCAAACTCAACAAATTTAGAACCATCATCCAACTAGAGCAACTAAACCATTAAGTGAAATAATACTCGTAGGCTGTGTTTGGCGACACGGATAAGGGTCTGGGATATGATAAAAAAAAGTTCTATCCGGCGTTTCGTTGCACACTTTTAGCCCCTGGATAAGGTGTCCTTTGGACTTGTTTTATCCTACTGGAGTGGGATAATTCTGTACCTAAGGGGTGGTATAGAATTAATCTGGTTGAGAATTGATTAAAAAAAAGAGACCCACCCCAATTTTCTTCTTCTCTCTCTCATCAGATCTGCCCATCATCGACCATCGTTGCTTGGCCAGCCTCCACACTGACGGTCGTTGTCGCCGGCCGTCCTTTATCGCTGTCACCTCTGTCTCTTACCACCTCTATCCCGGTGACCCACTACCCCTACCATCACAGATAACTGGAACCATACCGAAACCAGAGGACGTCGTCCTTCTCTCTTCCTTCCACAACACAGAACAGCCATTACCACGTTGCTCAATTGTCAGACGACCATCAACCATTGAGTGTAACCTACAATTTGCAAATTTTGTTTGCAAACGACCATCGATCAAAAGCCCGCTTAGCATAGAGGTAAGAACTGGTTGTGTGTGGTACGGGTGGTGCTAATTGAAGGTAGGATGGCGATGAAGGGTGCGACTTTGGCAAAGGAGGTGCTAGGCCGATGGTGAATGAGGCGGACGATGGGTTGAGAAAATGTAGTCTGACTCATTAGGGGTGCTGAGCGAAATCATCATGCTTGTGAGAGGTTAAAACTATGATGGTTGTGTATAAACTATGTATTGGCGTGTGTGTGTGTAATTTTACATTTTTGTAAATTGCTTATTTCGGCTTATAATCCGGACTTGTTCCAAACGCTGAACAGGATTTGTTGCTTGTTCGGTCTTATCCGACAGTAAAGCTTGTCCAACCTTATCCGCCCTTATCCTACCTATCCCGAACCCTTATCCTTGTAGCCAAACACAGACTTAGTGTACCATCATAGTTGAAACATCAAGTCTAAGTTAACAATTCTAAATGACAATAATAACCCACACAGGGGTTTTAATGACTAAGACTGAAGCTTAAATTCTCTTTCCCTCGCTTGGCTCAGATCTAATCCATGCCTATTATGATCTATTGCTCGTTATCACATGTGGAAAGGAATTCAAAAGGGAGTGAGCTTTTTCAGTAAGGTTGCTCAAACGAAAAAGTTAAGAAATAATTCACAAATGCAATTCAATGATAATTTTTAAGAGTTTCAAAAGAATCATAACTAGTTCGATCAGATATCAATATGATTTTCATATGCAATGTCATGAATACTACTGAACATGAGCAATTGCAGTGCAGGGACTTATGCTCACTAACACTTTACATTGGCTAGCATCAAGGGACCGGGTCAAGGCTCCAAACCAACACAACTGCTAGTCCGTCAAGGTACTAGTCCACACCAACACATGATGCAGAATCTCATTTGATGGTTAAAACGCGAGAAAGCATCGATTTCCAATCATAAGACTCAAACAGGGCATTTGGTAACGGAGTCGCTCACGAGGACTTCATTCCTTATCTCGATCTTAAAAATCAAATACTCAGAATTAACCTAGGTTGTACCAGACAACTTACTGTAATACAGTGTGTGTGTGTGTGTAATTTTACATTTTTGTAAATTTCTTATCCAGCTTATAATCCGGACTTGTTCCAAACGCTGAACAAGATTTGTTGCTTGTTCGGCCTTATCCGACAGTATAGCTTGTCCAACCTTATCCGCCCTTATCCTGCCTATCCCGAACCCTTATCCTTGTAGCCAAACACAGACTTAGTGTACCATCATAGTTGAAACATCAAGTCTAAGTTAACAATTCTAAATGACAATAATAACCCACACAGGGGTTTTAATGACTAAGATTGAAGCTTAAATTCTCTTTCCCTCGCTCGGCTCATGAGTTTAAAGGCTTCAAAAGATTTTTCAAATCTGATGTTGCAGAAAATATTAAAAATACATACATTCTCATAAAATTACAAATTTTAGCCAGAAATCCTAACTTAGTCTAAAGTATTTTACTTTAAAATTTTACGCATCAACAATCACTGTACGTTTTCCCATGCATGCATTGTACTTAACGCTAATCCGATACCCACTAACTGCATACCCAAAACCATTTCCCTTTTTTTCCCCTTTCTCTGTCAGTGACAGCCCAGATCAAACACCCCCCACTCAGCGCACGGCTGTTCCTCTCCCTTTTCTTATGCACTTATACAATTTATAACACACACACACACACATAGCACTCAAGCATGAAATTTTCTTTCCACACCCATTGCTGTGACTCCTCTCTATTTTTTTTCTCTCTTTTGCTTGCCCCCAAACCTTTATACCCACACACATTGCACAACACTTCACTGCACATAACTCACCCCACTTTGCACACATTCAGATTCACTCCAATCATGCAAATATATATTGTATACACACACCACACATGCACACACTTTACACACACACACACACGCACACACACACACACACACACACAGATGCCATGACTAATGCCTTAAAGCCCTCAAAAAGCTTTGCCTGCCTTCTGTGATCAGTTTCACCCATCAACCTAGACTAAATACAACTGAACCACTCCATATACCCACAACCAGTCACAACATGTTGTACACTTCGAAATGCAAAACCAGGTTCTTCAGCCCACAAGACCCACCAACTGCTGCACACCAAAACCCATTTCACCCACATACACATACCAGCCTACCTTGCAGCCTCTCTTTTAGGTGAATCTTTCTTGTAACCATTGTTCTTTGTTCTGACAACTTAGAGACCCCATGATAGAAGATGAGGTAATATTTTTTGTACCCTAGGAAGTAATCTTGATTTTCTTTTGGAAAGGCCTCCTTGGCCTTTAAACAGTTTGACATTTCTTAAGCCAAAGCAATTAGCAACAGCTATTCTAATAACAGATACTCGTTCTTGGGGTTTGCCGTGACACTAGATAAACAAGCATTATCTACTCGTATCTATTTCACTTCAAACACCCACACCAAAAACACGCACCTCTGATGCATAAACCACCATTCATTCCCAAAGCCATTCTCCTCTAACAAAAAATAGAACACCTGCTAACACCCGCATGTTAGGATTATTCATTCATCTTGACCCCATAATCAAGATCATTAGAATCTTACAATAACATAAACATAAGAACAATAGGGTTACGAACTCATCGGAATCCAAAGAAGCCATAGATTACCAAGAGTTTTATTTTGATGATGAAAGAACGCCAAGATGCGAAAGCGAACGATGTCCCCTTGGTATTGATCTTCACGACTCTTCTCTATTCTTTATGATGGAATAAAGTGGTGTATTTTTTTCTTTAGTCTAAGAGGCAAAGAATGGCTAAAACATAATAATACCCTAGTCTCCAAGAAGAAAAGATATAGAGAGAGTAGTGAGATCAACCCTAAAGCCTGCCAAATCTCAATCGTCCATCAAAATTAAAAGATTAGGGTCTATAAGCCTTTTATACACAATAAATTATTAGTGTATTGGATGCTAAAGTTAAATAGGCTCATAACGTTATTTCGCCAATATAATTAATTAATGTCCAAGTCAAATAAATAGTCAACAATAGTATGACCCGTTAGGCCACCTAATTGGATTGGACCGATCAAATCCAACATTCTCCCACTTGGCCAAGGGTTATACTAAGGTTGATGTCATAAGTTTTGACATAACAAAATTGAACAAAACATCCTGTAAGTTAGGCCAATTTAACAAAATTATTAAAATGAATCAAAGATAGTATATGTGCCTCTCAACACCACAACACCGTTCTCTGGTTACAATCTCAGAACTTTTGTCAAATATGACAGTCAAACAGCTTAATAGACATGAATTGCATTGTTCTATAATAAGTAACAATATTAACGAATTCATGTGATCCTTACACGAGTGTTTGTTTTAGAATACCTCAAATGTGCACTTTTAACGAGAGGTAACTTACCATAATCATAATATCCAAAATCCAAAACAAAGGTGATCACAAAAATAAATGTCTCAAATCAAAAACCCATCATCTAAGGAAAAGACTATCAACCAAACCCGTGCTAGCAACATGTTCTCGAAAGAGAGTGGGTGGTAAGCCTTTCGTCATGAGATTCGCCAACATAGCGATTGTACTGATATGCTGAATAGACATTATTTGATTATGAATTCTTTCCCTCACAACAAGATACTTAATCTCAATATGCTTCGTTCCACCACTTGATTTGTTGTTCTTGGAAAAGAAAACAGCAGCCTGATTGTCACAGAATATCTTCAGTGGTCTCAAAACGCTGTCAACCACGTTAAGTCCCGTAATGAAGTTCTTCAACCATACACCATGACACGAAGCCTCAAAACATGCCACAAACTCTGCCTCTATGGTGTCAGAAGCCACTAATGACTGCTTAGCACCCTTCCATGACACAACTCCTTCTGTGAGCATGAAGACATGCATAATCGAAGTCAGAATAACAAATAACCTCAAGGTTATCTGACTTCCTATAGGTAAGCATGAAATCCTTGGTACCCTGTAAGTAGCGCATGACTTTCTTGGTTACTTTTCAATGACCCATTCTTGGGTATATTTCGTAACGTCCAATCATGCCAATAACATATGCTATATTTGGGTGAATACAGACTTGAGCATACATAAGACTCCCTACTACTGCTGATGCATAGGGAATACGCTCCATTTCGTCATGCTCCAGTTGGTTCCAAGGACATTATAGCAAACTAAAATTTTCACCCTTAACAACAGGGGCAACAGTGGGAGCACAGTTATGTATATTGAACCTTTTCAGAACCTTATCAATGTAGGCTCTTTGGACAATCCCAATATCCCACGAGACCTATCTCAGTGAATCTCAATGCCTATAACATAATAGGCCTCTCCAAGGTCTTTCATATCAAAATTCTTAGACAGAAAGTTTTGGACTCATGCAACATATGCATATCACTATTAGCAAGTAAGATATCATCTACGTACAAAACTAGAATGATAAACTTTCTCCCACTGATCTTTAGGTATATACATTGGTCCATTGCATTTTCTTTAAAGCCAAATTTACTAATCACATCATGGAACTTAAGATACCATTGTCTAGAGGCTTGCTTTAATCCGTATATGAATTTCTTCAACAGACATTTCATATGTTCCTTGCTTTCAACCATAAACCCTTCTAGTTGCGTCATATAGACATTTTCATGCAAGTCATCATTAAGAAATGCAGTCTTTACATCCATTTGATGTAGCTCTAAATCATAATGAGCCAATAAAGCCATGAGTATTCGAAATGAATCCTTTTTCAACACAGGAGAAAATGTTTCATTATAATCTATCCCCTTCCTTTGAGTGAAACCTTTAGCGACGGGTCTAGCCTTGTATCTTTCGACATTACCTTTAGGATCTAACTTAGTTTTGTAGATCCATTTACAGCCTATAGCTTTGGCCATTCAGAAAAGTCAACAAGGTCCCAAACTTCATTTATTTTCATTGACTCTAACTCATCTTTCATGGCCTCAAGCCATGGAGTTGAGTGATCGCTTATAATAGCGTCTTTAAAGGATGTGGGATAATTTCCTATGCCTAGATTATAGTCAGTCTCATCTAGGTACACAATATAGTCATCAGAGATGGCTGTCCGTCTCTCTCTTCCTGACCTTCGAAGAGGTTGCTCATTAGCATGAATTGGAGCAGGATCCGTAATAAGGGGCATATCCTTAGGTACAACCTCGGGTGCATCGTTATCCTTTTTATGAGGTAATGGCGCACCAACCTTTTGGGTAACAGGAATAGAAACATGATCCTGAATTTCCTTAAGGTTTATTATTCTTGGTGTACAACTCCAACTATAAACTATACTCAGCATCTTCAAAAAAATACTGCATACCTAGTTTCAACAATTTTAGTGGTATGTGATGGACAGTAAAATCTGAAACCCTTAGACCTTTCAGAGTAACCTATAAAATGATAACTTATGGTCTTGGAATCGAGTTTCTTAGTATGCAGATTGTAGACTTTTGCTTTAGCTAAACAGCCCCACACATAAAAATATTCTAAACTTGGTTTCCTCTGTGTACATAATTCAAAAGGCATTTTAGGCACAGACTTATTAGGAACCCTGTTAAGAATATGCACAGTTGTTTTAAGTGCTTCAACCCACAAAAACTCTGGTAGAGTGCTTTGGCATATCATACTTCGTACCATATCCACGAGGGTATGATTTTTCCGTTCAGCTACACCATTTTGCTGGGGTGTACCTGGCATTGTATACTGAGCAACGATGCCACATTCTTCCAAATACAAGGCAAAAGGACTAGGGTTACGACCCATTTCAAAGAATTTTACATAATATTCTCCGCCTCTGTCAGATATTACAACTTTAATCTTTAGGTCGAGTTGATTTTTAACTTCGGCTTTGTAAGTCTTAAGCATGGCAAGTGAGTTAGATTTTTCATGAATGAGGTAAACATATTCATAACGAGAATAGTCATCGATAAAGGTGATAAAGTATCTGTGACCACCAATACCCGGTGTAAGAAAATGTCCACAAATGTCAGTGTGGATAAGCTTTAAAAGTCCCAAACTTCGAGTGGCACCACGTTTATTGCCTTTTACAAATTTTCCTTTAATACATTCAACACACGTGTGAAAATTTGAGAAATCTAAAGAATGAAGAATTCCATCCTCAATGAGGCGTTCCATTCTGCGTCGTGATATGTGACCTAGACGTTCATGCCCCAATTTAGCAAAATTTTCATTCTCTCTTTTTCTCTTACCATAAGTTTTAGCAATTACATCATTCACGTTCATTTTTTTCAAGGATTCAGTAAAAGAAGCATTCAAAAGTAATTTGTAGAGGTTTCTCTCCAACAAACCAGAACCAATAACTCTAGCATAAAAGAAAAGAGAGAAGCCTTTATTCTCAAACTTAAACGAATTTCCATAAGCGTCAAGCCTCAAAACAGAAATAAGATTTCTAGTCATGCTGGGAACATAAACAGTATGAACTAAATTCAAATTGAAGCCACTCTCCAAAACTAAACGGAGAGTTCCTACAGCTTCAACTTAAGCTTTCTCTCCATTTCTTACTAGAACATTATGGTCCCCTTTGTTTAACTTCTTCACGAAAAGGAATCCCTGCAATGAATTAGTTGTGTACACAGTTGCACCTGTGTCAACTCACCATGTATTTAAAGGAACATCAATTGTATAAGACTCATAACAAACGCAAAAAGATAAATTACCTTTCTTTGCCAACCATGCTCTGAATTTATGACATTCTTTCCTCATATGTCCTTTATACTTACAAAAGTGACACCTGGGACCAGAAGAACCCCTAGTACCAGAAGAGCTTGTCTTGTCAGTCTTGGTTACAGAAGCACTCATATTCCCTTGCACATTACCTTTGCCAAATTTCTTTCCTTTTCCTTTTCCTTTAGATGGACAGTTATGGCAACATGAGCATTATCAGGTTGTTCAGACTTTAGCCTCTCTTCTTCTTGGACACACATGGAAATCAACTCGCTCATCTTCCACTTCTCTTTCTGCATGTTATAGTTGATCTTAAAAGGACCAAACTACGTAGGAAGGGAAGTTATAATAAAGAGAACGAGAAAACCTTCGGAGATTTCCATGTCCAAACCTTTTAGTTGAGAAGCCATATCATTCATCCATAAAATATGCTCACGAACACCATTGGATCCACTGTACTTTAGCGTAACCATTTTAGTGATGAGAGTAGTAACACGTGCCTTGGAAGAACCCTGAAGCTGCTCTTCAACAGGAGCAAGGTACAGCTTAGCATTATCCTAGTTATGAATGGCTTCGTGAATAGCAGTCGTAATGGAGCCTTTCATAATCATTAGGGATATGCGGTTGGAACGCTCCCACCTCCTACCTTTCATAAGCCGTATTTTGTTGAGTAAAGCTTTCAGCCGTAAGGGCAGCGGCGCGTCAACCCGTAAGGCATAATCCAAATCCATAACTCTAAGGATTATGCTAATCTTCTCTTTTCATTTTCTAAAATTGGTGCCACTCAATGATTCGATAGAGGAAAGATAGCCAGTAATTGCAGCAGGACTATACGCTAAATAATAACAATAATCATGCACGTTAGTACCGAAAATCCACATGATGAAAACAGTTAGTTCATCATTTAACATAATAAAATAAATTGAGGGAAAAATAATTTATTTATATGGAAAAGGTAAATACACAAAACCTATTCCAAAAGGAAAAATTAACATATCACTTATAACCTTCCGTTAGGCCAGTTATTAACATACAAGTATTTTTCCACCCTTAACAATTTGAAAATCATTGGAAGCAACATGAGCACGAATTATATCACTATTGGGCAGAAAATAATTTGACCTATGCAACTTATTATTTCCTTGCTTTCCATTTAAAAATTAAAATATAATCTTCCGTTGGGCCGATTAATATTTTAATTAATAAGCGTAACGTGATGTGGTATATCATTATCTCAACTTATAAAGGATAATAAACTTCCGTTGGGCCGCTCACTGCCAGAATAAGTAAGAACCACTAATTATTTCAAGTTCATTATTATAGTCTAGACATGCCAAACAAAGCATAAGATTTTAGCATGATCTCGTAATTTTAGACTAATTATTGAAATTATAATAATATCGACACGTTATATTCATCAGTATCCCAATAATATAAGCTAATATTAAAATACATATGTTATCCATGATAACATATCAAATAAACAATTCAATAGGAATGTAGTGTTAAGCGATTATGTAAATTTTATTTTATAAGGCCCAATTAAAAATACACAAGTCCTTTTGAAAATTCATTTTAAAAAAATGGCCAAATAGGCGCAATCATATAAGCTATCGGGCGACATTTAAGTCAAAACAGCCCATTCCGGAGGCTACACAGGGTCTTCTAACTGGCCCAATTAATCTGTAGACAGAAGGCCCTTTTCCAGGCCTTTTGGGGCCCAATTCCTCTATTACAAGCCCCTTTAGAGGGAAAAAAAAATGGGCTATACTAGTTCCGGCCCAACAGACTCAATAAAGTCATAAGGGCCAAAATCAGGCCACAAAGCAAGGCCAAACCAGGCCTAAATAAACGTTCAGTTTGGGCCATTTAACAGGCCACATGGCCTTCTTGTGGGCCAAAGCATAAATCCAACAGGCAGGCCACACAACTTGCCTCAATCGGCCGGCCCAATCTGCTGACCCAATATTACAGGCCCAACCAACAGCCGCATGGCCGAACAACAGGCCATACAGCCGGCCATTTTTTTTTAACGTTAGCATTTAAATGTAAATTTAGCGATGGCTTTTTTCCCAACGGACTTTTAGTGACGGATAGTCCGTCGCTAGAAGTCTTTAGTGATGGAAAATGGACTTTTAACGACAGAAATGTTCGTCTCTAAAAGTCTCTTTTCTTATAGTGAAGCTTGATGTTTGTTAAGGATGCACTCTCAAGAAGCATCATCGCCAACCTTTCCCAAAAGAGTAGGCTGGACAACTAAGGAGAAATTGGAATTAGTGCATGGGGATGTGCGTGGACCTATGTGCACTCTCTCTCATTCTCAAAGTATACACTTTGTCTTGTTTATTGATGATTATACTCGCATGACGTGTATTTATTTCATGAGACAAAAATCTAAAGTTTATGGCATTTTTAAGAAATTCAAATGTCTTGTTGAAAAAGCTAAGTGATTACTTTATAAAGAAATTGAGAAGTGACAGGAGAAAAGAGTATAATTCAAGTGAGTTTGATGAAATTTGTGAAGATGAAGGAGTAGAAAGGCAGCTCACGGTTAGGTATAAAATACCATAACAAATGGAGTTTCAGAGAGGAGGAATTAAACCGTGTTGAAAATGGCTAAATCCATGATCTAGGAGAAGGGATTGTCAAAAAGGTTTTGGGCCGAAGTTTCTTATACAACCCTGTACTTGATTAATACGTCTCCAACAAAGGCCTCATGTAACAAGACTCAATTTGAAGCTTGGAGTAAGAAAAAGCCTTCGGTAAGACATCTTAAAGTTTTTGATTGCATGTGTTATGCTTGAGGTCCAAAAAAAAAAAAGAAGAGGTTGGATGAAACAAGCAAGAAATTTATCTTTTTTGGATACAACTTGAAATCAAAAGGCTATAAGTTGTATAGCTTGAAGACCAATAAGATTGTTATAAGCCGAGATGTCTTGTTTGATGAAAATGCACATTGGAATTGGGAGGACAGCACTAATGAGAAAAGAGAGCTACCATATTAAGTTTGTAAACCAATTTCAGGCAATGAAGAGGAAGGAGATGATGAAATAAACCAAGAGGAGCAAAATGGAGACTCACCAAGATCATCAAGTTCGAATCCAAGCTCAAGCACCTCATCCCCAAGCTCTACTCCTAGAAAATTGAGGAGTTTGAGTGACAATTAGGAAACTTGCAATTTCTGTTTGTTGAACCCAAAAACTTTAGAGAAGTTGCAAAGGAGGAGTCTTGGAAGAAGAAATTGTTGTGATGGAAAAGAATAAGATATGGCAGTCAGTTGGAAGACAATGACACAATGAAATCATTGGTGTGAAGTGGGTGTATAAGGTGAAATACAACTCGAATGGCTCAGTGCAAAGAAATAAAGCACGTTTTGTTTCCGAGGGGTATTCACAACATCACAGAATTGACTTTGAAGAAACATTTGCTTTGATTGCTTGTTTGGATGTAGTAAGAACCCTCATTGCTTTAGCGGCTCAAAAGGATTGGTTGTTGTACCAACTTGATGCCGCATTTTCGAATGGTGAACTGAAGGTAGAGGTTTATCTTGAGCAATCTCAAGGTTTCGTGGCAAAGGTTGGAGAAAATAAATTGTGCAAATTGAAAAAGGCTTTGTATGGATTAAAGCAAGCTCTAAGAGGTTAGTATAGTCAAATTGATGGCTAGTTTTGAACAAAGCAAAAATGAGCCAACTTTGTACATGAAGAAAGAAGTGACATCAAATATCCTTATAGTTGTACTTTATATTGATGATTTGTTATTTACCGGACAAAAGGAAATAATGCTACATTATGAAATGAGTGACATGGGGAGCTTCATCATGTTCTTGGCATGGAGATTTCTCAAGATGAGAAATATGTGTTGATTACTGACAAGAAATATGTGTTGAGAAATATGCTGAAAATATATTGAAGAAGTTTTGAATGTGTGGCTACAGTCTGAAGGACAAGCCACCTCTTGTGAATGAGAAATTGAAAAAGATGGTGGAAAGAAAGTTGATGCAAAAGTCTGTAGAAGTTTGGTTGGTAACTTCTTATACCTCACCGCAACAAGGCCTGACATCATGTTTGTGACAAGTTTGCCAACGAGATTTATGCACAATCCCAGCCATTATCACAAAGGGTGCTAATATACATTCAAGGCAAGAATAATCATGAAATCAAGTATTCCATAAATTTTGATTTGAGTTGTTTGGCTTTTGTGATAGCGATTGGGGTGGTTGTGTAGATGGTATGAAAAGCACTTCATGCGTTGCTCAATCCTCTGCAGAAGTTGAGTATGTTTCAGCATCATTGGCTACTTCTCAGGCTATTTGCTTGAGGATAATTTTAGAGGATGTTGGAGAGCAGTAAGGAGGAGGCACAGAGCTATTTTGTGATAATAAATCAGCCATAGCTATGGCAAAAAACCAAGTGTACCACAGCAGAACGAGACACATTGCTATCGAGTACCACTTTATAAGAAAAGCACTTACAAGAGAGAAGTTCCATATGTTCAGAGCAGCGCTTAGAGTCAAATGACACCTCATTAAGAAGGAGAATGCTGAGATGTAATTGTGTTGCCATTTGTTTGTGTTCGGTAGTTTGTTAATTATGGTTGTCTTTGTGTAATTAGTGACTTGAGTTAGCTTGTGTCTTGCATGTAGGCCACTTGTTAGCTTACTACTAGTGCAAGGGTGAGGCTTTAGCTTGTGTGGTCTACTGAAATCAAAGTGAGTGTGTAAGAATTAGAGTTGTTTTCTAAACAAATTAGTTCTACTGCCCTTATTTTTGCCCATATAATCTGCTGAAATGTAGATCTGTTTTGCCTCTACAATATCAAATGCTTGAGTGTTAACAAGCTGAAATTAGTTCTAGACCAACATCTTTGCATTCCAAATTAAATTGGGGGGATTTGGAACCATAAAAATAGGCTTGTATTCTTCAACATAAATTTCCCCAATGTGCGAATATCACAAAGAAGCAAACTCCTAAGTGGGATTATTTATTCTTTGTCAATCGTGCGGGCCAAACCACGGTTCATAGAACCATTATCCACCTTGGGTGGTCCTCACCCACTGCGCATTGGGTGAAAATCACCATTGATGGAAACAACCAAATCTTGTACTAAGGAAGGTACCGCGGCTCTGATCCATGAACACACAATTCGATGGCTGATGGGATGATCTGAAATCTCTAATGAAAAAATATCGCAATTAAGGAAGGAGAATGCTGAGTCGATTGCTATGCGCTCTTTCATTAAGACAGTACTTGTCTCCTATACTGCAACGAGTTACTGCAAATATGTCACTCAAGATAAAACATGGGATCAATTCGTACTACTTGCAAAATAGTAGGAAAACATAATTATCTTGTATGAAAGAGTATGAAAGTTTTTAATCATCAATTAGGGAAAGCATTAGCACTTATTCGTAGTGCACTAAAAGGTGTCCTTAAATAGGTTTAATAATTTATAACTACCGTTAAACCAAAAGTCACCATTACAGGTTGGAACTTTCTATTAAAAATTAAATAGTCACGACCTTTACAGTTTGACCCAAGTGCCAATTATCGAAAAAATTTCAACAATTTCTCCCAATTTTTCAAATTAGAATTTCTCATTTTCAAACTTGAAAATGTACTTCTCACCATCCTTTGGTTGGTTCTACTAAGGTAAGAAGTGTATTTAAGCCTTGAACTTTTACTATATGGCAATGAAGTCAATCATAATTCAAAGTAGTCGTAGCCTTGAACTTGGAATCTTGAATGATTTATCATCACTAGTACGTGTAGAACTTCTCAACCATAATTTTTAAATGCCTGCACATTTATGTCCTTATGCTACATATTAGGATTTTAATAAGTGCATAGAGACAAGTTCAAATCTGGTAGAAGTAGCCTCACTTCCTACACTTACATAGGTAAATCAATTAAGGTGCACCTTTATGACCTGCATCCTCCTTTATGGACAAAGATTTATTAAAGGAATAACTAGTCCTACCCACTTCTTCTTCTCCACACAAGTATGCACTACCTTGATATGGCATGGATCTTCATGCTTTCATGCACCTGTGGTTAATTATAAGTACAACATATTTTTCCATTGAACTAAAAGACCAGAAGTTACTCTACTATTTAGTTGGTTTTCATATGTATGTTTACCTCTTATTTCATGAGCTTTAAATAAGGGTGCAACTTGTGCTGGGCAACCCGTGAGCAACCTGTGCTGGCCTATAAAAATATGGGCATGAGCTTAGTATTATAATGATCATGATGGACACAGGCACAAAATTTTGAACCCGTAAAAAACATGGGTTAGACATGGGCAAAGGATTTTCGAAGCTCGCCCAGTCGGGGATAAATTCAGCCCGTCGAACTTTTATATTTAATATGAATCACGTACATAAATTTTACATTTACAAAATATGTGATTTTTGTTCTATTGTCTTTAAAATATTCCAGACATATTCGCTTAGAGACCTTTTAATACCTTTTTTTTCTCCCTCTTTTCTTATTACGACTAGATTTCGTAAGATCGTTTCGAAAACCATGTATTTTCTTTTTTTTTTTTAACTTTTCCTAAAAATGTACTTTGGTGCTTATACTTAAATCTGTATATGCTCTTTTTTTATTATCAAGACTAATTAGTATACTTTGAAGGAAAATAATGTGTTTAGAAATTAAATAAATAAAAATTCATGACTAATTAGTAGACTTGAATGATAACTAATATGCATTAGAATTAACTAAACAAAATAACAAAATCATGGACAACCCGTAAGCAGTCCATGTCCAGCCCGTGCCCACCAAAACTTTTACGGGCTGGGCATGGGCAAATACTATTTTGCCCGTACATGGGCTGGGATGGACATGGGCACGAACTTTTGAGAGTGGGTTGGGCATGGTCATAAATAAAAATTCATGACTAATTAGTAGACTTGAATGATAACTAATATGCATTAGAAATAAGTAAACAAAATAACAAAATCACGGACAACCCGTGGGCAGTCCATGTCCAGCCTGTGCCCACCAAAACTTTTACGGGCTGGGCTTGGGCAAATATTATTTTGCACGTACATGGGCTGGGCTGGACATGGGCACGAGCTTTTGAGAGTGGGTTGGACATGGTCCGACCCTTGAGCCCATCCAGCCCGCCGAAGTTGTAACCCTAGCTTTAAACCTATCTTCCCTTGAAGTCATTTATATTACATCCCTGTTAGGCCTTCTATAAAAGGATCTGTCAAAGTTCCTTTGGACTTCATATAAGTAACAGTAACATCTCCTTTGCCAAGTTGTTTTCCAACATTGCTATGTCTTTCCAATCAAAAAATTAAACATGGTTATGTCTTGGACTTGTGTCTTGACTTCCCAATGTATAATTCACATGTATGCTCTTGATAATGTTGCCTCATTATGACTGCATACAAAGTTTTGAGGCATTGGTTTAGGCCATAGAGAAATATCTATCAACAAATCCCTAAGCCATTCTACCTTCTTAACTGCCATTGGCAAAGCAAACATTCAGACTCCATAGTAGAATGTGAAATCAAAGTTTACTTCTTAGGAACCCAAAAAAATAACACCTCCACCCAAGGTAAAAATGCAACCACTTGTGGATGTTGTTTCATCCAAATCTGTGACCCAGTTTGCATTCGTGTACCCTTCTAATAAGACAGAAAACTGCTTGCAATTTTAAGGCAAATTCAATTGTGCGCTTAAGGTACTAAAGCACCCTAAACACTGTATTCCAATGGACTTGTCTGGAGTTATGAGAAAACCTACTTCAAACACCAACTACAGGGCTATGTCTGGCAGAGTACACTGCATCACATACATCAAACTGTCGATGACACTATAATATTATAGCTATGAGACACATTTTTCTTAATTTTCCCTTAATTTGATAAAAGGATCGTATGGGTAGTAACAAGAGCACAGTCCTAATGATTAATTTTTTAAATATTTTCTCAATATAATGAGGCTGTGACAATGGAATCCAATTATCTAATTGTTTTTCATACTCAATAATATTGGCGTCCCCCATATCCTTTACATCAGACGATTATGATAGAAATGACTTGCTTTCTAACACAATATCTGAATCGGTACCAAAGATTGACATATCATCAAATTTCAAATATATTATCATACCACGCCTATTATCAAACTTAGATAAATGCACTTGTCACATTCAATATTACTCTAAACCCATGAGAAATAATAACTTTGTCAAATCATTCATGCCACTGTTTAGGAGCTTGTCTTAGGCCATGAAAAGATTTTATAAGCTGACAAACCCTTCTTTCTTGTCCCCTAAGTACAAAACCTTCTAGTTCTTCCATGTACACCTCTTCGTCTAAAACACCATTTTGAAAGGCAGTCTTGATATCTATGTGGTGTATAACCAGTTTGTTAATATAGATGAGAAATCAAACAACAATCATATAAAGCTAAGTCTAGCTGCCCGAGCATATGGGTCAAAATAGTCGATTCTTTCCTTTTGTCTAAAATCATTGGCTACAAGTGTTGCCTTATACTTATCTACCGAGCCATCGCGTTTAAGCTTTCGCTTAAAGATCTATGAGTAAATTACATGTGATGCCCTTGAGGTTTATCCAAAACTACGTATGGCGCCTACTAACTATTTTTATTACACTAAACTACACTTTGTTATTTTGCAGTTCACAGACTAAATAGAAGTAAGAAAAGGATGATAATACCCCTCATGAAAACGTAAATCTACCCAACCATTATAGCCAAGATCTGACTAACTCTCGGTAGCTGCCGCCGCGTACTCCAGCGCCATCGCCTTGCAGTGGCCGCACCACGCTGCGTAAAACTCCATCATAACATAATTATTTCCATCAATAAACTCAAAGAAATTTCCCTTCTTCAAAATGACGTCTCTCTAGCTGATCTGCAGATTCGAGTGCTCATATTCCTCCTCGGGATCAAATGCTATGCTAGAGAGCGAAACGAAGTCATCAAAGGCGTCAAAATTGTTGTCATTTTTGTCATCCAAATCGTTGCTTTTAAAGTCAAGTGGTATGGATTGCGATGGCAGTGAGCGGGGGACAGAATGGCCGCAGCAGCGTTGGTCTTGAGGAAGCTTAGGTCTTCATCATTGTCGTCCTTGATGGAAGTGGACCAGGTGGTGAGGAGAGAGAAAAGGATAGATAAGAGACAGACCAGCGACGGTGATGGATCTTGAAATGTGTTTCAGTTGACCATGGAGAATGATTGGGAAAATGGTGGTGACTGGTGATGGTGCTACTGTGGCATTCATTATAGTCTTGGCGCTGGTAGCCTATGTTGGAATGGGCGGTGCTATGATGAGACTGATGCCAGTGATGATTTAGGTGAAGCTCTGGGGTTGTGAAGTGAAGCCATGGGGTGGTGGTGATTTGTTGGTGATGAAGAACGTGACCGAAAATTGTTACGAGAACTCAGGGATGCCGCTTGTAATTTACCCAAGATCTATTTGCTGCCTAGTTTAAACCCTGATGACAAATCTATTTCATCATTTATATAGCTTCTGGCCATATGGTAGAATCTCAAGAAGTTATGGCTTCTCGGTATGTCAGGGGTCATGCTCTACGTTATAAATATAAAAGAAATCATTTCCATTTCTACCTCCCTAGACTCTAATAGAAACTAGACCGTTTATATCCTTACTATGTTACTTTTCTTATTTCACTACATTCCCCCATTTCAACAATAGGGTGAACTAGATACTCATCGATGGTGTCGTCAATCTTCCGTTTCCTGGGGAAAGAATTCTCATAAAATTCTACATCTCTAGTTAAATAATATTTTGGCTAATGAAGTCCGTGATTTCCATGGTGTTCTTAACCTATCTTGGCCACACCCATGGACCCAATATGTGTCTCGTTCTGTGGGACACGTTGATATTGTCAACTGTCAATTATTCGATGCTTCAGACTAGTCAAAACGATGCATGATCAAGTCACGCCTTCCCCGTTTGGTGTCAGCCGCCTTCCCCTGAAAGGGTCGGTTGTCCTTTACTCTTGGGGTTCGGCCGCCTTCCATCTTGGGGATCGGCCACTTTCCTCTTCAGAGGGTCGGCGGGCCTTCCCCCTTGGGGGTTGGCCACCTTTCCCCTTAGGGGGTTGACGTGCCTTCCACCTCTCATTCAACGCTTTCTCTCCCTTGGCCTTGCGCTATCAGCGACGCCCGATATCGCCTGCGTGCAGACTCCAAGGCCTCTGTTGCTCGCGATAGGGCATCGGCTTCACGACCCCTGTCGTCGCCCGCGCGCTGACTCTGCCACTCCTCACGCAGTCACGCGCTGATGTTCGTCGTCATCCGCACGTCGACTTCATGACTCTCGTCACCCGTCGCCTGAGCATCGAATTCGTGACCCCTATTCCCGCACCCGCGCGGAGACTCCATGACCCCCGTTGCCAATGCCTACTCTGTGATATCCATCGCCCGCGCCCGAGAACCGACTTTGCCACACCTGTCGCCGTGCCCATGGACCATTACCATGTCACATGCTCCGGCACCATACACACTCTGTCGAGCCCATGCGCCGCGCCATGCCGCTCTGCTGATACAGCCGCACCCCCAGACTCTCTGTCACACTACAATGCCCCCGACACTATACATACTCTGTCGCACCCATGCACCTCACCGCTGATACAGCTGCGCCCCTAAGCTCTTTGTCACACTACCATGTCCCCGGCACCTTACACACTCTATAGCGCCCATGCACCGCGCTGCTTATATAGTCGCGCCCCTTGGCATTCTGTCACATTACCACGCCCCTTACATTGGTCCATCCTTTCACCTACCATGCGCAACTTGCCTTGGTCGTGAAACATGCTTCGACCCACTCTGCGAAGTGTGCAGCATCCCGCGGGGTAGGCGACTCCTCCAGGGCATTATCTTCACCAAGGAGCTCTAAGTGCTCTGGCATGAAGACTCCCCTTTCGCCGGGTAGACGGCTCCTCCAAGATGCTACCTTGGCCCGTCGGGTAGGCGACTCCTCCGGGAGACTAGCTTGGCGCGCTTCGAGTGCTCCGGCACAAGAACTCACCTTCGGGGATAGGCGACTCCTTCGGGACACTCTCTCCACCAGGGAGCTTTAACTCCCTTTCGGCCAAGTAGACGGCTCCTCTAGGATGCTACCTCAGCTCATCGAGTAGGCAACTTCTCGGGGACACTACCTTTGGTGCGCTTCGAGTACTCTAGCACAAGGATTCACCCACGGGGATAGGCGACTCCTCTGGGACACTATCTCTGCCAAAGAGCTCTAACTCCCCTTCTGCCAGGTAGACGGCTCATCTGGGATGCTACCTCAACTCATCAGGTAGGCGACTCTTCCGGGATGCTACCTTGGTGCTCTCCGAGTGCTCCGACACAAGGACTTGCCAGTGAGGATAGGCGACTCATCTAGGACACTATCTCTGCCAGGGTGCCCACATGACTAGCCCACATGCTCCGGCACTAGGGCTTTCATTGGCACCCCTAGAGACTATGACCCTCAGGTCACTCTGAGAAAGGAGCAGGTCTCTGGAAGGCATCATGCCTAGTTCGCTTGGCAGTTGGGCACTGGAACCTCCCCACCGCTGCTAGGTCCTCGATGTCTCTCGTCGCTTTTGTGGGACTCTACAAGGGCCTAAGATTGGTGGCTAGATCAAGGGGGCTCTCTGGCCACACCGGCACTGTGTGAGTCAGTCTTTCCAAACAGACAGAGCGGCACTGTGAGGAGTATGCGGGGTGATAACGCGATCTGATAGTCTATGGAGCACGGACGCTTGTGGACCCCCTCGGTGACATGTCACTACCGGAGAACGCCACGTGTCATTTGATGACATCATCATCTCAACCTTTATAAATAAGGGTCTTGAGAATCTCTTTGGGAGGTGGAAGATTTTCAGAACTCATTCTTATATCCCTTTCTCACTCTAGAATTCTGGAGAGAAAGAAATAGAAGACCTCGACTTTGGACCTAAGCATCGAACTGTGACTGTCGTCGTGTATTCCCTCCGCCCCATCGACCTCGCAGAACTGCCATCCGTAGCCCTGTTTGGGAAGCCCTTAGTATCTACCATTGCTTCACCCTTGCTGTGTCCCAAGTCAGCATACTTGACATCTGACTCGGACTGCATTCTTTGTGGCACCTCTACATCGACTGCGAACCCACTTCCTTGGCATCACATGGTTAAGAATCTATATGCCTTTGTATATTGAGCATAGCCTATGAAGACACATTCAATTGTCTTTTCTCGCAATTTATTGGGTCTTTTAAGAGCAATTAGCCTAACTAATGCCCTATACCCCCACACCTTAGGGTGTCCAAGAGAAACTTTTCTCTTTTTCCAAAGCTCGTGTGACATTAATAACTTTGTGGGTATGTAGTTAAGTATATATGTATGAGTCATAAGTGCTTCTTCCCAAAAGATCTTAGTCAAATCAGAAGTGAGTAATGATGTATTAATCATCTCTTACAAATTCTTTTTTTTCCTCTATACGGCCCCACCATTCTGTTAAGAACTATAGATAGCGAAACCTGGTGAATAATAGCCTAATTTTCAAACAGATCATCAAAGGAGAGATGTACACTCCGCTATCCAATCTCAAGTTTATAATCTTACGGTTCACTCGATTTTCTACTACCGCGCTTTGTAAATTTGAATTTGCCCAAAGCCTTATCCATAGAAGGTATTAAATGCATAACATGAGCAATCACCTATGAATATTATGAATATCTTTTACCACTCATTTGACCTTGCATATGACACAGGTCCTAATATATTGTACGAGACTAGAACATCATGTTGTTTAGATACCATAATTGTCGCAAACTAGAACATCAAATTTTAAAGAAACCATATACCAGCAAGCATGCAATTTATACTGAAAATACATGACATTCACCATATGTCCATTTTTCTTTTACATGCTTCAAATCATTTCTTTAATCAAATTTCTAGGCATATATAAACATGCATAGCGTAAAAACATAAGCCTATAAAAATATTTATAACATTGAAATAATGCACAAGTCAAGCACCATTAAAGAGTGAAGGGTTCACGACTAAAAGTCACCGCCCAAAACTAACCGTTTTAATATTGATTAATAACATGATGTCTCTTGATCTGTCTCCTCTTTTTTATTATTATACATCTTGAACACGAGATAGAGAACATAGCAAATTCAAAGAGAACGAACCATATCGAGACCACTTTCAAAAATAAATTGCAACTCAACCATATCGAGACCACCATAATTTTATTATTATTATTATCACTTTGGACAATCTCCAAACGGTTTAAAACGTTCCACCCAGACAACATGTGTCAATAAGATGAAAGTAAAATGCTATGTTAATCAACATGAACCCCAAAGAAAAGAAAAGGAGTATCCAACACTTCAACTTATTACCAACCGCCAACGTTGGAAGGAGTCATATCCGGTGAACCCGTAATCTGATACTTCTTCTTCAGCATTGCCATATCCACCATTAAAATCAAAATCCTGATCCTCCGCCAAGCGGAACAGTTCATTCACGATCGGAAGTCACTTGTTTCAACGAAGTTGAACCAACAACAGCAAATGCATACTGATATGTAATTTATCCCTATGTTGTTCCTTCCAAATCAGAAGACTCAGGAAAACCAAACCAATTCTCATTTCTCAAGAATTCTAACTATTGCAAACAGTTAATTTTTGCCATAGATCTAAGTTATTGATGGTTGACGAAAACCCACACCATAACCATGCAAGAGATGATCCATGGATGACAGATTATTTGACTCGGCTCATTTTCTGGCACTGAACAAGAAAATTAACAATATGGACAATCATAAGTTATGTATCATTTGTGATTGCCCATGAGCACTTTTGAATAAGTAGTGACACAAGCAATATGCTTCATCTTTTGTTACACTATACTCCAACCAACTCGTATGACGGCCAAAACAAGAAGAAACAAAACGACGAGATTGAGTCCCGAATTGTGCAAATGAAAAGTTGTGGTTACGAGGTTGGTAAGGATATTTCGACCAATACTATCGTCTGACTTTATCTCGAATATTAGGACTGTAATCCAAAATATTCGAACACAACCTAGGATTCGAATAAGCTCATCAGAGTTGAACTCATCACGAACTCTTCCTGAAAGCGTGGAATCAACATCGTGATGCAAAATAGGAGCCTTGTCCGTTACTATTAGAATTGGACAGTTTGAAATACTATCTTGATTTCTACACTCATTCTGATTAGACCGTGAAAATTCTGCCAATTTATCTTTTTTTAAGAAAAATTTCCCACTCTGAAAAAAAAAAGGAATAGAATATCAATATCTCAAGTATTTAACACAAATTTACATAGCTAAATAACTGTACATTTTAAGCTCAAGATCAACCTTCCAAACTTAAAATTTTCCAATATTAACCTCTCGAGCTCAAGCTCCATCTCCCAGTCTCAACAGAACATCAAATTTCAACAAAACAGTATATTTCGACGTCCCAATTTTAAAATTAATTAAATAACCAAACAAGCTCAAGCTCAACGTCACATTTCAACACAATTAGAAATTATGCACCAAATTATGAATTAGAAAAGCAGTTAGCCAATATATTAAGAATTATCAAAGAAAATTAATCAAAAACAAATAAGGTGTTCCACTAAATCACCAATAATTTCAGAAATATAATCAAGGCAAACTGTTCCACCAAATCACCAATTAAAAATTAGCAAAGCAAATTAACCAATCATGTTTTTTAAATTTCTGAAATAGAATCAATTACTGAGAAATACGGGATTTCTTGAAATTAGCCAAGCAGAGAAAATGTATTGCGGGTTTCTGAAATTAAACTAGAATCAGATTGCTTGAAATTAGCCATGCCGAGAAAATGCTTACCTCAAAATTCAAGAAATTAAGGCAGACTGTTCATTGTTGACGCCGTCGCCGGAAGTCCCCGCCGTCGTAGTTCCTCGTCGTTGTCCCCAGCACCTGCCTAGTAGAGCAGAGGGTTGCAAAACGCCGGTAGAGTCCTCCCCGTTGCCCGTTGCCTACACAGCCGCACTGCTACATAAATTTGCTTTCTTTCATTTCACTTTAGTCACAGACCATGGCAAGATCCACGTCACTGTGACTCGAAATCTGTATGTACGTAACAAAGATTTTGTTGCTAATCCCACCAATTTGAAGCTTCGTGCAATAATAAAGAAACTCAATACATTCTCTATTTTGCAAAAAATTTCTTAAGATTGTTGGAAAAATATCACAAATTGGGTTGGAGGATGCCTGAATCGAATGTTACGCACTCTTTCCATAAGACATTATTTGCCCCCTATACTACAACGGGTTATCATCAATTTGTCACCCAAGATTAAACATCTGATCAATTGGTACAACTTGCTGAACAGTACCAAACAGAAATAATCGTATATGAGAGAGTATGAAAGTTTCATCATCAATTAGGAAAAGCATTAATACTTATAGTTTACCAAAAGGTGTTTTTCAAGAGGTTTAATAATTTATAACTACCGTTAAGTTAAAAGTGATCACGTTTAAAGGTTGCAACTTTCTGTTAAAAAATGAATAGTCATATCCTTTATAGTTGGACCCAAGTGTCCATTATTGAAAATTTTCCAACAAGCTCCACACGACTAATAATCATGCCATCGAGTGGGGATGACCTTGTACTTGTTTGGAACGAAAACTATCGGACTGCAATGCTGGAAGTGAACGATAATACTCACCCGCTTACTTTTAAATGATTTGTCCCCTCCTCCCATATTGAGACACTAGTTCTTTATTGCAGGTGCTACTTAAGTGTCAGGTTTACCTGAAAACCAACTTTTCTGAAGACTTAATTGCCAAATAGGTAGGTAATTAGCAAAGAGGATATCAAGAATGGAATGACAAGCCAATTTTTTCGTCCAGCCTCCTGCTTCAGGATGCTAACGGGAGAATCACTCATATTCGTGACTCAATCAAATGTTGTATGAATAAAATTTCTCCTGGTTTTCGAAAAAAATCATTCAAGCCAGAAGCTTACATCCCTAAGCACGTAGCCTTAGGACCTTACCATCACCCCTGAGCTCTACGAAGTTTTTTGGTGTTCAGGTCTTGCCTGTATGCCCATGTAGGGTCCAAGTGTGACCCTTAAAGCCAAAGGGCTTGAAGGTTGTTAATGGGTGTAACCTAAAGAACATCATAAGCCTTAGATTTTATTTCGTAATAAAACCTCTTGGTGAAATCATATAAGAGACAAGACAAGTGGTTAGAAGGACGGTTAAAAACTCAGATACACATAAGGGAGAGGGAGAGGCATATCTCCCAAACTTCTCCATTTTTCTCCACAAATAGATAGATTCAAAGAAAAAAGACTTTTGGATGATGGAAACATAGATCGGGTTCGCGTAGACTAATTCATTGCGGAACATGTTGGTTGACACGTGAAATAACCACGAGATTCTAGGATTGGTGTATGTGATTTTCCGCCTGTATATGATATACGTGCTCACGCATGTGCCTATTCAGATAAGTCTCGAATTCCTTCATTGCTATAAGAGCTTCTTAAGATGTGTTCATGCCTATAACATATTTGTTATGCTGCGGTTAATTCTAAAGTAATGGATTTGTTCTATTAGTGAAAGCTTTTATTTCTAGTTAATGGCATGTAATATGTTATTTGGATTCGTCAGATGGGTCTCATATATGTTGTTACATATGTATAGTAGTGGTATCCGCACATTTCGAGCATCAATGGACTTATAAATCAAAAGATATCTCAAGTTCGAGTTTGAAATTCAAAATCTTTATCCAAAATCTATTTTAATTTGCTTGATTTGATTTACGGTTTTTGGTTTTGAGGGTTAGAATCTACTAAAGCAGCTTGCAACGATTTAGATTCATATAGAACGTATTGAATTGATTGAGATGTGAATTGAAAAAATCAAGGGTTTTTAGTATCTGAAAATTGGTGGAGAAAGATGAACTGTGGTTCTCGATCTTCTCCACTCCCACTCCTTTTTATGCAAATAGTGGCTAAACGATGCCAAAACCAGATTTTATGGTCCTTTTAAAATTTGAAGACACAGAATTTCATTGCTACACTCTAGCTAAAGTAAAGGCACCTATGAACTCACTTATAAGGAAATTTGTCGAGTAGTTAGCCGAAGTTGTCAAGTCATGAAGAAGGACAAAATGATTTTCTTTTTGTGGAAATCCAGGTTAGCACTTTACTGTATATGCAGCAGGGTCGGATAGCTGCCGAATCTTCTACCGGTACAGACCATATTTATGACTGACAGGCAAAAACAAATATGTTCACTGTCCTGGTAAAGTCAATTGTTGACAAGCGGAAATATGAAGCCTTTAGGCTATCGAGCCTGAATGGCCTTTTTAGCTCCAATTCTTGCAATGGCTGCCGAAAAGGTAGCGCGTGAGATCAAAAAAAAAAGGAAGAAAAGATGAGGTGGTGGCACGTACATGTGGTCGCGTGAGAGCAGGATGTGGGCCATGCCTTCACACGCACATGGTGGGATCATTTTCTAAAAAAATTATTTTTCGCTCTATATTAATTTTTGATATGATATTCTGCATGTAGGATTTCTTGACAAAATTTGGCATGCTTAGTTCATTTCCTTTGAATTAGAAGGCTTAATGATTGTTCATCCTAAGACTAGAATGTTTGATTCTTGACAAAATTTGGCATGTGGGATTTCTTGACAAAAAACATGTATACCGCATTTGGTATACATGTTTTTTTACCCTAGGCCTCCTGATGCTCGTTTCCTTAGACAGGGAACAATGCACAATCTTCTTAACGAGTTTTTGGTGAGCATGATAAATGGTGGTTAAATGATTAATATTTAAAGTTCATCCAGTTATACGGGCTCTCCCAACAGGAAACCTTTGTTTTTCCATTAAGCTAGTATAGCATCCTAAATATATTTTTTGAGGAATAGATTGCAGTAGATATGTCATGTTGTAATTTTGATGTATTATAATTTGAAAGCCCTGGAAGGGGATGTGTTCTTTATTTACTTGAGTGCGACGGGTTTTGCCTCCCGAATGAACATAAATATGAATAGGGGTATACAGTTGGATCCTGCCTTTTCTTTTTGTGGGATTCAAAATTTTTGCCCAAGAAAGTGGAACTCAAAAAAGATGAGTTAAGCATATGTGGCGTAGTGTGATTCCAAGCATAGAAGTTTCCTTTTGCACTAGTTTTACTTATCATTGTTTTTCTTAAGGTTTCGAGTGGCAAAAAAAAGTTAATAGAAAATTGAGCAAGTTTTAGACCTAACCTATATATCCTTGCATATGTGGCTAGCTACTAAAGACTGTTGTTTTAGATCCAACAGATATATATATATCCTTGCATATGTGGCCACAAATACTTAATACTGCTAGAGCTGATTTTCTTGTATGACACCTTTAATATGCGCTCTAATTATAGCACGTTGTATCTAATAGTTTGTATGTGTCAATTTTTATTGAAATAAACTAGTAGCTAGTTGCTTGACACGTAAGCAATGAATTAAAGCATTGACCTTAATTCTTTCTATTGTGGAGTATGCAAGGGTTAACATGTTGACAGCTTGGATATTGATAGGTTCAACAAAGCCGTGCAATAGCGAATTTGAGAACAAGTGCTCATTCACTGCTAAATCATCATGTCCCTGCAGATCCATCAAAGTTCACATTAAGCATTGATGCCCAAGTGTGAGCGATAGAAAAAGATTGTAGCGTATGCACCTTAGACGGCTAAGGCTTGCGGAAGAGAATTTTGGCAAAAGAAGATAAAACCATGTAGCACATAGCTAAGCTAGGTTGTACCGCTCGTGATTGGATTGAGTTGCATTACTTACTCCTAAACATTATTTCTTACTATAAGTTTGTTCAAAGCTTGTATGCATATGATTGCTCTATCTCAATTGAGTAGATTGAAGATTTGGGAGCAAGCTGCACTAGATTAATAAGGTAGGGCAATCGAGTATAACTTGCACTCTTGCTACTGACTGAGTGTTTTAAAGAATAAAGCTAGTGAGGTATACAGATTGTCTATATTTCTATGCTTAGTGTGAACGTTATTCCTTATATATATATATATATATATATATATATATATATATATATATATCAAGGTTAATCTATAAAGCTTTCCATCAGAAATGTTGCAAATGCTAGGTTTAACTTGTAACTGAATAAATTGCAAAACTTGGAATTGTTGAAAAAGTAAAATGATAGAAGATTTCTTCGAATTTTTTTGTGGCAAAAAAAAAACCACCAGATTGGGAATTCTGCTTTTGTTTCTATGTTACGTGTCCACGTCGTGGCATACTAGATCTAGCTATGCTTAGACAAATGCTTGTTAACTAGAAACAAATTTTATACTAACTGGCTCAAACGCATCTGCCAGGTGAAAAAAAGTAGAGAACCAAAAAGATCTAAAAAAAATCTTTCGAAAAGTAAGAAGCATTTGTTGCTTTAGACACCGCAAGTTTAGTCGAGAAATTTAGGAAAGAGCCTTTAATCAAGGTCTCCCAAAGGTCAGACCCACTATGAGAAAAAAGATTTTTTCCTGATAGAATTTTAGTGACGGATGAAATTCTATCGCGAAAAGTACTTTTAGCGACGAAATATTCAGTCGATAAAGGTCTGCTGCTAAAACATTTACCAACGGACCTTGACGTCACTAACTATCTTTCTTCAATTTTCTATTTTTTTTGGACTGTTTTTTTGGCTCAAAAATTTTCTATTAATTGCTTTAGCACGGATAATTACCGGCGGACTTATTTCCGTCGGTAAAAGTCATATTTTTAAATTTGTTGCCGAACGCTCGGTTTCCATTTCACACAAAAGTTCACTTCTATTGCCTGACCAGTGTTTCTAGCAGATCTGAAGAATACGCGTCAAGTTTTAAAACCTTGAAATTGTAGCATTTGGCCTGGATTCTAGCCTTTTCTTTATCAAAGAAAAAAAAAAAGGTGTTACTAACACTACGTTTGTGTTTAATTATTTTAAGTAATGGTCAATCAAGTTCAAAATATTTAGGAAGCTGTCATTATATTGTTACCTTAATGTATTATTTTATTTTATCGTGTCTTTGACTTTTTCTGTCGTCAGTTGCCATATTTTTTTTCTTTCTCATTCCCTTGCTCATCTTCATTCTTTCAAATTCCAAATCTCCAGTTACAAAGAAAAGTTCAAAGTTAGTTCTTTTAAATTCTTGAAATATTTTAACTTATTCGTGATTATTGTCCTCGTACAATTACTAATCATATTAGTAATATATATAGACAATAAGAGTTAGTTCTTTTAAATTCTTATGCAAGATTAGTAATTTGTTGTTGACTAACTTTATCAATTTTAGTAAATCAGTATGAGTAGTGAATTGTATGATTAATAATCAAATTAACCAATTTATTTTGCATTTAACGCATCCAATAGTGACGCGAATTTTTTTTACGGTAGCCATCAATTATTTCTTATAACCTTTTGGCCCCCCTCCCTAATTAGACTTTCTGGATTTGCCGCTGTTAGTGGCACCACATGGTGGTGGTGGTGTGTGAATTGGAGGCAATGATGGTGGAAGTGGTGGGGTGGTCAAGTGATTGTAACAATAGCAGTGGTTGTAGTGATATTGAGGTGTAACTAGTGGTAGGAATAATGACAGTACAGATGGTGGTGCATCAACAACGACGATGACGGTGGTGTGACGTGACAAGCCGTGGTGTGTTGTACTATGGCACCGACTGCTATCGACAACGACAACGATGATGATGGAGGTGGCTGGGTAGTACTGATAATAGTGGTGCTAGTGGTACTAAGGTGTAACTTGTGAAAATGTTGGTGACATAATTAGTTACAACGACACTAGTTGAGATGATGGTGATGGTGGTGTTGTGACATCAGCAGTCTTTTTGGTATCAATGA
Organism: Escallonia herrerae; assembly: GCA_033070095.1. NCBI lineage: Eukaryota > Viridiplantae > Streptophyta > Magnoliopsida > Escalloniales > Escalloniaceae > Escallonia > Escallonia herrerae. The sequence continues at coordinate 120,465 of JAVXUP010000611.1, read as the reverse complement.
CGGTGGTGGTGAGGCAGTCTAATGAATGTAACGATGGTAGTGGTTGTAGTGGTATCCAGGCATCACCAGTGGTATGTTGGCTATAGTAGTCATGGTGGCGGCAACAGAGACCGTGGTGGTGATGAAAAACATATTAATCGTGACAAGATTCATACAATTGCACCGGTGGTAATGGTAGCGACAATGACAATGGTGATAATATTGATGATGGTGTTGGTGGTTGTAGTGGTGCAGCGGCAGTAAGTGACGATGATTGACCATAATGGTGGTCGTAATGGTGAAATCACACGCTTGATGCAGTGGTGACTGTGGTGGTGGTGGTGGTGTCGTGTCGTGTTGTATCATGTGATAGTAACAACAGTTTAATGGTTGTGGTGTTTTGCAACGGTCTAGTGGTGGTGGGTACAGGAGTAGTTCATTAGTGGTGGTAATGACGGTAACATAATGGTGGTAGTAGTGGTGGCAACAACGGTGATTGCAAAGGTGGTATGGTGAAAGCATAGTGAAGACAATATGTAACACCCCAAACCTTAATATTACCTAGCCGGTTAATTCAAAAAAATTTAGCGACGATTTTCATACACAACACTTAGCGTCGATTAGCGCAACCAAATTTTATTTTAAACATTTAGCCACGAATTTGTAAGAACCATAAGTTATAATTTAAACAAAGCAGTTATAAGTGATATTAGTTTAGGTCTTTAGTGACGATTAGAGTGATTGAATTTCAGCGACAACCTTTAGTGATATTCTTTTACTAAGTAATATGCAATTTATGATAGTTAAAAAGAATGAGTTGAAAATTTAAAATTTGTTGGGGATTATTAGATAATTTAAGAAAGGACTTCAAGTCAACTCTTTTCTTTTGAAAAAAATTAAATTTAGAAAGAAAACTGGGAGATAAATAAGAAAAAGGAACCCATCTCTTATTGGAAAAAATTTCTCTGCTATCCCGGTTCGAGAAATCTTCTTCCTACCCCTTATATAGCAATAATATATCGTCTCTAAATGTATCTAGTGACTTTTTTTAGTGATGCTAAAAAAATACTGCTACTAATTGTCGCTGAAAATGTTAGAAGATAAGCCACTAGAAATATTTAGTAACTATTAATTGTTAATATACATGAAATTGGAGGAAGATTCTGACAACCCGTGTAGGAGCCAAAGTTTGTTTGCTCTTATTTACTGTTACAAGCCGGATAAAAAGAAAGGCAGAAAGAGAGAAGAAAGTGGAGAAAAGTCAGAATATGTGTTTATATCAGAATTATCGGTTACAGAAAGAGAAACATAAAAATACATAGATAGAGATAGAGAGAAGGAGAGAGTTATAGATAAAGACAATGAGAGATTAAGAAAGAGAGAGGGAATTTTCAGTCATAGAGAAGAGGAGATTTGATCTTTGGATACACAAGTCAGAGAAAGGGGAGAGAGAGCCTGAAAGTGGGTTCGAGGGAGTGAATTCCAGTTGAATTTTTGTCAACAAGAAGGGATAATTCTGGTGAGTTTTGGCCTCCTTTCCTCTTATTTATTTATTTTTTTCGGTTATTTATGGTGTTATGCAACTTTTATATGTGATAGAGAAGGGAGGTGAACCAGCCATGACAGAGAGTTTGTCGGTAAGCATGTGCATGCAAAACAAGCGAGTGAGGGTGTGCAAAACAAGTGAGTGAGGGTGTGATTTCAGTGTGTGTGAAATTCTCTATGTGAGTGTGTGTACGAAGGACTGTGTGTGTGTGTGGGCACAAAAACCGAGTGGGTGAAGTCTTGTGTGTTTGTGGGTGAAATGGAGCAGTCATGGAGAGAAAGAGAGCAAGGAGGGGCTGCCATGTGTAGGGTGTGATGTGGGTGTGTTGTGTATGTATAAGTGAATGAAATGGGTGTTGAATAAGGCAGCGAGAAGGGAGTGCCATGGCTGCCGTTAGAGAGCCGTGTGGGCTGCTGTGAAACTGTGTTTACAGCGCCGTTATGTTTCAGACAAGGCAACTGCACGGCAGTCCTATGACAGGTTGATGTGTGGGTTAAGGTATGTTATTTGGGTTTAAAAAGGGTGTTGTAAGGGAAGAAAATCCACTGCCGTGCGAGGCAGTGGGTTCAGCTATGCGGAGGCAATTTTTATGTGGGTGTAGTGACTGGGCGAGTGTGTGTTTTGTATGTAGTATTAGGTGTTTTGCAAGTGGTGTATGTTTGAGTGTGTATAACAAGGAGGAAGGTGGTACAATCATGAATTAATGGGGCGTTTGTGTGTGTGTGTTAAGCAAGACGAAAACCACTGCCGTGAGGCAGTGGTTGGTGAAGATGATGCTTTGGAGAGTGTAGGTGTATAATGTATTCTTGGGTGTGTAATGGATTATATGTGGGTGTGGGCTGTGACTACCGTCAGTATATGGTTATAGAGTGTGTATTATAAGTGACGCTGTGCGTATAAAGGTCAATAGAAGAGATGATTTTGTGGATGAACTTGCGGACCAATTTCAGTTATTAATATATTGATGTAAGTGACTCTAAGTTCCAATGGCATGATTTGTGTTCGCTGCATGTAGCATTGTAAATGAACTGAGTTGTTCATGAACTGTAATATCCCATAATTTTCTGAAACGTTAAACAATCGATTGATCAATCACTTAATCGTTAATTACCTAAATTCGATAGCAAAGCCTCGATGTGTATCAGAGCTTCTACAATAACTCAAACTCTCAATTTCATTGTTCTTAAATAAAACACTAAAACTTAAATGCTTGTGAACTAAGTTAAACATTAATTTCCCTCAAAGGGCTTAACTGAAAGAAATAATAGGATTTTCAATCGACTTCTTATTCAGACTCTAATCACTCTAAATATTCTATTGTTGGTTATCACATGCGGAAAGTAAATTAAAGAAGAGTGAGCTTTTGAGAGTCCAGTAAGGTCGATCAAAGATTTAAAATAACAAACGATTCGGACGATTTTACATTTAAAGTCAATGATAATTTCTAAAATGATTTTCAAATAACACAAATGCATTTCGATATAAACACAGGGACGTGTATCAACTCAATCTCTTAAATCAGTAGACATTCAAAACACTTCAGGTACAATAAAAAGAGATAGAAAATATTGAACATGAGTAGTATATACAATGTAGCAAAGCCACCCTGGCAGTACTCGATACGCTTTACATATGCATATGTATACTGACTAGTCCATTTAGGTACTAGTTTAACTCAACCAATAGACCATTTTATAACTCCCAGAATTACTAAGTCATGTCAATATTTAGAAGAAATAAATACAATTAAAATATTTTACGATGATTGAGTCAATAAACAGATAAGAATGAACCAGAATTTCAAACGATCGCTATATGGCTCAAACTAGGGTCTTATGGGCAGTTTAAAAATATTTTTATATCAATCATAAAAATTAACAATCAATATAGTCTATAAAACTGTTATTATAAACATTTGAAATCATAGTAATGACATAGGATTCGGATAGAATTCCTTATATCGATCCAAGCTAAGCGATGCTATTCAACCTCGATCGACAATCCTTGAATTGACCTAAATTAGCAATCCATTTGTTAGAAAGCAATAATTTATGCTGCAATACTATAAACGTAATATCAACTACCCACCATGCCATCACTTCTAATTCTGAAATCGCGCAACTCAAAGCGGTCCCGCCCACAGCTAACCAAACCTAAATGCTTATGCACTCTTTAGTGCGGAATGATATTCGAAACACATATTAAATTATAACAAAACACTTTTATAGCTTAAAACATTATAAAAAGTCAAACTATGAATTTTCTGGTTTTTTGAATTTTTTTTGAATTAAAATAATTTCTTTAAATGCAAGAAAAACCCATAAATAGCCAAAATTGTTTATAGCTGAAAATAAAGTCCCATAATTTGTGTAACAGCTTTAGAATACCTATAAGAATTACAAAAATTGAAATCAAAATTTAAAAGACATAAAAACTATTTTTATTTTTTTCGTTTTACTAAAATCAATGCGATACGTAAATGAGAGCAAATTAACTTTAAAAATTACCAAACTTAGACTAAGACTTATTTATACCATAAATTTTTTCAGAACATTTTCATGAGTTTAAAGGTTCCAAAAGAATTTCACAAATCTGAAATTACAGAAAATACTAAAAATACATACGATTTTAAAAAATAATAAAATTTTGCCACAAATTTCAATATAGTCTAAAGTGTCATACTTTAATATTTTATGAGTTAACAATTATTGTACACTACCCCATGCTTGTATCATAACTAACGCTAACCCGATATCCACTAACTGCACTCACAAACCCACTTGTTCTTCTACCTTAATCTCTACACTCACAAACCCACGTCAACACAACCCTCGCTCACACCAACTCACCAATCGGCAACTCACTTTTTTTTTGCCAAACACACACATATACACAAAATACCCACACACATGCATCCAAAAATCATGCACTCACACAACTTATATCACACATAATCACAAGCATATAAAAAAAACTCCCCACACTCAGTCACCCCTGCTCACTCTCAAATTTTATACACGCACACATATTCACCTTCCCTCTTCTTTGTCCCAATTCCCACACAAAGTCCCATAACATGTACACACCCAACCACTTTCACCAACCCACATCACCACCATTAACCTATACACCATGCAATACCCAACACAAGCACACACCCACTATTGCCTCACGGTAGCTTATTCCCTTCCCTTTTTTCTCCAACATGCACACACCTAGTGATGTCAATGGACGGGGCTTTGGCCGACCCAGCCCGGGCCTAGCGGGCCAGCTGAGAAAATGGGATAGGGAACCAGGCCGGGCCAGGCCAGAGATGAGGGATATCCAGGCCTAGTCCAAGCACTGCCCCTAGCCCCAATATTTTAAGGTCGGGCTTGGCCAAACAAAAAATAAATTCAAAAATTCTTGTTATTTATTTTCAAAATCCTGAAGTTATTCTTCAAGGCCCTTTGACACTTCACCCACTCCATGAAATTAAATTTAGAATTTAATTCACCTTTTTTTGTTTGAAACAAAAAGAAATTTAAATTACATAATTTTCATTTATGTTTAATGAGAACACATATAAGAGTGTTATTATATTACTTATAAATTAAGATACAAAGAAACACCACCAAATGTCAACTCTTTAAAGAAAATGAGACTTTTCCTTTTTAAAATTTAAGTGACATAAAATATAATCTAAATTTTAAATGGATACATTCTTATATCACAAATAAGAAAATGAAAGTGTTGAAAGAAAGAGAGAGAGAGAGAGAGAGAGAGAGAGATAACGCGCTTGAAGTAGAATATAAGGCAGGATAATGTATAATTATTAATTTGATTCTCAAATTTAAAAATAAATTACAAACAACTTAAAGTTAGATTAATGATTGATTTACAAACCAAATCTTAAACTTAGATTGTCACAAAAAGTAGTATTGTAGATCATAAATAAAATAAAACTGCAAAAAGGTTGGTGATGATTAGTGATCAGTTTACAAAACAATAATATAAGCCTTTTTATTTTCGGTCCAAACCATTAAATTAGTTTGAGCCATGTGCAAATGGTACAAGTGAGAGTATATTGTAGTCAAAATTTTATAGTGAGATGAAGATAAAAGAAATATGCATGTTTAAAAAGTTAAATAAAAGAGAAAAATATGAGTAAGTAACTCAAAATGGCTTAGGGCCAAAGGACCTGGCTAGAATAGGGTTGAAAGCGGGCCAAAAGCTGGTCGGGGCCGGACCAACCTTAAAAAACGTGCCAGTTTCAGGCCAACCCGTTTTTTGGGACCTGACCCTGGCCTTGTTAGGGCCGAATACAAATCTACAAAAATCAAGCCTAGCCATAGCCCTGGCCCAAGACCCTATGGGTTTGGGCTGGCACTGTTTATCATTAGGGTGGGCCAGCCCGGTCTTTTTAACATCTCTACACCCATGCAAACATACACAGCGGGTCCCTCCTTTCCCATTACACTTACGAACACACTTTACACCCAAAACACAGACATAATAACACATGAGCAACCCCTCCCCTTACTGCTAGTTATCTCATTCCCTTCTCTCCTCTGTACACACAAAAACACCATAATCATACACCTTGCACAGCCGCTGCCCTATGGCAGCTCGCTTCCCCCACACACTTTTGTCTTCCACACATCAACCATGGCTGCCATTTCACGACACATGGCTGCTGTTGCAGCCCCTTTCATGGTAATAACCACCCCTCACTTAAAGCACTCCCACGACAACAGTCCATTACGACTCATTTCAAGACCCATTTTACACACACACAAAAACACCCATGGCAGCCACCTCCTTTCTCTCTCAAACACCACACACACAAGATCCCCCCTTTCACCCACCGTCACACCCACAAATCCATCTTTACGAACCACACATAAGATATACACAACACATATATTCGGCAGCTCTAATTTCCCCGCTTAATATGCACATACATTTCTAAACTTAAAAAAAACTAATTGTTACCTGTAACGTTGAAAGCGGCTTACCGTAAAGTTATCCACTTTGCCGGGTTCCGGCGAATTCATTGTTCAGTCTCTCTCTCTCTCTTTTCTTTTCTCTCGAGCACAACCCAGCTTCTCTTCCTCTCTTTCTCCTTTTCTCTTCTCTCTCTTTTATTTCTCCGTTGTAGTATGCTGTAACCGAAAATCCCTTTAAGTGAAATGCTCATTTCTCTCTCTTTATTTCTGGCCCTAACTAAAAATGGGAATAAATCCGAATTGCACCAATTTCTCTTCCCTTGTTCCCTTACTTTTTAATTATTCAATAACCCAAAACTTTAATTTAAATTTCTAAATAACCCCACTTCGTTAATCACGGCTAAAGGTTTCTGCTAAAATTCGATCATGCAAATCATTAGTAAAGGCCCAAACTAATAATACTTATAAGTGCTTTTGTTAAATTATGACTTATGGTTTTCAAAATTATCGCTAAATGTTACCGATAAAATTTTCACTCATGGCAATCGATGCTAATTCTTGCGTATAAAAGTCGTCGCTTAAAATAAACTAACCGGATAGGCCTTATCAAGGTTCGTGGTGTTACATGAATTGCTTATAGTTCGTTCCCCAAAAAACTCGTTCATGTTCGCTCGTATAATATACGAACCGAACATGAACAAAATATTAGAGCTCGCTTATTAAACGAGTTGAGCATGAACATTCCAAAGAGCTCATGAATGTGTTCGTGAATAGCTCGTCTGGATAATAACCTAATTATAATATGTTTCAAACCCGAAAGTCATATAACTTAATTATAGTATAAATTAGTTTAAACTTAGAAGTTCTATAATCGATTAGACAATTGGATCAACTAAGGTGGGGTTTGGAAATAACTGTTTTGAACAAGAACACAAGTTTTCAAGTTTGAGTTCAGTTCGTAAAAATAAATGAATGAACTTGAGCTGAACACGAGTTTTGCGAAACAAACCACCAACGAGTTCAAATAAAATTTTAAAGATTAAGCAAACATGAACATGACCAGAAACTAAACAAATGAGTTTGAACATACCACTGTTCGGCTCGAACTCGGTTCTGTATACATCCCTAGCTGCATGATTACAAAATCGAGGCAAGACTCAAGAGAGCTTGTTGGCATCAGAATTGGCTTGGATTAGAGGTGCAGTTTGTGTAGGCGTGATATGTTCGGGTCTGTTTGTGTACTTGTGAAGTGGGTTTATGAGGGTGGGAGAAGATATGGGAGCGCATGTGTGTATGTATGTGAAATGAGTGTGTATGAATAGAAAAATGAAAAAGAAGTGCCTGCCATGAGTGGACTTTGTGAGAGGTAAGTTTTGATTTTTGTTTGCAGAAAATTAAAGAAAGAAGATGAAGTGGGTAATTGGTTTAGGCAGTGGAGTGGTACACTGTGCTTGTACAGTTGTACCACGTGAATATTGGGTACCGTACAATTGTCAAAAAATGCAAAAACTTTACAGGAAGGTTCTTAGGAAAATATTAGAATTATAGCTAAAATTTCATATTTTTCTAATATTGTTTATCATTTTTAATATTTCTGCCAATTCAGTTTTTCAAAAATTCATTTAGAGCCTTTAAAATCGTTAATAAATTCTGAAAATTTTTTATAATATTTTTATGATATAAATAAGTTCAGTTTCAGTTTCATGATTTATAGAGTTGATTTGGTACTGAATCCGAATCACATTTGAGTTAGCTAAATGGATGATTTTAAAATGGTTTTGATACTTTTAAATTTTCAATATCAATTTCTCTCTTATCCATATATATTGTAAAGCTATTGTAAAATTCACGGGACTTTGATTTGAGCTGAAAATATTAATAGCTATTTCTAGGCTTTTCTTGTATTTAAAGAAATTATTTTAATTTAAAAGACACAAAATTTTAGAAAATTCATACTTTGACTTTTTATAATGTTTTAAACTAGTTTTATCAAAATTTATTATGAATTTTAGGGTATCGTTAAGCATTAAAGAGTGTGTGAGGTTTTCAGTTATGTTGGCCGTGTATGGGACCTGCTTTGGATTCGTTGTTCCAGATTGAGGAGTGACTACATTGTGGGTAGTTGATATTAGGTCTATAGTATAACAATGTAAATTGCGTTCTAACAAATAAATTGCCAATCTAGGTTGATTTAGAGGACTTGATCGAGGCCGTTTAACATCGCTTAGCTTGGATCGAGATAAGAATTTTTTCTATGGACCCTACTTATCATTCTGAAGTCATATGTTTTAATATTAATTGTTTCGCGAATTCTGTTGAACTATGATTTTATAAAATTTCTATGAAAATATTTGAATTTGCCCATCAAACTCTAATTTGAACCTTAAAGCGATCATTTAAAATTCTTGTTTCATTCTCATCTGTTTATTGATTTGATTATCGTAAAATATTTTGAATTGTACTTATTTCTTCTAAATATTGACATGAGTTAATAAATCTAGAGAGTTATAAGGAGGGTGCGTAATGTTGGCGTTACAAGAATGATATGTTGATTGGGTTAAACAGTACATAAATTGATTAGTTAGTATACATATGCATATATAAAGTGTTTCAAGCACTGCCAGGATAACTTTGCTATAGTGTACTGCTCATGTTCAATATTACCTGTATTTGTTTTGTTGCATTTGAAATGCTTTGAAATTACCATTGATTAAGAGATAGAGTTAATACTCGTCTCTATGTCTATATCAAAATACCATGTTTTTTTTTGAAAATCCTTTTAAAAATTATCATTTGACTCTATATGAAAAACTGTCTGAATTGTTTTGTTATTTTTTTAATCACTGATCGATCTTACGGGGCTCTCAAAAGCTCACTCTCGTTTTACTTCCCTTTCGCATGTGAAAACTAACAATAGGTTGCCCGAGTATAGATTAGAGCCGAGCGAGAGAAATTAAGTTAAGTTAGTATTGGTCATTAGAAACTCTGCGTGGGTTAACGTTACTATTTAAAATTTTTTGGACTTAGTTTTGATGTTTCATTTATGACATCCTTTTAGGAATATGATTTAGTTGATGGTTTAATTGCTCTCATAGATTTGTATTATTTGGTTGAGATTGAAGGTGCATGTTACTGTCTTAGTGTGACTGATTGAGTGAGTGTTACCGTTCCGAAAATTTCGGGATGTTACACGATATTAGCGCGTTCATTGGTTGTAGAGGTTCATGAAAGGGGAAGAAAGGTAAGTAATTATATTTAGTCATCTTAATTAAAACCTCGTGAAATCCAATTTCAATCTTTTTTTGATGTTCTAAACAACAAATATTGAGTATTTGATATGAAAGTTAGTCAATACTGTGGTTCCAAGCAAACTGTAAGAATTTTTAAAGTGTGTCAACAAAAGAATTTAGTGACAAAAGTAAAGTGTGAATAGTAAAAAGTATGAGTGCAGTATCATTTCTTCTTTTACCCCTTGCTCGCTATGGATAATTCTGTTCCCTTTGTTGGTAAACATGGGCTTGTAAACAATTGTTTATCTACCATAATTTGCTATGTCACCCAACATGCTGCAAGGCGGGCTATAGGAAAAGCCTGCAATTATTTTATGTAGTGAAAAATAGTAATAGCTAGATATGCTTTTTGCTTGTTATTTGATAACATTAAGAAAATCCAATCATGAATGGTTGTTAAAGATGTCTGCAAAAATACCACTTGAAATATTTGACGACAATTATTGATCACTTTATGGGTGGTTATAGGCTATTTTTACAACCTGCTTGCATCCAATAGTTCCTACAAGAAACGGCCCTAAAGTATGGAAGAATTAACCACGAATTTATCTCCTTTTCAAGTAACATTTTGTAGAATTTTTGCTATAGTAACCTAGGTCGTAGGAAGAAGGTACAACCCACTGATTTAACAACATTTAACAACAATTAATGTTTGTTATTGACGCGAGGTTGCTGGTGGAAGACAAGACCGTTGAAGGCGATCTTAGCAAGGATGAGACTGCAGGGCTATTCAATTTCATAAATAAATGAAGCTGGGAAAGCAATTACTCGAACTATTCAAGCTGTAAACGTATATTTCGACCTTAAGAGTGTATACGGGCTTGTGTTGCTGCTGATCATGCAATCTTTTTTTTAATCAAGTATCTAGTTATATGCTTTGATATCAGATCTCTCGTTCTCCGTTCAACAGGGCCTTTTTTCTATTTATTGTTCTTCGAGTCTTGTTAGTCTCCTTTCCAGCAGTTGTGCTCACTGAAGTTTCTTACGACTCAGCTTGATGAAGCACCAAGGATTTCCAAAAATAATAATTAACATGCTTTTCTTCCATAACATCAGGACATTGCTCATCCTTGAGCTGATCTCTTTTCAATTTCCTAAGCATTTAAAATGTTGCCATTACCAGATGTTATATGAGACCAAGAAATTTGAAAAAACTCAAACAGCTATGGATCGTTGAAAGTAAACAGCTATGGATCGTTGAAACTTTAGACTATGGAAACTCTAACATCAGGACACTGCATAGATTTTTTTTTGAACTTCTGTAAGGTTCACTGAAGTCCCCACTGAAGCAAAACTGTTGACAAAAGCACCAAGGATTTCCAAAAATATTACTATACTTTTCTTCCATAATATCAGGACATTGCTCATCATTGGACTGATCTCTTTTGAAGGTCCTACACATTTAAAATGTTGTTACTTCCAGATGTTATATGTGACCAAGAATGTTGAACAAACTCAACTGTCATGGATCGTTGAAACTTTAGTGTACGGAAAATCAAACTGTTATGTTGCATAGAATGGAAGTTCTGTACCGCGTAGAACTCAACTAGGTTATAGCTGAACACTACGCTAATTTTCGTTAACACGTGGTTATCCTCCGGCATTGTACTTCTCGTACAAGTTTTCCAAAAAAACGGCTGGACATGGTGGACCATTAAGTGACCAAATCTCGTGGAACTTAGACCTACGGAGTTCTTCTGGTAACTTGCGAGGTAAATTTAGCACTTTTAGCGACCAATGAGTCTAACAATTGATATGTTGCCAAATGCTGGGTTTCTATTTGACACAAAAAGGTCACTGGTATTGCGTAAGCAATGTTTCTAGCTGTTCTGAAGGATCTGAATCAACTAAATAATTTTATCGGCAAAAGTAGAGTTGTCAAAGGGCCGGGCTTGGGCCGGCCCAGCCCAAGCCCATCGGGCCTGCTGTGGGGCCGGGCCGGGCCTGCCGAAGGCAAACCTAGGCCCAGTCCAGGCCCTGGCCCTAGGCTCAATATCTAGGGCCGGGCCCGGGCACTTTTTTTTTTCTTCTTGTTATTCAATTTTAAATTTCATCTCTAGGCAATATTCACAATTTAACGAACCTAATCTTTATCCTTTTATTTTATTATAAGTAATATACATATATATGTATGTATTTATATACATATTTATTTGTTAGCCATAGTAGTAAGAAATAACAATTTAGCCATATATATGTATGTATGTATATAAGAGTAGTAATAAGAAATAACAATTAAAAGAATGAACGAGTAACAAATATTAGAGAGTTAGTAATTAAAAAGAATTTAGCAAGACTAGTATTTAATAAACAAGAGTACTAATTAGTAAATACTAATAGTAATTAGCAAGAGTAGTAATTGGAGAGGAAAATAGTAGCAAAGCTTGTAGAAATATAGAATGTTTAGGTAAGAGAGAGTAAGAAGATTGGTGTGAAAAATTAGAGAGAAATGGTGTGAATTTATAGATTTTAGAAACTTCACAAAAGACCAAAATACCCCTACAAACTATCCGTTTATAGTTGTTGGGGAGGGTAAGAGTGTAAAGGAGTTGAAAAATATAGGTTAGACTAAAATATCCCCCAAACTAGCCGTTATATTGCTGTTGGGGGGGTAAAAGTGAAATTTTGGAAAAGGGGTGGAAGAAAGGGGGGAAAAGCAAAAAAATCAAACAAGTGGTGGGGCCAAAACCGGGCCAGACCCGGGCCGCAGACCGGGCCAGAACCGGGCCGACTTCGGGCCGGGCCGTTTCCGGGCCGGGTCGGGTTTTTTTGCAGAATCTGAAGGCCTGGTCCAGGCCCAGGCCCCAAGCCCGCTTGTGCTGGGCCGCTACTGTTCATGGACGGGGCCGGACCAGCCCGGGCCTGGCCGGGCCAGCCCACGGGCCGCCCGGCCCGTTTGACAACTCTAGGCAAAAGTGAAGGGTTAATATTGAGAAGTAGAGTGCATATCAGTCATTCTTTTACCCCTTATTTATGCCCAAAAAAAAAAAAAAAAAAGTAGGTTGCAGATGGGAAATGATTTTGCGCCAGCTCAAGGGTGTTTAGCTACAAATTTCTGTCCTATTTGTAGGTTTAAATGCACTTGCTTACTGTGGGTAATTTTGTCCCATTTGTAGTTATAAATGTGCTTGCAAACAATTTTATCTTCTAATTTGCCATGTCACCGAACAGGAAAAATAGTGGCCACAAGTCGAGCTATATGAAGAGCCTAAAATCTCCCTTAAAAGTGACAGATAATAATAGTTATGTATGCTTTCTCCTTTGTTATTTGGTAACGACAAAAAAGTGCGATTATAAATGGTTGCTAAAGATGTCTGTAAAAATATTACTAATAATATTCAACAAAAATTAATAATCAATGTATGGATGGTTGTAGAATATTCCTACTACCAGGTTGAATCCAAAATCTTTCGTACCCAAAATGATCTAAAATTGTGGAAAAATTAACCACAAATTTACCTCCTTTTCAAGTAAAATTTAGGAGAATTTTATTTGCTGCAAACATTTTTTTGTCCCTAGATAAGGGGTTAAAGCCAAAAAGTATTGTCGTAATAAATGTTTTTGAAGGATAGAAGCGTAGGAGCATTGTCGTAATAAATGTTTTTGAAGGATAGAAGCGTAGGAGCATTGTCGTAATAAATGTTCAATCGAGTACTTTAAAAAGTGGTACTAATCTAGCCGACATGAAAACATTTTCTTGTTATTAGTACTTTAAAAAGTGTTGCCATTACTTTAGCGACAATCTTTTAAGGCAGCTCGCTCCAAAACTTTGGAGCAAAAGTTTGTTCCCCTTTGCGCTATCTTATAGTAGTATTTTGTAACAGCAATGAGCAATCTAAGTGGCAATGTCTTTCTAAAGTGTGCAACACCTCATAGCTTAATACTTATAGCCCTCTCGGAATTGATTCTAAAAAATAGATTTGAACTTATATCATAATCAGTTTGAAATCAGATTAATCTGCAGGTTGTTGTTTGACAAAAAATAGTTGTAAACTAGTTTAAAGTTATAAGGGTTTGACAAAAAAAAAAAATTCTTAAATTATATGTTCAAACCTAATTAGTTGGTACGTAATATCTTTTTGTGAAATATATGGGTATAATGTGATAAATTATAAGGTTAAACATAATTATGAAAAAAGTGATTTTTTTAATAATTTTTACTTCTAAGATTGTGAACTAAATCAGTTTTTTAACTTTTTAAGACAGATTAATTTTTTTAATCTTTTTTATAAAATACTCACATATTTGATTAAATCCAATTTAAATAAGGTTTGATCATTTATAAATGAATCTAAAACATCACGTAATTTAGATTAAATTTGACCACCCACACCTGTATCAACCGATCGCTTTCTTGCACTTGAATATCGTTCAACACGTTAAGTAAAATTGTCAAATGAGTTGTCTTCTTTTCATCCACGTATATGATCTAGTTAGTCAATCATAGCTGCTTCATAGCAAACTTGTAAAATGAGTTGTCTTCTTTTCATCCACGTATTTATGCTACATGTTCTAAATTAACTTGGTAAAAGTTTTTGAGCTTGACTACTATAATCGTTAACTCTAAAATGATGGTTAGGGTTTAAGACATGACAAAATCCCTCATGTTGAAAACCTATAAATAAGCGATCTGAAGGCATAAACAGAATCCGTTACAGCCAAAGCAAAGATGCGTTTGTATTCAATTTTAAGCTCGAGTGATAGTGGGGAACGATGGGTCAATCGAATCAGCCAGTATTTCGAGAAAGAAGTGGCGATTCACAACGTTCCAGTAAGCGTCTTTAGTGTGCCTAGAGATGTCAAACGGGCCGGGCGGCCCGCGGCCCGGCCCGGCCCAGCCCAAAAAAAGCCCGGCCCGTTCATGAACAGGGCTGGCCCGGAGGAATTGGGCTTAGGGCCTGGGCTTGGACCAGGCCAAAAAATTCTGGGGAAAAGCCCGGCCCGGTTCTGGCCCGGCCCTGGCCCGGTTCTGGGCCCGGTTCCGGCCCCACCTGTTTGAATTTTTTTGTTTTTCCTCCCCTTTCTCTCCCCCTTTTCCTCCAACGGATATATTCCCCCAAAATTCCCCCCCCCCCCCCAACAGCAATATAACGGCTAGTTATGTGTTCAGATTTTATTAATAAAGATCACCAAGAAGAGTAAGAAAAGATTTAACATATAGCAAAAAATAAAATGAGAGACAAATAAATATATCTATACATACATACATACATATATATGAATATTATATATAATGAAATAAAATGATAAAAATTAGATTTGTCAAAATTTGAAAATTGGACATGCCTAAAGATGAAATTTAAAATTGAATAACAAGAAAATTCAAAAAAAAAATTAAAAAAAGGGCCCGGGCCGGCCCAAGCCCGGCCCTAGAAATTGGACCTAGGGCCAGGGCCTGGACCGGGCCTAGGCCTGGACCGGGCCTAGCATTTCTCCTCAGTCGGCCCGGCCCGGCCCGGATGGCTGCGGCCCTGGCCCGGTTTCGCTTCAAGCCCGATGGGCCCGGGCCGGGAGGCCCAAGCCCGGCCCGTTTGACATCTCTAAGTGTGCCGGAAGCCATTACTGCTGTCAAAGCCGAGGCGTATACTCCTCAGGTCATAGCATTCGGTCCCTACCATCACATGCAGCCCGACCTTTACCAAATGGAGAAGTACAAGATTGCTGCCATTAAATCATTTTTGAGCCTAGAACAAATCCTCAATTTCCAAGAACTAGTGATCGAAAAAATGAAGGAACTAGAGCCCGTAATCCGCGCT
This sequence comes from Escallonia herrerae, assembly GCA_033070095.1. Taxonomy (NCBI): domain Eukaryota; kingdom Viridiplantae; phylum Streptophyta; class Magnoliopsida; order Escalloniales; family Escalloniaceae; genus Escallonia; species Escallonia herrerae. The sequence goes on along the minus strand of JAVXUP010000611.1, from coordinate 104,966 downwards.
TGCTACCACAAGTACTTGGATCATGATGGTGATGCGCTTGCATGGGTAATTACCATTGATGGTTTATTCTTACTTGACATTTTACGTGGTTATGGCCACGTAAAGTATTCTCAACGTAAGAATTTGAAGCAGGACGCTGTTCTGTGTAGGGATGTGACGATGCTGGAGAACCAGATACCGGTTATCCTTCTGAAGGAAATACGAAAGAGTCTCCAATTCACTTCCGAGCATGATGTTGATGACTTGGAGCTGTTTCTCATGCTGCGAGGTTTTTGTGAAATACACTCTCCTTTGAAATTGGCACGAATATCAAACACGTCACCATACTCTAGCTGTCTACATCTGTTGGATCTCATGTACTTTTTGATAGTGAACCATCAAGCTACAACAACACAGGCGCAGGAACAAGCCTTCTGCCTGGAGAAGACTGATGAACGAGCTGATGCTGGGCAACACCAGTCTGAAGAAGAGGGAAACGATCTCATTCTCAATGTGGGAGAGATTGTCGAAATGGGAATGCGTTTGGGCATTGTAAAGAGCGTCTTTAAGCCAGTCAGCGTCATACAAGATATGCCATGGGAAAAAATATCTAACTTGTTAGGGCTCAAAATGGGCAACGAACACGGTAAGGACAATCATCCCACAGTTGATGAGATAACAATTCCACCGGTCTCGCATCTTTCTAAATTTGCTGGGGTGAAATTTAGCCACACAATTGGTGGCATCGGGGACATGAAGTTTGTCCAAGGGGAAGCGACTTTGTATCTTCCTATCATTATTCTGAATGCTAATTCAGAAGTTGTGTTGAGAAACTTGGTGGCATATGAAGTGGCTCTTTCCGATTCTACAGGTGAACTTGCACAATATGTGGATTTCATGTGTGGGATTGTAGACACTGCTGAGGATGCGCAGTTGCTTAGGGAGAAAGGCATCATCAAAGGTGACTTGAGCAATGAAGAGATAGCAGATCTCTTTAATGGGATGAACAGATTGAGGGCAAAAGCAAGAAACAAGACAGTTGACGACATTAACGAGTACTACAACAAGAGGCCGATGGTTAAGGGATATAATTTCGTTAAGAAGCGAGTTTTTGCTTCTTGGAGGATTCTTACACTTTCTTCAACCATCTTGCTCGTGTTGTTTTTCCTTTTGAACTCTTTTTGCCAGGTCTATGGTTGTCCATAATTCTTTGGTAGAATCAGGTAATTAGGCATCCCTTTTGCATTTATACAAAGCATATGATGTACCTAATGCATGGTCATGACTGATTTGTTTTTTTCCTTAACAAGTATTTTTTTTTTTTTTGCATTTTAACATCTGTTGCTTCTTAGTTAAATATTACTTGTTGTTCTAAGTTTTTATTGTTTTTGTGGCCTGTCTTCAATTTCTAGCTTGTATGGTATATTCACACGATGATCCAAATTGCATTCTCAATTCCCGAATTTTATAGCTCAGTTCTATATCGGTTTTGATTACAAGTACTAAAAACTTTTCCTATGAGAACCTGTCTCATCAAAATGAAACACGCCCAAAGGTTGACTAAATGACATGATATGTTATAGCTCTTACTGAAAGGCTATATAAATATTGAATCCCCACCTCAATCAAATCAATATCCCTGTATTCATTGAATTGCTTCCAAGTCCAAGTTAATTTTTCCAAATTTTCGGTCACACCTCGAGGAGGGGTATGGTAATTGCAACGGGTTCATGCACCGCAACTTTTATTCCAAGTCATTATCTGGTTGTGACACACGCAATAGATGGTTGCACTGCACGATCACTTAATGCATTCGGTGCATGAAGTCGTGATGTGTAGCATTAGTCTTTTCATGATCATCTCTTTCCACCTCAGGCAATGAGGTATTTTCCTTCTATGGTTATTGGAGATATGGACTTACGGCACTGATTCCACCATGTGTTGAGACATGAGTATCCATCAGCTACATCTTCACTATAGGGAGGGTTCATTCGATATCTTCTGTAATGCTTTGTTCCTTGAACTCCAGTGGTGAAATTCCCCTCTAGTACTTGTAAGAACAAAAAGTAACAAAACAAGCTTACCATTTACCCGTATCAAGAAATTTTTAAGAGGGTCATTTGAACATGTCAAAATTGTCAGTACTCATCAACTGAAGTAAGCGACAACTTGTTGCCTACGTTGTTAATGGAATTCTGTAAAGCGACTTATCCTTTGAAGTTCAAGGAGGAATTTCCTTTATCACAAGTCAATGAGCAGGCACATTAACTAGACCTTCTGTTGCATTTGTTCGTGCCCAAGAACGATCAATTGGAGGAAATGGATGAAGCAATCGACACAAATAAAGGAATGGAAGAGCCTTAATTTAGCTGCAAAACCTTCGCATACGAATTCAAGTGCTTTTCATGCTTTTCAATTGCTCTGGGGGGTTGAGTCGAATCTGAATTTTGGCCTGGTGAGTAAAATTGAAAAGTTCTTACCGCACCAGTACGTATTACAGCCAGCGTATCTGGCAAATCAAAAGCAACCATTCAACCTGAAGGAATTGAGGTTACGAAATCACTTGTACTAGAAGAGATAACAATAACGATACCATCTGCGTCATTCCTTTGTAAAGCCGGGGTAGAATTTTTTCCCACAACCGGTGACCTTGCAACCATCGACACCAATACAAAAAAGTTCCATCTCCCCGAAATTTCTTTGAAGATAAATTCCAAGGTTATATTGGGGAACCTAGTAGCATATGAAGGGTGAAATAGGTCGGAGTTTCTTGTTTGGGTGCGATATACTTGAGCTGGTAAGCGGGCTTATAGACACTTCTAAGGCAGCGAAGTTGCTGAGGAAAAAGAAAATCATCGGCAACGCACTAGTAAGTGAGGCTGAAGTTGCAGAAGTGTTTAATGGTATGAGCAAGTCTGTTCAATTGACGAGTGTTTTGTACACTAGAAAGGCTATTGAAGATGTTTACAAGTACTATTACAGTAATGGAGAGTTAGGACTCATAAGCACGTGAAAATGTAAGTTTACGATTCTTGGAAGGTTCTTTCGGCTCTTGCTACTCTCGTCCTCATTTTGCTGGTTGGCCTACAGTGTTTTGCTCAGTTCATAGCTGTCCTAAGATTTTCCAGACGAGCAGCTCACACTAATTTGGCTTCTCAGATTCATGGTAACCAGCTAATGTGCCCGTGCAAATGCATGGGACGCGACGGGTACAGAAAGAAGCCCTATTTAATTTGGTTCTAGTGGTAATAACGTAGTTTAATATAGCCCGTAAAGCTTCAAGTTCCAAAAAACAAAAAAAGATAATTATTTTGAAAGACAAATGAGCTAATTCATTTAGACATCAGAATAGTTGACATTACTCAAGTACGTAAGTTTCTCCAGTAAATTAATCCACTGCCTGTTATGTAAGATTATTGTAAAACTGAGAGAACATTTAAGTCCAAACTTTGGTTATAGACCATTGTATCATCTAAAACTACTACTAAGGGAACATATGTATGACAAATTTCACCAACATGTTGTTCTTGAGTTCTTTTATCCTCACTAATTAATTTGTGTACTAGATCTAGTAATTTTTATTTATTTTTTGCATATCTTAGATATGTCTAATTGCCTCTTTTAGTGACGAAAGGGTATGAGCTTAGCGAAAAAAGATGTAGATTTAGTTTTAGTTTTAGTTTTTTTTTTGTGTAAAATATTGGCAAATCCATATATATATATATATATATATATATATATATATATATATATATATATATATATATATATATATATATATATATATATATATATATATATATATATATATCCTATAGTCACGCCTGATAGACTCTTACATGAGAACTACAGTATTACACATGCTTCTAGATCAGTTCATATATATAAGAAGTTGTTCAAAATTCAAACTTACTGTTAAGAAAAACGATGTATGACAAGTTCCACAAACATTATCCTCATTACTTATTTTGTGTACTAGAATCTAATAAAGAGTGCTTGCATGTATTATATAACGATAGGCCTATTTGCCTCTTTTAGTGACAAAAAGGTGTAGGCTCATCGCAAAAAAGTGTAGATTTTAGTTTCAATTTTTCTCTTTCTTTGTGTAAAATATTAATAAATCCACATATAATCATAAAGTCATACAGTATATATTTTTCTTGAGAAGGACATTATTACATGTGCTTTTTAGATCGGTTCATACTATTAAGAAATTGTTCAAACTTCAAAGCAAACTCTAGACAAAGTTTGATAATTGTACATGGGTACTAAAACATGATCGGCAGAAAACCTCCTCTAGTAAAAACATTAAGAGTTCCTAGTCCAAGACAAATTTTATAAAACGTGCCAATCTTATCGAAGAACTAAACATACAATCGTCATTGGTTATTCTCATTTTCCATTTGTCTAATTAGCGTTCCCAACATTATTTGTCCCACTTTTTTATACTAACACACCAACATTTTTGTTGGATAACCTCCATTATTTTAACCAATCATTATATCTGCTACTATCTCTACGGTCGCCGCCATTACTACCACTACCACCGCCACTTCTACTGTATAACATATCGCAGTCAATTACCACCGGCTCATGCACCACCAACACCACCATATACCAAGAATATAATATCATTCACATGTGCAATTTCAATTAGCTCCTTTACTGTCAATGACACGTCTACCTCCATGTTTTGCTTACGTTAAAAGTTGTATGGTTTGTAATTGAGGTAAAAGTTTTCTTAATTAGATCTCATTTATCTTACATTACTTTTTATTCTACAAACTTATTATAATCGGAACTACTTATTTCCCAATCAATTCAATTATCCCTTGTAATTTAGTTTCAAAGGGAATTGGTTCTAAACCAAGTGTAACATCTTAAGCTTAAAAGATTAGTGTAAAAGATTAGTGTAGGAGACCACAGACTCACGAGAAACTTACGAAAACAAATTAAGACTTTCTCCAAAGTTACTTTTAGCAATCTCAATAGAGCAAATGCTACTCTACTTCAAATCACTTGGAGTTTCTAAACCTTCTTTCATTATTTTAGAATGAAATATATGACAGACACTCTTGTTAAATATATAACAATAGATCAATAATTAATGACACGATGACTAACCAAGTAAACTCGATTAATAGTATTCGGAGATTCATAAAACATGATTGTGTCTGGAACATAGTTTACATTATGTTCTTAAAGAATTAGCTAGAATATAATTGAAATTATGGATGGCAGGTAGAATGTTTGATCAAGGAGCCAATAGGTTTACTTTTCACATGCCGCAACCAATTGATACTATACTTAAGTCCTCAGTTTCCCTTCTCACTTCTTTTAACGATGGAGTTTATCATTCTCTTTCCTTTAAGCAATTCGGATTGTGACTTAATCCACAGTAAATTAATTATCAACAATGAAGTGTGATGGTTTTAAAGCAACAAATGTAGAGCAGAAAAGCATAATATAAGAGGCTGAAATGGATTCACTTCTGCCAATATTTCTTGCATGTACATGCACACCGAAGTAGGCATATACTTTAAATAGATAAATTCTATTATCATGTCTCTTTCTAATAACAGGTTAGTGTCTTTTGTCGACCCAACAAAATCTTTTTAAATTTGATAATAAGCGTCTGAACGTTAGACTCAAAATTTTTTTTATTACCATCTACTTTGTTTTTAAAGCTAGAGACTTGATGCTTGCACCTTATCTTTTACAACCTAAATGTTGCCTTTGTAGTTCCACGTTAGTTAGCATAATATCTAATTGCTAGATAATTCCTCTGTCATGTTATAGAATGTGACAAAAACAAACTAATATCTAAAAATTGGGTATAGTTCATTATTAAATGTTGATAGTTCCTACATTGGTTTATTAGATTCTCGCGAACAGAAACGTTAGGTTTGCTTCGGTCTTTATTGCCTAACTATAGTACGAATACATTAAGGCATGACTATTTCAAAGATGTTTCTTTTTTTTTTTTCATATTTGCTTGATATTAAAGATTTCATATAACTGACAAAAGAACAAAGATCGATCCGTGATAGTATAGATAGGAGTAATTATATATATAAAAAAACCACATAATTAGATTGCATGTTATATAACTAATAGGCAGGGTATATTAGATCACATATATTATGTTGTATTCGTACATCTGCGCCTAGAAAATTCTCATTCTACTTTACACGTACTATGCCTATAAAAGGTTTTAGAATAAGCAATTTTGAAATATTGAATCAAACTAAAATTTAAAATGTACAATAAGGAAAGGCTGAGAAGCCAATAACAAAAATTAAAAACATAATTTCCATATAAATGACCTGGATCACTAATACCTTTTTTGGGATATATTATTAAAGCCATGTGGCCGATTTTTCATCAAATCCTAATGCCCCATAAAATGCTCCTTAATTGATGCTAGCTTATAATTCTATTAGTTAGGAATCCTTGTGATGATTTTGTTTTTTGTTTTTTTTTTTGCCTTGTAAAGTGTACAGAAGAAAAATCTTACATTGTTACGGACTCATTTGGGAATCATAATAACAACCGTAAATTCTATTGCAATTATTGAACTTCTTTGTGTCATTTACCCCTTTTTCATAGCATCATGCTTTTATATAGCATCCATTAGAGGTTGAAGGTCGAACTTGATTTATGTACTATAATGTTTAAAAGATAATTTAAGCTTGAGCACGTCCTTTAGATGGGACTCTTTTTTGACAAATCTTTCAAAAGCTTTTTGTCGTCAAATATAACATTTTTAACATGCATACTTTTAGTGTTAGATGCTTAGAGAGGTGTATATTGCGAATTATAAACTCATAATTTTTGTTAACCCAGTCGTCAAATTTTCGTAAGTTACATAGACAATGAGATGTCTTTTGAGGCAAGACGACATTTGTTCTCCTACTTGCAATGATATGTGCACACCCATTAGGGTAAGACACTCCCTATTTTATTTGCAATCATTAAGAAGCATTTGTTGGTAAGTATAGTCTTTTACTTTGAAACACACGTTGCATAAATTTTAAATTAACCAATAATTCTTTTTTGAAAAAGTATCCCCAAGACTATCTCGAAGTTTGGCATGTTCTAGCTTAACCTTCACGAGCCTTTAACCTCGTAGCACGTAATCAGTGTTATCTCTTAATGATGGGCTAGTGGAATAATGAGGGGAGGGTGTTTCCACCCCCAATATGCCATTTCAGGTCCTTAATCGTTGTTAGAGGGCTAACACTGTGACTAAATTATACTTGCAAGAAACGTGAGTGAAAAAGCATATAAAAGAGTGGAAGTAAAATCCACTGCATAGTAAAAGTATCTTATAGTCTGTATCCTGAAGGAAAAAGAGGTGGGTAACGAAAGTATTTTATTAGCACTAACGTGAAGAAGAAAAAAGTTGCACAAACACCCTTCTCGAAAACTTGTTTAGGCCATAATAGCTTTCAATCATGTGGTAAAAAGATCATGTTACCTCGTCTTCCCTGTAAAGATCCAGCTTTCGTACACTTTCTGATGCGTGAAACAGGTACATTAACATCCCTATCAGATAAAACAGACGGTAAACATAGTACTAAAGATCCACGGGGTAATTAAGAGTGAAGATAGTTTTACATCTTGACAAAGCTATGCAGAAGTGTGAAGGATGGAAGCATAAAACCACAAATGTGCGAACTGATAAGGCCCTGCCCAAAGCTAGGCCGAGATAGACGTAAAGAAAGCCATTCACCTCTATGCCAGAGGATATTGTCAAGGCACGACCAGCAATTTGTATTTAGAGTTGCGAACATTTGTCTCCTCTTGCATACAGTCAATAACCTGAGATGTGCGAGGCCTGAGGCAATAAAAGAAAAAGAAAGAAAAAATGAATTGAGTTAATAAGATGATTTGGTTCTTTCAGTTTGTAATCAAAGTAAACCTCAGACATTTGACCCGGGTACCCAAAATGGCCCAAAATCTTTCGTACCCAGAATGGTCTAAAATTGTGGAAAAACTAAATTAGTAACCATAAATTTACCTCCTTTCCGAGTAAAATTTAGGAAAATTTTATTTGCCGCAAACATCTATTTTTTTTGTCCCTAGATAAGGGGTCAAAGCCAAAAAGTATCCAAATGTTTTTGCAGAATGGAAGCGTAGGAGCATTCTCGTAATAAATGTTCAATGGAGTTTTGGTACCAATCCAGCCGACATGAAAACCTTTTATTGTTATAAGTACTTTAAAAACTGTCGCCATAAACTTTACCGACAATCTCTTAAGGCAGCTCGCGCCAAAACATAGGAGCAAAAATTTGTTCCCGTTGCGTTATCTTATAGTAGTATTTTGTAACAGCAATGCGCAATCTAAGTGGCAATGTCTTTCTAAAGTGTGCAACACCTCAAAGCTTAATACTTAAGAGTCCGTTCAGGATTAATTTTCAAAAATAAATTTCGGCTTAAATCCTAATCACTTTGAAATCAAATTAATCTACAAGTTGTTGTTTGGCAAAAATAATTGTAAATTAGCTTAAAGTTTGTTCCCAACCTATTCTCGTCGCATTCAAAGGTCCACTTGGAATCCCATTTTGCATGACATGTCCGCACAAGCACAATATTCAATGCTTCGAACCGGTCAAAGTGCGCGCGCCCAAGACACGTGCATTCTTTGCTTCACATGCCTCACGCGTGACTTAGTCACCAATTATTTTACATCAACGTCACTGACACTAGTGCGACCGTCACACTGAGACCACCCGAGCACCTTTTCATCAAAAGCTTCGACCGACGGCGCAACTGGAACGACAAGGTCAAGGGCATAGGCCTTGGCCAACCCCCACTACAAGAAAATAGGCTTTTAGCGACGGGAAAATTTGTCGCTAAAAACCCAAAATCTGTCGCTAAAAGAATTAGTGACGGATTCACCGTCGTTAAAAATTTCTCGTATAAAAACCCGTCACTAATAGTTTACCGACGGAATGTTTTAAATCCGTCGCTAAATATGTCATTTTTTTCGACGGATTTATTTTTAATTAGCGATGGATATTCCATCGCTAATTATATTTTTAGAATTTTAATTTATTTTCTTTTTTGTTAAATTAGCGACAGAATATTCCGTCGCTAAATAACTGATTGTAGGAATACTTTTAGCGACAGAATTAATCCGTCGCCAAAAGTCAATTTTTTTTATTTTTCAATTACTCAGACCTGTAATACAATTTTCAATTCTCAACAACAACGCGCAATAAACAATACAGAAAGAAATATATATAATCAATTATAAAAAATATTTATTATAAAAAAAACTCATATATGTACAAGTCGGGAACCGGATACAGCCGGTTAGGAGAGGGGAGAAGAGTACAAGCCAGGCACGGGAAGAGGCTCATCAGGGGTTGCCGAGCCCCCGATCTGGATCCTGTTGATCCGGGGCCGGCTCGGCCTGTCCAGCAGTGCCCTGCTCCCTGATCATCCTCACAACCACTGTAGCAATGCGCTAGATCTCCTCGTAGTCCAACTGAGGACGAGGAGCCGGTGTCTGTGGAGGGGCAGCAGGGGGTGAAGACGCTCCTATCACGGCAAGAGCAGTCGTGCTAGGCAGGCCGCGTATGCGGCCTTTCGGCCGATTCACGACCTCCAGCGTATCCAGCCATCGCTTCAACCCCCTAGTACTCACAGCTGTACTAGTGGACGCTGATGGCTGTCCGGACTGTTGCTCGGACCCCCTTAGCTGTTCTTACGAGGCCTGCAAAAATAGTGGTTTAACGATATGTTAGGGCATTAATTAACGAAACGGACATTGAGGATAGAAAGAAAAAACATTAACAACTTAAATAAATTGACTCACATCGATCCGCCGGGCAATATCTGAAATATAGTCGCCCGCCTGGTGCGTCTCGTCCTTGTCCTTCTTCCGCACGTGCGTCTGACTATAGGTCAGAGCTATGACCTCATCCTCCTCCAGATCCCGGTGCTCGACCGCGTTCATGTGTCGGACGATGTCGTGTGGCACCGACCCCCCCGTGTGCGTCGGATCTCTGTTCTGTCTGTTCTCAGCCCCGCTCTTACTCTTGGCGTCCCAACTTGGATCCGCAGCCCACCGATCTATCATCTCCCCCCATACACGGTGAGATATCCAATGTAGGGGATATCTCGTCATGTCCGTCATCGGGGCACCCGCGGGCAGCACCTTCTTCGCCCGGTCCAATATTTATTTTTTAAATGTCGGACATCGTCGATCAGACGTGGTGTCCGTGTCTGCGCTAACTAACAGGTATCTCAATCCAATTGGGTCCCATCCTCCGTCAACAATCTCAATTCTCAATTCTCAAATGTCGCCCAATGCAATAAAAATTAACAAAAATCACACATTCAATCCAATTGGGTCCCATCCTCCGTCAATAATCTCAATGTCTCAAATGCTCAATGCACAATTAACAATCTAAAATCATCAATTAACAACCTAAAATCATCAATTAATAATCTCAATTACTTCAAATGCACAGCTAATAACCTAAAATCATCAACTAACAACCTAAAATCATAGATCAATAATCACAAGTCTCAAATACACAATTAACAACCTAAAATTATCAAACAAATTATCAATGTTCAAATAGGAAAAAATTATTCAAAATGCACATATCTGATGCACTTGAATTATTTCAATTTAGGGTTCGATTATATCGGGGCATTCAATTTAGGGTTCAATTAGTTTAATTTAGGGTTCGGTTCGATCACGAGCATTCAATTTAGGGTTTAATTAGGGTTCAATTACATCAATTTAGGGTTCAATTAGGGGGTTCTATTGAATCAATTTAGGGTTCTGTTGATTTGGGGCATTCAATTTAGGAATCAATTTAGGGTTCTGTTGGATTGGGGCATTCAATTTAGGGTTCAATTAGGGATTAATTTAGGGTTCGATTAGATTAGGGCATTCAATTTTGGGGTTTAATTAGGGTTCAATTACTTCAATTTAGGGTTCAATTAGAGGGTTCTATTGATTCAATTTAGGGTTCGGTTAATTTAGGGCATTCAATTTAGGGTTCAATTAGGGGGGTTCAATTATTTCAATTTAGGGTTCAGTTGGATCAGGGCATTCAATTAGGGGTTCAATTACAATTAATTGGTTCAATTAGGTTGAATCGGGGTTCATTACAATTAATTGGTTAAGTTAGGGTTAATCAGGTTTAATTGGGGTTAATTCGTTCAATTAGGGTTATGCGGGGTTAATTACTGTTAATTGCTTAGTTTAGGTTGAATCGGGGTTCATTACAATTAATTGGTTCAGTTAGGGTTAATCAGGTTTAATTGGGATTAATTCGTTCAATTAGGGTTACGCGGGGTTAATTACTGTTAATTGGTTAGATTAGGGATAATTACGGTTTGATTAGGAATAATTGGGAACAAATTAAGGATAGTTAGGGTTTATCCGGGCTAATTATGCTTTAATTAGGGTTTAGGGTTTAAGGTTACCGGTTCAAACAGGTTTAATTGGAGCTAATTACGGTTAATTGGTTCAATTATGGCTAATCAGGGCTTATTGGTTCAATTAGGGTAAATCGGGATTAATTAGGGCTAATTGGTTAGATTAGGTTGAATCGGGGTTCATTACAATTAATTGGTTCAGTTAGGGTTAATCAGGTTTAATTGGAGTTAATTCGTTTAATTAGGGTTACGCGGGGTTAATTACTGTTAATTGGTGGTTAGATTAGGGATAATTACGGTTTGATTAGGGTTAATTTGGTTCGATTAGGGTTACTTGGAAACAAATTAGGAATAATTAGGGTTTAATCGTTACAATTACATTACAACAAATTAAATACAATACAATACACTACAAAATATTAAATTTAATTACATTACAACAAATTAAATTCAATTACATTATAGCAAATCAAATACAATTACATTACAATAGATTAAATACAATTACATTATAACAATAGATTTAATGCGATAAATAATTTCTAGCATACAATTACATTATAACAACAGATTAATTTCTAGCATACAATTACATTATAACAACAGATTAATTCAATATGATTAATAATTTCTAACCGGGAAAAAAAGTGAGTTCAGGTAGTGGTGGTGCGAGGCGGATGACGACAGTGGCGCACGGAAGGCAGCGGCAGAGGGTGGTGGTGCGGTGGAGGGGGAGGAACTGTGGCAATGGTGGTGCTACTGTGAGGTGGCTGTGGCAGTAGTGGGGTAGCTACAGGGCGGCGAGGTGGCAATGGGGACAACAGATCTGAGGGGAGAGGGAAGGGCGGTGTGGTGGTGGTGGGGGGGCCTGTCGCCGGCGTGGGGGGCTGGTGGGGAGGGACGGAGGCGGGGGCCTGTCGCCGGCGTGGGGGCCTGGTGGGGAGGAAAGACGGGGGAGAGAGAGAGAAATCTGGGTATTTAAGAACATATTTAGCGACAGACATGTCCCGTCGCTAAAGATCCGTCGGTAAAACAATTTAACGACGGTTTATACCGTCGTTAAAAGACCGCCAGGAATGGTTTTACCGACGGATTAATCCGTCGGTAAAATATTTTTTTGGACAACGTTTTTACCCACAGAAATTCCGTCGCTGAAAACACCTTTAGCGACGGAACTACTTCCGTCGCTAAAAGTCCGTCGCTATAACCCTTTTTTCTTGTAGTGCCCATGGGGTCGGCCTCGGCTTCCATGGGGCTCAGCCTTGGCCTCCATGGGGTGTTGGCCTTGGCCTTCCCCCCCGGTTGTTCACTCTTTCCACAAAGTCCCTTTTGTGCTTTGTTCGCTTCATACACTTCGTATGTGACTTTGGCACCTTGTTTGTCACGTGGGTATGATTCACGTCAACATGCTCATTGCAATGCAACTTTTGGATTTGTCATTGCCGATCAAAACACCTTCCGTCGGCGCAGTAAAAATTCACCCAAGGGGGAGTGGCCTTGGCCTCCCTTCATGGGAGTTGGTCATTGGCCTTGGCCACCCCCTAGGGTCGGCCTCGGCCTTCCCAAAGGTCGGCCTCGGCCTCCCCAGGGATAGTGGCCTTGACCTTCCCCCAATCTTTGGCCAATGGCCTCCCCTCCTGCGCGCACTTGTTTTCTCAAGACTTTGCACCTCCGTGATGTTTACGGACGTTCGTACATCAACCTCGAGACGTTCGTCGCCGCACCATTTCATAACACATGCCCCGGCACCAAGTATTGTCTCCGCAACGTTCATCGCCGCACCACCTTCATAACGCGTGCCCCAGCACCAAGTATATGCTCCACGACGTTCGTCGCCGCGCCCGCGTGCCATTTTCATGATGTGTGCCTCCCGCACCAAGTATTGCTTTGGGACGTTCGTTGCCGCGCCCGCGCGCCATCTTCATGATACGTGTCCCTGGCACCAAGTATTGCTTTGCGATGTTTGTCGCCGCGCCACCTTCATAACATGTGCCCCGGCACCAAGTATTGCTCCGCGATATTCGTCGCCGCACCCGTGCGCCATCATCATGATACGTGCCCCCGGCACCAAGTATTGCTTCACGACGTTCGTCGCCGCACCACTTTCATGAGACGTGCCCCGGCACCAAGTATTCCTCCGCGATGTTCATCACCGTGCCCATGCACCATCTTCAAGATACGTGGCCTCGGCAACAAGTATTGCTTCGCGACGTTCATTGCCGCACCAATTTCATAACACGTGCCTCGGAACCAAGTATTGTCTCTGCCACGTTCGTCACCGCGTCCATGCACCTTTCTCATGACATGTGCCCTGACACCAAGTATTGTCTCTCCGACGTTCGTCACCGCGCCCATGCGCCATTCTCATGACATGTGCCCCGGCACCAAGTATTGTCTCCACGACGTTCGTCGCCGTGCCCATGCGCCACAATCATGATACAGGCCTTCGGGCATCACACTTATTCACCACACCATGCACCCCCGCCATGGACGTGGAACATGCTTTGACCCACTCTCCGGAGTGTGCAGCATTCCGGGGGGCTCCGTTCGTAGTGATGTGGCACGAGGACCCCTCGTAGCGGGATGGATTCGTTACCATAAAGTCACCGCCACCACGTGATGGGCTCGTTACCACAAAGCCATCACCGTCTTCATTCCAGGGGGCTCTATTCATAGTGCTCTGGCACGAGGACCCCTCACAGTGGGATGGACTCGTTACCACAAAGTCATCGCCACCATGGGATGGGCTCGTTACCACAAAGCCATCACCGTCACAACCACGGGGGGCTCCTTTCGTAGTGCTCCGGCACAAGGACCCCTCGCAAGCGGATGGGCTCGTTACCACAAATCCATCACTGTCATAATCACGGGGGGCTCCATTCGTAGTGCTCCGGCACGAGGACCCCTCGCAGCGGGATGGGCTCGTTACCACAAAGCCATCGTCGTCTTCATTCCGTGGGGCTCCGTTTGTAGTGCTCTGGCATGAGGACCCTTCGCAGTGGGATAGGTGACTCATCCAGGACACTGTCTCAGCCAGGGTGCCTGCGTGACTGGCTTACATGCTCCGGCACTGGGGGCTTACGTCGGCACCCCTATGGACTATGACCCCCGGGTCACTCCGAGACGGGAATAAGTCTTCGGAGGGCATCGCGCCTAGTCCGCCTGGCAGTTGGGCATCGAGTCTTCCCCATCGCTGCCAGGCCAGCAGGACTCTGCAAGGGCTTGGATTGGAGGCTAGATCAAGGGGGTTCTCTAGCCACACCGACGCCATAGGAGCCAGTCTTTCCAAACAGACAGAGCGACGCTGTGCGGGGTAGGCCGGGTGAATATGCGATTCGACAGTCCGTAGAGCACCAGCTGCTGTGGACCCCTCGGTGAAGTGTCTCTACCGGGGAACGCCAGGTGTCGTATGATGACATCATCATCTCAATCTCTATAAATAGAGGTCTTGAGAATTCATTTGGACGGTTGAACTTTTTCAGAACACTTTCACTTTCTCACTCTAGAATCCTAGAGAGCGAAACATACAGGATCCTAACTCTGGACCTAAGCATCAGACTGTGACTATTGTCGTATATTCATCTTGCGCTATCGCCCTCGCAGCACTGCCACCCTCAAGCTCTATCTGGGAAGCCCTTCGTCTCTGCTCTTGCTGTGTCCTACATCATCACACTTGGCATCTGACTCAGACTGCATTCCTTGTGGCACCTCTACGTCGACTGCGAACCCACTTTCCTTGGCATCAAAGTTACAAGCTTTTGACGAGAAAAAAAAAAAGAATGCTTAAATTATAAGGTCAAACATAATTAGTTAGTATGTGATGTCCTTTCGTGAGATATACGGGAATAATGTGATAAATTATAAGGTCAAACCTAATTATGAGAAAAGGATTACTTAATAATCCTCACTTTCCAGAATTATGAATGAAATCAGGTTTTTAACTTTTTGAGATAGATTAAATCTTTTAATCTTTTTTACGAACACTCACATATCTAATTTAATCTAGATTAAATCAAGTATCCAAAAATGAATTAAATATCTAATTAGGCATCCCTTTTGCATTTATACAAAGCATATGATGTACCTAATGCATGGTAATGACTGATTTGTTTTTCCTTATTAAGAATTAAATTTTGCATTTTTAATGTCGGTCTGTTACTTCTTAATTCGTTAAATATTACTTGTTGGCATATGTTTTTAGTGTTTTAAATATGGCCTGTCTTTATTCTCGGGTCTGTATGCTATATTCACGTGAAGAGACAAGTTCTATGGTCTGAACCAAATCCCTGGGCATTCAGAAATGGGAGAGATCTCTTCATTGTTACGAAAATTGTTCTTTAAATCCCTTTTTTGGTGGTATTCTATAAGGGGTGATAATGCCTCTGTATCCTATTTAGACTTTGTAAGATTTGGTCTGCCTAATTATTTACAGAAATCCTGTAATCACTTGTTTATGGTACACTGCCCGTGTACCCAATGAATGAAAGTTACCATTTCACAAAAAAAAAAAAAAAGTTCTATTCTTAATTAAATTTTATAACTCAGTACAATATCGGTTTTGGCAAGGAGCAAAAAGTCCACCTATGTGAACGTGTCTCAACACAATGAAACACGCTCAAAGGTTGACCAATTGACACCATATATAATCGATCTTATTGAAAGACTACATAATTGAATCCTCACCTCGGCCAAGTTAATATCCACGTATCTATTGAATTGCCTCCAACTCCAAGTCAAATTAACAAACTTTGAGGAGGGCTATCGCAATTGTACCGGGTTCATGCATCAATTTTTTATTTCAGGCGGATGGTTGTGACATGCGCAATTGATGGTTGCACTGCACAATCACTTAATACATTCAGTATAGATATTCGGTGCATAAAGTCGTGGCGTGTACCATTATTCTTTTCATGATCATAATGGACCTCTTTCAACCTCAGCCAACTAGGTATTCTCCTTCTTGAGCTATTGGAGATAATGATTTACAGTACTGATTCCACCATATATTGAGATATGAATGTCCATCAGTCACATCTTCAGTATACGGAGGATTCATTCATATCTTCATCAGGTATTACTGCGTTGTTTTTTTAAAACTCCAGCGATGAAATTTGCCGCTAGTACTTGTAAAAAGTAAAATAAAATAACCAAACAAGCTCACCGTTTAGCCGCAGCAAGCACTTTACCAACTTCTTACATTATGAGTTGTTAATCTCTCGGTAGGATCAATTGATTTATTAACAATTCATAACGTAGTTGCTATTGGACTGCACTTATAGCCTAAGCAGAGCAACCAAATGTTAGAAAGGTTATAGGATCATTTGAACATGTCAAATTGTCATTACATCTCTATTATTTGGTCTTCTAGTCTATAAGTGTTGTTTCCCAAGTATAACTTCGTGTATACTTGTGCAGAAAAGAAGGAAGTACGAAAATACTGAAATATGGTTTACTAAACAAAACAAACAGTATTAACGATTAAAATTAACTCACAACAAAATCAGGTAAACAGCAATGGAGAACCGAGGCGTGAATTTGATTCACTGTCTTTAAGACTTTATTCGTCCCGCAACGGTGCTAACGGTCTCCTGACGAAAAGCCTCCCAAGATACAACGGTAGTACGTCTGGAAATAGGAGCACTCCAAATTTGCAGACCCGGCGAACCAAAACTATGGCACAGAACTCTTTCGGACACAGGAACGAGACAGCAGAAATATTGCAGAAGATTATTTCGGGATGAAGTAGTTAATCTATATGACTTCTGAAAAACTGACTCGTTTTTATACACAGAGTATTCACTGGGGGGTGCAACTCTTCACAGAAAAAACTGTTAAGCTGGAAAGGTCACAACTTTCTGGAAAAGAAAATAAATAAATAAATTTTATTTATTTAAAATATTTGTCCCAAAAAGATTAAAGCCTGATGGGCCCAAGCCCAAGCCACGGACCGGGACGGTGCGGGGCGGGCGGCGCGCGCGTGTGGTGGACCTTAGGTCAACCTAGGTCCTCCCTCCTTACAAAACATGGGTACCCCCAAGGGGTCCAACCCTTAGCTCAATGCTAAGCCTTATAAGGAGATAACTTGGCTTTATCTCTTCTATGTGGGATACTATTTTCCCTTCAAGGTGAACCACCAACTTTAACTTCAATTTTCTCATTCATCTCTCATTTATTTTAAACATGTGAATATACAATAATCATCTATTCCAATAGAGGAACATGAATCAATTTGTTTTTAACCAAAATATGATTTGGAACCAATTTAAAAGTTGAGTCAAAGTTGGTACTCCAGCTTCTCCACAATGGGTTTAAAACCCCAATACCAATAATCCCCCACATGAATAGAAAATTGACTGGACACTATACGCAAAGAAACACTGACACAAGAAAGAGTTCTTTAGAATGACACTGCATCGGGATAGGTAGCCAATGGCCTTGAACCTTCCCTAGTGAGAACTATCGGATTTACTGGTTAACCAGTGAACGTGATGTCTTGAACTGTTCAACCTTTAGTGTAAACCAAGATAATAGAACTTCACACAGTACCGCTCAAACATTGTTTTGAGGTTCTCATTGTTGTGTTCATTTTGGCCCTGAACAGCTCCTGGTTTTCATGAGTACTCTCTGAGAATTTAGCCTTACAATTCTCATAGAAGCGGCCCACTTCTTACTCACATAGGTGACTTCTTATTAAGAGGTTCCTACTGCACCCCCACTTGGATTTCCAAGATATAAGAGTCATTAAAAGCATAGCTTAACCTAACCTTTTGTAGGTTCCACTGTTTTCTCATCATAGGAATGGATATGAGGTTTTTAACCACTCACAGTGCTCCATTTGAGTCACATTTACATAATTCGGTTTTCCTTTTGAACCTAGATCTTGGGATCTCCAGTCAGCTAGGTAGGGTTTCCATTATGGTAACTCTTTAGTTCATAGGCTTAAGACCCATTCCCCTCGATGACGTATTTACTTTCTCTCTAGTTAAAGCTTTTGTTAACGGATCCGCAATATTATCCTTTGACTTCACGTAGTCAATAGAGATAATTCCACTAGAAAGTAATTCTTTAACGGTATTGTGTCTGCGACGTTTGTGTCTAGACTTACCGTTATACATACTGCTTTGTGCTCTTCCAATTGCAGATTGACTATCACAATGTATGCATATTGGTGGCACGGGTTTAGGCCAATTTGGAATATCCTCTAAGAAATTACGAAGCCACTCCGCTTCTTCTCCTGCTTTATCTTAAGCAATGAATTCAGATTCCATAGTGGATCTGGCAATACATGTCTGTTTAGAGGATTTCCAAGAAATAGCTGCTCATCCTAATGTAAACACATATCCACTTGTGGACTTTGTTTCATTAGAATCTGATATCTAGTTGGCATCACTGTATCCTTCTAATACAGCTGGATATCTTGAATAATGCAGACCAAAGTTTAAAGTATATTTTAAGTACCTTAAAACTCTTACAATAGCTATCCAGTGATTCTTTCCCGGATTGCTAGTATATCTGCTCAACTTACTGACAGCATATGCTATATCGGGTCTTGTACAATTCATGATATACATTAGACTACCAATTACACGCGAATACTCTAATTGAGCTATTCCTTCACCAGTATTCTTTGTTAGATGTAAATTTACATCTAGGGGTGTCTTAACCAGACTATCATCGTAATTTTTAAATTTGTCAAGCACTTTCTCAATATAGTGAGATTGTGACAAGACTAGTCCATTTGATGTTTTGGTAATTTTCATACCAAGTATAATATCAGCTACACCCATATCTTTCATCTCAAACTTACTGGTCAACATTTTCTTTGTAACCTTAATGAACTCATTATTGCTCCCGATAATGAGCATGTCATCCACATAAAGGCAAACAATGACATATCCATTTTCCGTACCTTTAACATAGACACATTTATCACATTCGTTGATTCTAAAGCCATTTTCAATCATGACTTTATCAAACTTTTCATGCCATTGTTTCGGAGCCTGTTTTAGTCCATAAAGTGACTTGACAAGCTTGCACACCTTTCTCTTATGATTAGGAGCTACAAACCCCTCGGGTTGCTCTATATAGATCTCTTCATTTAGATCTCCATTTAGGAAGGCTGTTTTCACATCCATTTGGTGTATCTCAAGGTTATTAATAGCTGCAATAGCTATCAATATTCGAATGGATGTTATTCCTGTAACTGGTGAATATGTATCAAAATAATCAAGCCCTTCCTTTTGTCTATATCCCTTGACAACCAATCGGGCCTTGTATTTTTCGATTGTTCCATCAGTTTTCATCTTTCTCTTGAAAATCCATTTACACCCTAATGGTTTATTTCCAGGAAGAACATCCACCAGTTCCCACGTATGATTTTGCATGATGGATTCAATTTCACTGGCCTCTTTCCAATGAGGAGCTTCGGGACTCGACATTGCTTCACTGTAAGTACGAGGCTCATTTTCTAATAAATATGTTAGAAAATCAGGACCAAACGATGTAGACATTCTAGCTCTCTTGCTACGTCTTGGCTCATCTTCCTCTTGTGAGGGATCTTGGTCCATACTAGTTCTTTCTAAAGAATTCCGTTCGTGTGAAACTTTATACGGAAACACATCTTCGAAGAAATGTGCATTCCTTGTCTCCATTATGGTGTTGACGTGTATGTCGTCAATTTCAGATTTGTGCACTAAGAACCGATATGCCGAGCTATGGCTTGCATATCCAATGAAAATCCCATCAACCGTTTTAGGCCCTATTTTGACCATTTTAGGTGGTGGGATTGCTACCTTTGCTAGACACCCCCACACTTTAAGATATTTAAAGGAAGGAGGACGACCTTTCCATAGCTCATAAGGTGTCTTTTGCAGCTTCTTGTGAGGTACTTTATTAAGTATATGATTTGCAGTTAAGACCGCTTCCCCCCACAAGTTATCCGGTAGTCCAGAATTTATCAACAAAGCATTCATCATTTCCTTTAAAGTACGATTTTTCCACTCAGCAATTCCATTTGACTGAGGCGCATATGGTGCCGTGGTTTCATGAATGATACCATGATCGGCACAAAATTTTGCAAGAGGGAAAACATATTCTCCACCTCTATCACTTCTTAGTACTTTGACTTTCTTGCTAAGTTGATTTTCAACTTCAATTTTATATTGCATAAATGCTTCCAAGGCTTCATCCTTGCTTCTAAGCAAATATACATAACAAAATCTAGTACAATCATTAATAAAAGTAATAAAATACTTTTTTCCTCCTCTAGATTGCACCACCTTTAAGTCACATATGTCACTATGAATTAGACTTAAAGGTTCTGTATTTCTTTCAATTGACTTGAAAGACGTTCTTGCCATTTTAGCTTCAACACAAATTTCACATGCATTATGTGAGTCAAAATTCATTTTAGGCAAAAATCCATTTTTCACTAGCTTTTGTATGGAACCATAATTTACATGACCTAATCTACGATGCCATAAATTAGGAGATTCCAACAAGTAAGCAGAAGAAATATTTTTATTCATATCAGAATTCGGTACAGCTTTAGGCACGATGGTCATTACATTTAACTTAAATAGACCATCACATAGGTACCCTTTTCCTACAAATTCCCACTTTTAGTGAGTACAAATTTATCACTCTCAAACACTAGCTTGAAACCATTCTTACTCAACAATGAGCCTGACACTAGATTCTTTCGAATGTCTGGCACATGAAGTACATTGTTGAGACTCAATTCCTTGCCAGATGTCATCTTTAAGACCACCTTGCCCATCCCTTACACCTTTGAAGAGGAAGAGTTTCCCATGAACAGATTCTCGTTGTTGGTGCTCTCATATGTAGTAAACATACTTCGTTCGGAGCACACATGTCGAGTAGCACCCGTGTCTACGCACCACTGTTTGGGATTTCCAACCAAGTTGACTTCGGATACCACCACAGATAGATTCAAATCTGTCACGTCCTCGGTTATTCTGGTAACTTCCGTCACATTGGCTTGAGAATGCTTTCCTTTCTTTCCTTTGTTCTTGCGACTGTAGCAATCCTTAGCTCGATGACCTGGCTTGTCGCACACATAGCAATTCCCACTGAACTTCTTCTTTTTATCACCGCCCTTGGAATTTGAGCTGCTTGCTCCACTTGGACCATCTGATTCGGAAATTTTCCTTCTCTTTGACGGACCTTGCTCGACCACATTTGCCTTGGCTTCTTGATGATAATTACCGGCCTTTTTCTCGGACTGGCGATTATCCTCCTCAATCCTCAATCTGACTATCAAGTCTTCAAGCTTCATTTCCTTGTGCTTATGCTTCAAATAGTTCTTGAAATCTTTCCAAGTAGGTGGCAATTTTTCAATTAACGCAGCCACTTGAAAAGATTCTCCAAGTACCATTCCTTCCGCATGAATATCATGCAAAATTACCTGAAACTCTTGTACTTGACTAATCACAGTCTTGGAATCCACCATCTTGAAATCAAGGAATTTGCCGACTACAAATTTCTTTGAGCCGGCATCTTCTGTTTTGTATTTCCTCTCCAAGGATTCCCACAATGCTTTCGCATTGACCATTGGACTGTATACGTTATACAACGCATTGTCCAATCCATTGAGGATGTAATTCTTGCACAAAAAAATCTGAATGCTTCCAAGCATCCACGGCAGCCACTGTTTGCCGGTCAGGATTTTCACCAAGATCTGGTGCATCCTCTTGCAAGAACCTTGCCAAGTTCAAGGTGGTAAGATAGAACCACATTTTTTGTTGCCATCTCTTAAAATCTTTTTCGTTGAACTTTTTCGGTCTTTCACCAAGTCCAATGGAACCATGAGCAGGTGCAACGTAAGGTGTCGCATACACAGTCCCACCGCTGGGATGAACCGGTCCACTTTCCAGAATGGTTTCGCTAGTAGCCATTGTTATATCTATCAACAGAATATAACAGAAATTAATAAACAGTCCAGTCTATCACAAAAGTATAAAACTGAGTCTAGAATCACTAAAATTAAATTCAGAATCTGAAAATAATTTTAGTATAGATTGACAAAATCAAATATGAAAACAAATTTGAAAACACTGTTGTGAAAATACTGTTTCTACACATGCAACACAAAGTGCGGGGAATAAAGTCTTAAAATTGTTGTTTCCCAAGTATAACTTCGTGTATACTTGTGCAGAAAAGAAGGAAGTACGAAAATACTGAAATGTGGTTTACTAAACAAAACAAACAGTATTAACGATTAAAATTAACTCACAACAAAATCAGGTAAACAACAATGGAGAACCGAGGCGTGAATTTGATTCACTGTCTTTAAGACTTTATTCATCCCGCAACGGTGCTAACGGTCTCCTGACAAAAAGCCTCCCAAGATACAACGGTAGTACGTCTGGAAATAGGAGCACTCCAAATTTGCAGACCCGGCGAACCAAAACTATGGCACAGAACTCTTTCAGACACAGGAACGAGACAGCAGAAATATTGCAGAAGATTATTTCGGGATGAAGTAGTTAATCTATATGACTTCTGAAAAACTGACTCGTTTTTATACATAGAGTATTTGTCCCAACTGGGGGGTGCAACTCTTCACAGAAAAAAACTGTTAAGCTGGAAAGGTCACAACTTTCTGGAAAAGAAAATAAATAAATAAACTTTATTTATTTAAAATATTTGTCCCAAAAAGATTAAAGCCTGATGGGCCCAAGCCACGGACCGGGACGGGGCGGGGCGGGCGGCGCGCGCGTGTGGTGGACCTTAGGTCAACCTAGGTCCTCCCTCCTTACAAAACATGGGTACCCCCAAGGGGCCCAACCCTTAGCTCAAGGCTAAGCCTTATAAGGAGATAACTTGGCTTTATCTCTTCTATGTGGGATACTCTTTTCCCTTCAAGGTGAACCACCAACTTTAATTTCAATTTTCTCATTCATCTCTCATTTATTATAAACATGTGAATATACCACAATCATCTATTCCAATAGAGGAACATGAATCAATTTGTTCTTAACCAAAATATGGTTTGGAACCAATTTAAAAGTTGAGTCAAAGTTGGTACTCCAGCTTCTCCACAATGGGTTTAAAACCCCAATGCCAACAGTAAGTACAGTCCGGTCAAGTCAAACATCTCTGTTATAGGGATTCCTGTCTCAGTCTTTCGTGTTCCTTCCACCATCAGCACGTTCAAGCCATGACCTAGGTGATAACATAGTTTGGCCTTTTGTGAGAGGAGAGTGTATGATAAAACACGCCTATAACACGCTTATGACCTAAACAGTTAGCTTGCATGAGAATTGGACTTGGATATGAAAAGTTCCAGGCCCGCCCAGAGTTTATAGCCTTCTATGGAAATGTACCCACTATGCCCTTCCGGTTCGTGCTAAACTCTACCGGCTTCTAGGATAAGACTTGCACCCTTCCATGGATGTGGGCAATTAGAGACGGTTGACCACTGATTTCATAACTTCCCAGTTGTTAAAGATGTCTGGGCTACTGTGAACTTCCAAAGGCTACCTTCGGGAAATCCCAACCTCTTTTTTCCTTCTTGCTGCGAACAAAATTCGGGGAACCTTCAACAAACAGGAACACGTAGTGTGCCCTAGAACACTTTCTTTTGCTGAGATGTAATGTGTTGTCATTTTATTTTTAGGTAATTTTGTTAACTATCGTGTGTCTGTATATAATTAGTGAGTTGAGTTAGTTTGTGTCTTGCACGCAGGCCACTTGTTAGCTTACAACTAGTGCAAGGGTGAGGTTTTAGCATGTGCGGTCTGCTGAAATCAGAGTGTGAGTGTGTACGAATTAGAGCTGTGTTCTAGAAAAATAACTCGGTTTTACTTCCCCTATAATCTGCTTAAATGTAGATCTGCTTTGCCTCTCCAATATTACTTGCTTGAGTGTTATCAAGATAAAATTTCCTCTAGAACAAGCCAACATTTTCTGGTATTAGAGCCAGGTTCGTAGAGGTAGATCGGGTGCGACGAATCGAAACCGAAATCCGTCATTGTGAATAGATCCACTCATGGCAAATACAAGCGGGTCACCACTTGGTTTTGTACCTAAGTTTGATGGTGAAAATTAATTATGTTTTTTGATATGTGAAAATGCAAACCACTTTCAGATCTATGGGGCTCTAGAATTTGGTAGGAAATGGGTATGTCGAACCTGAATTGGTAGAGAGTTTATTACCTGCCTCAAAAGAAACAATTCGAGGAAATTAGACAAAGAGATGTAAGTGTACTTTCTAAAATCCAGAGAGGGTTGGCCAAATCGTTTTTTCCAAGAATCATTAAAGCTACAAAAGCAAATAAGGCTTGGAATATTCTCGAAGACGAGTATGGAGATGCCAAGGTAAAAGCTATAAATCTTCTAACTCTTAAAAGAGATCTTGATACTATGAAAATGAAGAAAATGAAACATTAGCTGAGTCTTTTACAAGATTTTATGGATTTAGTTAATGAAATGAAGACACATGGTGAAGAAATTAGTGATAGAGAATGGCTGAAAAAATTCTAATTAGCTTGCAGGAAAGATTTGATCCTAATGGAAGAAACAAGAGATATTGAGAAGTTGAGTGATCGCGACTTAATGGCCTCATTGAAATCTTACAAGCAAAGATTGTTACGACACTCTGAAAAAGCAATTGAGAGTGCTTTTCAATCTAAGCTCAGTATGAGTCCCGCAATTGAAGTAAAAAAGTTTTCAAATCAAGAACAAGAGAGAAGAAATTAAATCCCAAGAAGTTCCTTTCGAGGAGGATTTGGAAAACGAAGAGGCAGAGGTAGAAATCATTTTGATAGAAATCGTAATGGTGAAGGTAGTTCACGGAGCATCACATGTGAAAAAGACAATCATTTGGCAAAAGATTATTCGTTCAAAGGAAAGCCAAAACGTCACAATGGCAAAGGATTGTAGAATGACAAATAATCAGCAAGCAAAGTATGCTCAAGAAAGAGACGATGAAGAGAACTTATTCTATGCTTGTCAAAGCATTTTTTATCATATAAAAATGATGTTTGGTTGTTAGACAATGGCTGTAGCAATCATATCGCTGCGAAAAAAAAATGCTTCTTGGAAATGGACAGCACTTTTAAGCCCCACATAAAGGTGAAAATGTTGCTTTGGTTGAAGAAAAAGGCAAAGTAACAATTGGCATTAAAACTAATAAATGTAGCATATTTATTAGGGATTGATGTTATTCTTGTTCCAAAGCTTGGTCACAATTTGTTGAGTGTTGGAAGCTCTTATAGCATGGTTACAAGCTTGATTTTTATTGGAGATGGATGTATTATTTATGATAGTGGGAAGCCGAGAAAGGTGATGGAAAGGATAGAAATGCAGAATAATAGAAAATTAGAAACTTCCCATTTACCTTGAAGTACATGAAAAGTGTTGTTTTGAAGGTGGAAATGAAGGATGAGGCATTGCTATGGCATAAAGGATTTGGGCACTTGAATTTTCAAGGACTCAAGTTGTTGTCTCAAAAGGAATGGTGCAAGGTTTGCCTACCATTAAAGACAAGCATGATGTTTGTGAAGGATGTGCTTGATCTCGGGAAGCATCATCGCCAACCTTTCCCAAAAGAGGTGGCTGGAGGGCTAAGGAAAAATTAGAGTTAGTGCATGGGGATGTGACCTATGTGCCACTCTCTCCCATTCTCAAAATAGGTACTTTGTCTTGTTTATTAATGATTATACTCTCATCACATGGATTTATTTCATGAGACAACAATCTAAAGTTTTTGGCATTTTTAAGAATTCAAATTTATTGTTGAAAAATAAAGTGGTTGCTTTATAAAGAAATTAAGAAGTGATAGCGGAAAAGAGTATAATTCAAGTGAGTCTGATCAATTTTGTGAACATGAAGGAGAAGAAAGACAGCTCACAGTTAGGTATACAATACCACAACAAATGGAGTTTCGGAGAGGAGGAACCAAACCGTGTTGAAAATGGCTATTTTGGATGATTGATCATAATTACTATGTGTAGAACTTCTCAACCATAATTTTAAAATACCTGCACATTTATGGCCTTGTGTTACATATTAAGATTTTCATAAGTGTAATAGGGACTGGCTCAAATTTCATAGAAGCAGCCTCACTTCGTGCACTTATATAGGTAAATCAATTAAATGCACTTGTATGACCTGCATCCTCGTTTATGAACATAGATTTATTAAGTCCACTTGTATGACCTTCTTTGCACCAACAAATAATTTTTTCACAATAACATGTCTTTAATTAAATGCCACTAAATGGCATTACTTTTTATTTGTGAAAAAGAGATGATAATGAATTCAAATCAGGAAGTTACTTTCTAACTTCCAAAAATGTGCTCCAATAGATAAGAGATAAGTTTAGTTGGTTACCTATTAGTGGATAGTTATTATGTAAGTGGTTGGAGTTATTTTGTAAATGAATAGTTTGTCATTAAGTGGATAGTTTATCTTCTAGGTAGTTATTTTTTACAAACTTTAGAGTATAAATAGTGGGTCAAGAGGAGCAGGGCAGAATCATCAATCATCAGCCAGACAAATCAAGACTTGAAGTCTTTTTCTTTCTTTTGTTTAGAGTCTTTTGCTGCCATCGATAGGAAGTTCAGTTTCCAAACTTGGAAATATTGCTGTGTAAACATTTACAATCAATCGAAGCTCTCTTTGTCATTTATGGGCGTGCAATCATTCTACCTTCAACTTTTCATTTTGATTTTTCATTTTCAGAGAAGTCCTTAGGCCCTAGGATCAAATAAGATCCCGCACTTTTAATAAATTGTGCCGCGAGTGCACAAATCGATAGTGAGTTTGGCTAGCAGCACAAACATTGGCACGCCCAGTAGGACCCTTGTATTTGAAAAGGGAAAATGTCAAGTACGAGAAGTCATGTTAGAAATGAAGTTAATTCAGAGTGTTTGGAGGCCTCCTTTTAACTCTTGTTAGAAGATACGCGTAAATTAGGTGTGCTTAGCAAGAAAGTTTTAAAGTCATTGCTTCAATTGGCTGAAACTTGCACCAATATTTTGTGCAAGTGCTTTGTATCAATTCCATGAAATACCAAAATTGGCAAAAAAGTTGGATAATGTATCCTTTGTCGAGAAAAGTGCAAAGGATAATAATATTTCTAACCATGAAATGGTCTTTGCACCAAAAGAAAATGGGAATGGTGTTACTGGGGGGGGGGGGGGGGGGCATATCAATGGTTCACAAGATCATCAAATAGTTTCTACACCAAAAGGAAAAGTTAATGGTGATATTGGCATAATGATGCCCTAAATATGGCCAAAGAGCTATTGATTCTTTTTAAACAAGATGATGATAAATAACTGGAAGTTCTAAACCAACGGTCTATTTTATCATCATGTGAAAAATGACCAAAGCAAGATGATGACATGGCTGATAAATGTTTTAAAAAGCCATTTCTTGTGGAAGATCACTCCAATTTTCATGGATACGAAGGTACAAATGGGTTTGAAACGTTTGTGAATTCATCAAATTTAGATATACAACACCCATTTTGGATTTGTGGTTCCTACCAGTGTTTTATTTTGGTTATATGCCTTATAAATCAGTATGTTTTATATGTTGTTTGCATGAGAAATTTCAATAGATTAATCAATCGATTGGCTTATCATTAGCCATTCTATATATTGATTTGGTTAGTGGCTTGGCCAAAAAAGGTCATAGTTTGTTTAGTGGCTGGCAAAATGTGCTCATCGACACCAGAATATGGAGAGGTAAAGCCAATCGATGGCTAATCGATAGCAAAATGCTTTCACTTTGAAGAATACAAGCCTATCGATAGTGACTGGTCTATCGATCGCGAATGTTGTCTTGATACTGGTGTATGCAAAATAAAGATGGTGCAGTTTAAGCCAATAGATGGCTTATCGATCGTGAAATTCTATCAATAGTAAAAAATGCTTTCTTTTTGAAAGATATAATTGTTCACAGTTGATAGTGAAAAATACAAGCCTATCGATCATGGAAGGCTATTGATAGTGAAAAAATTGACTCTTCACAATCGATAGTGAAAGATACAAGCCTAACGATCGTGAAAGGTTATCGATCGTGAAATTCTATCAATAATAAAAAAATGCTTTCTCTTTGAAAGATATAACTGTTCACAATCGATAGTTAAAAAAACAAGCCTATCGATCGTAAAAGGCTATCGATAGTGAAAATTTGACTCTTCACAATCGATAGTGAAAGATACAAGCCTATCGATCATGAAAGGCTATCAATTGTGAAATTCTATAAATAGTAAAAAATGCTTTCTCTCTGAAAGATGTAACTGTTCACAATCGATAGTTAAAAATACAAGCCTATCGATAGTAAAAGGCTATCGATAGTGAAAAAATTGACTCTTCACGATCAATAGTGAAAGATACAAGCCTATCGATCATGAAAGGTTATCGATTGTGAAATTCTATCAATAGTAAAAAATTATTTATCTCTGAAAGATGTAACTGTTCACAATCGATAGTTAAAAATACAAGCCTATCGATCGTAAAAGGCTATCAATAATGAAAAAATTGACTCTTCACAATCGATAGTGAAAGATACAAGCCTATCAATCATGAAAGGTTATCGATCGTAAAAGTCTATCTACAGTGCAAAAAATACTTTCCCTTTAAAAGAGATGACTATTCACAATCGATAGTGAAAAATAAAAGTCTATCAACCGTGAAAGGCTATCTATCGTGAAAGTCTATCAATAGCGAAAAAATTGACTCATCACAACCGATAGTAAAAAATACAAGACTATCGACTGTAAAAGGTTATCGATCTTGAAAAAATGCTTTCCCTTCGAAAGATATGACTCTTCTCAATTTTCAAGTATTCAATTACTTGAGCCAGGGGTGCAATGTTTACACCAACAAATAAAATTTTCACAATGACATGTCTTTAATTAAATGCTACTAAATGGCATTAATTTTTATTTGTGAAAAAGAGATGATAATGAATTCAAATCAGGAAGTTACTTTCTAACTTCCAAAAATGTGCTTCAATAGATAAGGGACAAGTTTAGTTGGTTACCTATTAGTGGGTAATTACTGTATAAGTGGTAGGAGTTATTTTGTAAATGAGTAGTTTGTCATAAAGTGGATAGTTTATCTTCTAGGTAGTTATTTTCTACAAACTTTGTAGTATAAATAGTGGGTCAAGAGGAGCAGGACAGAATCGTCAATCATCAACCAAACAAATCAAGACTTGAAATCTTTTTCTTTCTTTTATTTAGAGGTTTTTACTACCATTGATGGAAGTTCAGTTTCCAGGCTTGGAAGTATTGCTGTGTAAACATTCACAATCAATCGAAACTCTCTTTGTCATTTATGAGCGCGCAATCGTTCTACCTTCTACTTTTCATTTTCCTTTTCCGTTTTCAGATAAATCTCCAGGCCCTTGGGGCAAAAAAGATCCCGCAGTTTCGCGGGTGCACAAATCGATAGTGAATTTGCCCAGTAGCGCAAACAGACCTGCATCCTCCTTTACGAACACGGTTATGGTGTGGGTTGATGGAAACCCACACTATAACCATGCAAGAGATGATCCATGGAAGACAGATTATTTGACTCGGCTCATTTTCTGGCACTAAACAAGAAAATTAACTACGTCGGCATATGAAAGTGCTAACATTAATCGCAAATTTTTATCTAACTGTGAATGCGTTTGACGTCTAACTAAACTATAACAAATCAAAGACGCTAGAACATCTTTGTAACGGTTAACACCAGTCGATCATAAGACATCATGTCACATACATTTGCTTTCTTTCATTTCACTTTGTTTTGTTACTTTGTAGAGCTTTAGTCACTGACCATGGCAAGACGCACATATGTTACATTCATGTTATAAACATAACATCGTAATAAGCAATTACTGCACCGTTATAGCATGAAAACAACATATATATTGAACGTGACAAATAATAATGTTTATCATTCTGCACGAAAGATTGGAATTAAAAGAATATGCTTATCTTTACAGATGCAATCTGCCCACGTCACTCGAAATCCGTATCTTTATTATGTAAAAGAGATTTTGTTGCTAATCCCACCAATTTGAAGTTTCATGCAATAATAGATAAACTCAATGCATTCTCCATTGTGCAAAGATTTTCTTAAGATTGTTGGAAAAATATCACAAATTGGGTTGGAGAATGCCTGACTCAAATGCTACGTACTCTTTCCGTAGAACATTATTTGCCCCCTGTACTGCAACGCACTGTTACCGCAAATCTGCTTTCCAAGATAAAAACATGGGACCAATTGGTAGTACTTGCTGAATAGTAACCAAACATAAATAATCTTATATGAGAGAGTACCAAAATTTTCATCATCAATTAGGGAAAGCAGTAACACTTAGAATTCACCAAAAGGTGTTTTAGAAGAGATTTAATAATTTATAACTACCGTTAAGCTAAAAGTCAGGTTTAAAGGTTGCAACTTTCTGTTAAAAAATGAATAGTACCTCCTTTATAGTTGGACCAAAGTTCTTAAATTGGTTTTAAACCCATTGTGGAGAAGTCATCTTTGACTCAATTTTCAAATAGGTTCCAATCCACAATTTGGTTAGGAACAAATTTATTTATGTTCATCTATTGGAGTAGATGATCATAGTATATTCACAAGTATAAAACAAATAAGGAGTGAATGAGAAAATTAAAGTTGAAGTTGGTGGTTCAACTTGAAGCGAAAAGAGTATCTCACATTGAAGAGATAAAACCAATATTGTCTCCTTATAAGGCCTAGCCTTGAGCTAAGGGTTGGGCCCCTCGGGGGTACCCATGTTTTGTAAAGAGGGAGGACCTAGGTTGACCCAAGGTCCACCAAACGCGTGCTGCCTGCCCGTCCCGGTCCATGGCTTGGGCTTGAGCCCATCAGGCTTTATTCTTTTTGGGCAAAAATATTTTAAATAAATAAAAAAAATTTCTTTTCCGAAAAGTTGCAACCTTTCCAACCAGCTGTGTTAAGAGTTGCACCCCCTAGTGAATTTTCACATACTTTTTACTGTACAAAAACGAATCAATTACAGAAATTTAATTAACTGAATCCCAAAATTATGTCTGCCCTTGGTTTTTTGTTTTTCCTGTGTCTGTGTAGGAAAGAGTTCTGCCGTTATTTTGGTTTGCCGGGTCTGTAATTTGGAGTGCCCATATTTCAGACGTATTACCGTTGTATTCTAAGAGACTATCGCCAAGAGACCGTTAGCACCGTTCACTACAAGAAAAATGTTATTTAGCGACGAAATTTTCTCCGTCGCTAAAAGTCGTTTCAGCTACGGTCAATACCGTTGGTAAAAGTCGGTCGCCAAAAACTTTTATCGACAGTACAAAATCGTCGGTAAAAATTTCTACCGACGGATTTTTACCGACGGGATTTTAGCGACAGATTTCCCATAGATAAAATATTTTTAAAAATTTCCTATTTTCGGCCACCTTTTTTAAAATTTAGTAGAAATTTTTTAGCAAGGGATTGTTTCTCTCGGTAAACATTCCGTCGCTAAAACTACACTTTTGCGACGGAATATATCGTTGCTAAAGTATCCGTCGCTAAAAGTCTTAACTTTAAGGAAAGGACTTTTAGAGACGGAATTATTTCCATCGCTAAAAATCCTGATATAAATATCTACTTTCCTTTCTTTTCTCTCTCTCTTTCTCTCTCACTCACCGGCGGTTTCTTCC
This sequence comes from Escallonia herrerae, assembly GCA_033070095.1. Lineage (NCBI taxonomy): Eukaryota > Viridiplantae > Streptophyta > Magnoliopsida > Escalloniales > Escalloniaceae > Escallonia > Escallonia herrerae. The sequence continues at coordinate 72,913 of JAVXUP010000611.1, read as the reverse complement.
CCCGGCGATCCCCCCTCTGGTGACACCCTCCACCCACCCGCCCCGTCCCGCCGGTGACAGCCCCACGATGTCGTGCCCCTACACAGCTCCAATGGCCCTCCACTGTCGCACCACCACCGTGGCCGGTATGTCCATCTTACCCTAATTATTTTTTAATGTATGTGGTTTATTGCATGTGAATTTGAATTCTATATAATGCGGTTAATAATTTTGAGTTTGAGTTTAAATTTATGCATGTAAGTTTGAGTTTGAATTTAATTTTACCCTAATTTTCATTAATTGAAGCTATTTTGTTGTAATGTATATTGTAATTTTACTCTAATTGTACATTGTTGCATGTTGTAACTTTAATTAACATTAACTAAACTTGAACTTACCCTAATTGACCCTAGATAACTCTTAATTAAACCCTAATTAAAGTTTAAACTCAATTAACCCTAAAGAATTAAATTAGCCCAAAATGGCCTAGCTACCCTAATTAAACCCGATAAACCCTAACTAAACCCTAGTTAACCTAATTAGGGTTAATTGGGATTAATCCTGATTAACCTTAACTAAACCCTAATTAACACTAAAAAGTCCTAATTAATATTAATTAGCCCTAATCCAATCGAACCCTAAATTGAATGCCCCAATTCAACCGAACCCTAAATTAAACTAATAGAACCCCCTAATTGAACCCTAAATTGGATGCCTTAATCGAATCAAACCCTAAATTAAACAAATTGAACCCTAAATTGAATGTCCTAATCCAACCGAACCCTAAATTGAACTTATTTAACCCCCTAATTGAACCCTAAATTGAATGTCCCAATTCAACCGAGTACTAAATTGAAGTAATTAAATCATAATTGAACCCTAAATTCATGTAATTGAACCCTAATTAAACCTTAAATTGAATGGCCTAATCGAATTGAACCCTAAATTAAACTAATCGAACCCCTAATTGAACCCTAAATTAAAGTAATTGAACCCCCTAATTGAATCCTAAATTGAATGCCTTAATCGAATCGAACTCTAATTTAAACTAATTGAACCCTAAGTTGAATGCCCCAATTCAACCAAGCACTAAATTAAAGTAATTGAACCCTAAATTGATGTAATTGAACCATAATTAAACCCTAAATTGAATGATCTAATCGAATCGAACCCTAAATTAAACGAATTAAACCCTAAATTGAAGTAATTGAACCCCCAAATTGAACCCTAAATTGAATGCCTTAATCGAATCGAACCCTAATTTAAACTAATTGAACCCTAAATTGAATGCCCCAATTCAACCGAGCACTAAATTAAAGTAATTGAACCCTAAATTGATGTAATTAAACCCTACTTAAACCCTAAATGGAATGGTCTAATCGAATCGAACCCTTAATTAAACTAATTGAACCCTAAATTGAATGCCCTAATCCTATCGAACCCTAAATTGAACTAATTAAACCCCCTAATTGAACCCTAAATTGAATGCCCCAATTCAACCGAACCCTAAATTGAACTAATAGAACCTCATAATTGAACCCTAAATTGAAGTAACTGAACCCCCTAATTGAACCCTAAATTAATTGCCCTAATCGAATCGAACACCAAATTGAAATAATTCAAGCGCATCGGATATGTGCATTTTAAACAATTTTTTACATTTGAACTTTGATCATGTGTTTGATAATTTTAAATTGTTAATTGTGAATTTGAGAATTGTGATTATTGATGGATGATTTTAGGTTATTAGCTGTGCATTTGAAGTAATTGAGATTATTAATTGATGATTTCAGGTTCTTAATTGATGATTTTAGATTGTTAATTGTGCGTTGAGCATTTGAGATATTGAGATTATTGACGGAGGATGAGACCTAATTGGATTGAATGTGTGATTTTTATTGCATTGAGCATATGAGAATTGAGAATTGAGATTGTTGACGGAGGATGGGACCCAATTGGATTGAGATTCCCGTTAGGTAGCATAGACACGAACACCGCGTCCGATCGACGCCGACACCAAAATAACATATTGGCTTTGTACTTGTGGATATGTTTTCGGAGGTGTCCGACACATTTTTGAATGTGTCGATGAGGTGTCGGTAGGTCACAGACACCCCGTCCGATCGACACCGACACCGAAAAATGTCACATTTTGGCTTTATACTTGTAGACACCTCTTCAAAGGGTGATGGACAAGGCGTTCGGCATTTAAAAAATAAATCAATGTCTTCGGACGTGTCCGGAGGTGTCGAACACCATACCGACACCCTATATGAGGATGGGAATTGAGATTGTTGATTGTGCATTGAGAATTTGAGAATTAAGACTGTTGACGGAGGATGGGACCCAATTGGATTGAGATATTTGTGAATTAGTTGAATAGTTGGTTGTTGAAATTAGGTTAATTAGGTTAACGCGACATTTTTAGCACCCCTAATGAACCTAACTAACCCTAATTAGCTCTAACGAGCCTAATTAGTTTTAATTAACCCTAAGAACCCAATGAAAATTAAATTAGCTGTAAATAACCCTAATTACTCCTAAGGGACCCTAATTAGCTATAATTAGTTAGCCCTAACATAACCCAATTAGCTCTAATTAGGACTAATCAACACGACTCCGCACAATAAAACCCGGCTATTAGCTCAAAAATGTAGTAACATTTTAGAACTTGGTTCATATTGATGTGTTTTTATACCTCCGTTCATATATATATAGTGCTGATGATGATTTCTGCCAAATTATTGTCTTTAATGTCGTTGTAATTTATCTATATGAAGTCAGATATGGATAGGATACGGGCTATTCGTGGCCGAGCTGGACGCCGAGCTGCTTCCTCCCCGGTGGGTCCCACCTAGTCATTAACCACTGATGACGAGACACAGAGTGCTCGCAAACAGGAGATGAGGCCCCAGCTCTAGCCCTAGTCGTCGCCCCAGCCTGACGCGGATTCATCCTACAGGCGCGGTGATTCTCCTTCTTCCGTGGTTCTACCTCAAGTATAGTTGTTAATGGTGTTTAGTACATTTTCGCTACCCTTATATTTAAAGTAAATTTGAACTGTATTAATGTCTGTGTTTTGTAGGATCTCGACGAGGTCGTGGCCCGACACGCAGGGTACGCATCTACCCCCAGCGTAAACAGAGAGTTACGCTCACCCAGGAGGGACTGAAAGTAAAAAAAAATTACATCATGCCTTATATTTAAAATTTTGGGGTGTTAATTTATATTTGAACTGTATTAATTTATTTATTTACTTCTTTGGCAGGATCCTGGAGAATCAGGCGAGGACTAAGATCGAGGTTCTTGTGAAGGGCCGATTCTTCGAGCCACACCTGTACTGGAAGGACTGAGATGGCGCTGCGAGAGAGTCCCTATGGGAGGAGTGGCTGCTACGGTGAAATATTTTTTTGCGATACTATTTGTTTGATTAGAGTTTGTTTTATGTATTTAATTTGTGTTATTGAATGCCTTACAGGAAGGGTTCATGTTTGATTCACCTGATCAACAGGCACTGGGGCGGCAGGCCTTCTTTACTTTCATTGGAAAGAATTATCGCCGATGGCTCCACGACGCACGGAACCGGGCGAAGAAGATCCTGCCCGAGGGTGCCCCGATGAAGGAGATGAAGACATATCCCCCCATTGGATATTTCTGACTGTATGGGGGGAGATGATAGATCGGTGGGCTGCGGATCCAGGCTGGGATGCCAAGAGTAAGAACGGGGCCGTGAACAGACAGAACAAAGATCCGATGCACATGGGTGGGTTGGTGCCACACGACATCATCCAACACATGAATGCAGTCCAGAATCCGGATCGGGAGGAGGATAAGGTCATAGCTCTAACGTATAATCAGACGCATGTGCGAAAGAAGGACAAGGACAAGGCGCACCGGGCCAGCGACTATGTTTCGGATATTGCCGGCGGATTGATGTGAGTCAATTTGTTTAACTTGTTAATTTTTTGTCTTTCTATCCTCAATGTATGTTGCGTTAATTAATGCCCTAACATATCTTTAAATCATTATTTTTGCAGGCCTCGTATGAAGAGCTTAGGGGGTCTGAGCAGCAGTCCGGACAGCCATCAGCATCCACTAGTACGGGTACAAGTACTGGAGCATTGAAGCGATGGCTGGATACGCCGGAGGTCGTCAATCGGTCGAAAGGCTGCATCCGTGGCCTGCCTAGCATGACTGCTCGTGCAGTGATATGAGCGTCCTCACCCCCAACTGCTCCTCCACAAATGCCGGCTCCTCGACATCCGTTGGACGAAGAGGAGATCCAGCGCATTGCTACGGTGATGTTGAGGATGATCAGGGAGCATGATCAGCAGGGTACCCATGCTGGACATGCCGAGCCGGCCCCGAATCAGCAGGATCCAGTTCCCGACTTGTTCATCATGAGTTTTTTTTTATAATAAATATTTTTTATGATTAATTATATATATTTCTTTGTGTATTGATTATTGTGCGTTATTTTTTAGAATTGAAATATTTATTACAGGTTTGGGTAATAGAAAAATAAAAAAATTTTAAAAAAATTAAAATTTGGTGACGGATTAATTCCGTCGCTAAAAGTGTCCTACTATCAGCTATTTAGCGATGGCATATTCGTCGCCAAAAGGCTTATTTAGCGATGGAATGTTCCATCTCTAAAAATAATTAGCGACGAACATTCCGTCGCTAATTTCACAAAATAGAAAATAAATTAAAATACGTAAAACATAATTAGCGACGAATATTCGGTCGCTAATTAGTAATAACTCCGTCGCTAAAAATTCAATATTAGACGACGGATTTGAAAATTCCGTCGCCAAACTTTTAGCTACGGGCTTTTACACGAGAGACTTTTAGCGACTGTAAATCCGTCGCAAAAATATTTCGTCGCCAAACTTTTAGCTACGGGCTTTTACACGAAAGACTTTTAGCGACTGTAAATCCGTCGCAAAAATTATTAGCGACGGATTTTGGGCTTTCAGCGATGGATTATCCCGTTGCTAAAAGTCTTTTTTCTTGTAGTGGTTGCGGGACGAATAAAGTCTTAAGGACAGTGAATCAAATTCACGCCACAGCCTTTTCATTTGATGTTCTGTAATTTTGCTGTGAGTTATTACATATACCTCTATTTCTATTTGGTTTCGTTACTGATGTTTTGTAACGTTAATATTTGCATGTCAGTATTATTTCAAAACTGGTTTTCTGCACAAGTATACACAACGAAATAAATTTTTCAACCATCTTAAGACTTTATTCTGCACTTTGTTTTGCATGTGTAGAAACAATGTTTTCAAAACAGTGTTTTAAAATTATCATTTTCTTATCCGATACTGTGAAACTTTATACTAAAATTATTTTCAGTTTCTGATTTTAATTTTAGTGTTATAAGAATCTGCTTTTTGTTAAACTTTTGTTTTAGACTGGATTGTTAAATAATTGTTGTTATAATCCGTTGATAGATATAACAATGGCTACTAGAGAAACCATTTTCGAAAGTGGACCGGTTTATCCCAATGCACAACATGGTGGCAGGGCTGTGTATGCAACCCCGTATGTTGCAACTGCTCATGGATCCGTTGGACTTGGTGAAAGACTAGAAAAGTTCAACGGACAGAATTTAAAAATGTGGCAACAGAAAATGTTGTTCTATTTGACCACCTTGAATTTGGTAAGGTTCTTGCAAGAGGATGCACCAAATCTTGGTGACAATCCTGACCGGCAGACATGGCTGCCGTGGATGCTTGGAAGCATTCAAATGTTCTTTGCAAGAATTATATCCTCAATGGATTGGACAATGCGTTGTATAACGTATATAGTCCAGTGTTAAATGCAAAAGCATTGTGGGGATCCTTGGAAAAGAAATACAAGACGGAAGACACCGGCTCAAAGAAATTTGTAGTCGGCAAATTCCTAGATTTCAAGACAGTGGATTCCAAGACAGTTATGAATCAAGTCCAAGTGTTTCAATTAATTCTGCATGATATTGATGCGAAAGGGATGGTGCTTGGAGAGTCTTTTCAAGTGGCTGCTTTAATTGAAAAATTGCCACCTACTTGGAAAGATTTCAAGAAATATTTGAAGCATAAGCGCAAGGAAATAAAGCCCGAAGACTTGATTGTGAGATTGAGGATTGAGGAGGATGATCGCCAGTCCGAGGCCAAGGCAAATGTGGTTGAGCAAGGTCCGTCAAAGAGGAAGAAAATTTTGATTCAAATGGTCCAAGTGAAGCTAGTTGCTCAAATTCCAAAGGCGGTGAGAAGAAGAAGTTCAAAGGGAAATTCTATGTGTGCGACAAAGCTGGCCATCGTGCTAAGGATTGTCGCAAAAATAAAGGAAACTTTGAGAAAGGAAAGCATTCTCAAGCCAATGTGACGAAAGTTACCAAAATCACCAAGGATGTTACAGATTTGAGTTTATCTACGGTGGTATCCGAAGTCAACTTGGTTGAAAATTCCAAACAATGGTGGGTAGACACAGTTGCTACTCAACATGTGTGCCCCGAGCGAAGTATGTTTACTACATATGAGAGCGTCAACAACGATAATCTATTCATGAGAAATTCTTCTTCTTCAAAGGTGCTAGGAATGGGAAAGGTGGTCTTGAAGATGACATCGGGGCAAGGAGTTGAGTCTCAACAATGTGTTTCATGTGCCGGACATTTGAAAGAATCTAGTTTCAGGCTCATTATTGAGTAAAATGGTTTCAAGCTAGTATTTGAGAGTGACAAATTTGTACTCACTAAAAGTGGGATGTTTGTAGGAAAAGGGTATCTTTGTGATAGTTTGTTTAAGTTAAATGTAATGACCATCGTACCAAAAAATGTACCGAATTCAAATATCAATAATAATATTTCTTCTGCTTACTTGTTGAAATCTCCTAATTTATGGCATCATATATTAGGTCATGTAAATTATGGTTCCTTACAAAAGCTTGTGAAAAATGCTCTTTTTCCTAAAATGGATTTTGACTCACACAAAGTGTGTGAAATTTGTGTTGAAGCTGAAATGGCAAAAACGTATTTCAAGTCAATCGAAAGAAGTACGTAACCTTTAAGCATAGTTCATAGTGATATATGTGACTTAAAGGTGGTACAATCTAGAGGAAGGATGGAGCTTTGGAAGCAAGGATGAATACATAATAAATTATGTATATTTGCTTAGAATCAAGGATGAAACCTTGGAAGCATTTATGCAATACAAAATTGAAGTTGAAAATCAACTTAGCAAAAAAATCAAAGTACTAAGAAGTGAATGGGGAGGGGGGGGGGGGGAATATGTATTCCCTCTTGAAAAATATTGTGTTGATCAAGGAATTATTCATGAGACCACGGCACCATATGCACCTTAGTCAAATGGAATTGCTGAGCGAAAAAATCGTAGTTTAAAGGAAATGCTGAATGCTTTGTTGATAAACTCTGGATTACGACGGTGTTAACTGCAAATCATATACTTAATCAAGTACCCCACAAGAAGTTACAAAAGACACCATATGAGCTATGGAAATGACGTCCTCCTTCTTTCAAATATCTTAAAGTGTCGAGGTGTCTAGCAAATGTAGCTATCCCACCACCGAAAATGGTCAAAATAGGACCTAAAACTGTTGATGGGATTTTTATTGGATATGCAAAGCATAGTTCTGCATATCGGTTCTTAGTGCATAAATCTAAAGTTTATGATATACACGTCAACACCATAATGGAGACAAGGAATGCACATTTCTTCAAAGATGTATTTTCCTTATAAAGTTGCACAAGAACAAAATTCTTTAGAAAGAACTAATATGGACCAAGAACCCTCACAAGAGGAAGATGAGCCAAGACATAGCAAGAGAGCTAGAACGTCTACATCTTTTGGTCCTAATTTTTTAACATATTTGTCAAAAAATTAGCCTCGTACTTACAGTGAAGCAATGCCGAGTACTGAAACTCCGCATTGGAAAGAGACTATTAATAATGAAATAGAATCCATCATGCAAAATCATACGTGGGAACTGGTGGATCTTCCTCCTGGAAATAAACCATTAGGGTGTAAATAGATTTTCAAGAGAAAGATGAAAGCTGATGGAACGATTGAAAAATATAAGGCCAGGTTGGTTGTCAGGGGATATAGACAAAAGGAAGGCCTTGATTATTTCGATACATATTCACCAGTTACAAGAATAACATCCATTCGAATACTAATAGCTATTGCAGCTATTAATAATCTTGAGATGCACTAAATGGATGTGAAAACAGCCTTCCTAAATGGAGATATAAATGAATAGATCTATATAAAGCAACCCGAGGAGTTTGTAGCTCCAGAGGAAGGTGTGCAAGGTCATTAAGTCACTTTATGGACTAAAACATGCTCCTAAACAATGGCATGAAAGGTTTGATAAAGTCATGATTGAAAATGGCTTTAGAATCAACGAATGTGATACATATGTCTACGTTAAAGACACAGAAAAATGATATATCATTGTTTGTCTTTATGTGGATGATATTCTCATTATTGGGAGTAATAATGAATTCATTAAGTCTACAAAGAAGATGTTGACCAATAAATTTTATATGAAAGATATGGGTGTAGCTGATATTATAATTGATTTGAAAATCACTAAAATATCAAATCGACTAGTCTTGTCACAATCTCACTACATTGAGAAAGTGCTAGACAAATTTAAAAGTTATGATGATAGTCCAGTAAAGACACCAATAGATGTAAATTTGCATCTAACAAAGAATACTGATGAAAGAATATTTCAATTAGAGTATTCACGTATAAATGGTAGCTTAATGTACATCATGAATTGCACGAGACCCGTCATAGCATATGCTGTCACTAAACTGAGCAGACATATTAGCAATCCAGAGAAGAATCACTGGATAACTATTATACGAGTCTTAAGGTACTTAAAATATACCTTAAATTATGAGCTGCATTATACAAGATATCCAACTGTATTAAAAGGATACAGTGATGCCAACTGGATATCAGATTCTAATGAAACAAAATCCATAAGTGGACATGTGTTTACATTAGGAGGATGAGCAATTTCTTGAAAATCCTCTAAATAGACATGTATTGCCAAATGCACTATGAAGTCTGAATTCATTGCTTTAGATAAAGCAAGAGAATAAGTGGAATGGCTTCATAATTTCTTGGAGGATATTCCAAATTGGCTTAAACCTGTGCCACAAATTTGCATACATTGTGATAGCCAATCTACAATTGGAAGAGCACAAAGCAGTATGTATAACGACAATCTAGTGGAATTAATTCTATTGACTATGTAAAGTCAAAGGATAATATTACGGATCCGTTCACGAAAGCTTTGACTAGAGAGAAAGTAAATACGTCATCGAGGGGAATGAGTCTTAAGCCTATGAACTAACACTACAAGAAAATATGTATTTTGCAGCAGATTTTTAGCGACGGAAGGAATTCCGTCACTAAAAAGGTCTTTAAGCGACGGAAGATCCCATCATTAAAAGTGCGTCGTTTAATACTATTACCGACGGAAGACACCGTCGGTAAAAGTATTTGCAGACGGACTTTAAACGATGAAGTTTTAGCGACGGAATTACCGTCGCTAAATACTTTTTAGAAAATTAGTATTTTTTGAGGGTTTTTTTAAATTATTTAAGTGACATAATAAAACCATCGCTAAAAATTCCATCGGTAAAAGTCTTTATAATAAGACCTTCACCGACGGATTTTTAGCGACTGTGTTATTCCGTCGCTAAAGATCCGATTTATAACCAGATCTGATTTCTTTCTCTCTCCCTGTTTCTCTCTCTGAAATTCTTCTCTCACCCACCCACAGCCGTTCTCACCTCCGGCGACCCCTCTCGACGGCGACCCACCTCTAGCAACACCCCCGTCCCCCACCCAATGCCGCGCCACCAAACCTTCCACTACTGTTGTGCCACAAAGCCCTCCACTGTCACCGCGTCACGAAGCCCACCACTGCCGCCGCAACACCAACGCCACCATCGTCGTACCCACCTCTAGATCTTTATGTCAATTGCCCTAAATTAATTTTTTTGTTTATTTTTCAAAGTTGATTATCATACATTTGGCCATAATCACACTTCTGCTTGTATAAGCTCTTCTGAATTTCAATGTACGTACATAAAACATTCCAATTTGTCTTCTCCGCAATGTATAATCTGAATTTGTTGTTAATTTGGACGTTTGGCCATTATTTTGTCTTCTGAATTTGTTGATTATGAAGCATTTGGCCATTATCTGAATTTGTTGTTAATTTGTCTTCTCTGCCGTGTATAATCTGAATTTGTTGAATAATTTAAACCTCCTAATTGAACCCTAAATTGAATGCTTCAATTCAACCAAACCCTAAATTGAACTAATTGAACACTAAATTGAAGTAATTGAACCATAATTAAATCGTAAATTGAATGCCCAAAACGAATCGAACCGTAAAATAAACTAATTGAATGCCTTGATCCAACCGAACCCTAAATTGATTGAACCCCCTAATTGAACCCTAAATTGAATGCCCCAAATGAACTGAACCCTAAATTGAATCAATAGAACCCCCTAATTGAACCCTAAATTGAAGTAATTGAACCCTAATTAAATCCTAAATTGAATGCCCTAATTCAACTGAACCCTAAATAAAACTAATTGAATGTCCTAATCCAACTGAACCCTAAATTGAATTAATTGAACCCTAAATTGAATGCCCCAAATCAACCGAATCCTAAATTAAATGTCATAATCAAATCAAACCCTAAATTAAACTAATTAAACCATATATTAAATGCCTTGATCCAACCAAACCCAAAATTGAAATAACTGAACCCTAAATTGAATGCCCCAAATCATAAGATGTGCATTTGAAGTAGTTAAGATTATTAATTGATGATTTTAGGTTGTTAATTGATGATTTTAGATTGTTAATTGTGCATTGAACATTTGAGATTATTGACGGAGGATGGGACCCAATTGGATTGAGATACCTGTAAGTTAGCGCAGACACAGACACAACGTCTGATCGACGGTGTCCGACATTTAAAAAATAAATCAACGTATGCCGATGTGTCCGGAGGTGTGTGTCGGTGGGTGTCAGACATGTGTCGGGAGGTGTTGGACACATGTCCGGAGGTGTCGGACACGTGTTCGGAGACGTCAGACACGTGTCGGTAGGTGTCGGACACGTGTCTAGAGGACTATGACACATGTCCGTAGGTGTCGGACACATGTTTGGAGGTGTCAGACACGTATCAGACGCCATATCGACACCCTATATGAGGTGTCGGAATTGAGATTGTTGACTGTGCATTGAATTTAGGTTAATTAGGTTAACGCGACATTTTTAGCAAGCACCCCCTGGAATCTCATCGTGGCTCCAGCACTGGCTATAATTAGCCCTAATTAGTCATGATTAACAATATTTTAATAAATCAATTAACCTTAATTAGCTCTAACGAGCCTAATTACTTTTAATTAACCCTAAGAACCCAATAAAAATCAAATTAGCTGTAATTACTCCAAATTAGCCCAAAATGAACCCAATTACGTGGATATTGATTATAGTTAGCCTAATTAGTTATAATTTGCTCTAACATTATCCAATTAAGCCTAATTAGCACTAATTATGACTAATCAACACTACTCGGCACAATTAAACTCTAATTAGGATTAAATAACCCTAATTAGTCCTAGTCAACCCTCATTAGCTGTAATTATCCGAAACAACTCCTCATTAACAATAATTAGCCCTAACATAACCCAATTAAGTCTAATTAGCCCTAATTAGGACTAATAAACACTACTCAGCACAATTAAACCCTAATTAGGACTAAATAACCCTAATTAGTTCTTATCAACCCTAATTAGCTATAATTATCCAAAACAACTCATTAACAATAATTAGACCTAACATAACCCAATTAAGCCTAATTAGCCATAATTAAGACTAATCAGCACTACTCAGCACAATTAAACCCTAATTAGGACTAAATAACCCTAAAAGTCCTAATCAACCCTAATTAGCTATAATTAGCTCAGGTACTCCTCGTTAACACTAATTAGTCCTAACATATCTTAATAAATCCTAATTAGATTAACTTTTTCCCATAATGCTAAACCCTAAACCTTGATACTCGTAATTAATCCTAATAACCCAATTAGCCCTTGTACATCCCATAATTACTTCATATTGCCCAAAGACGGTTCAATTACTCGTTATTTACAAACCCTGCCTTCTTTATATTAGTTGTTGTTTTGATAAGTCCATTGGCAACTAGATGGTTCAACTCGTTGCCAACGAATTCTCTTTAAAGTGGAATTGGTAACATATGCAATGATCTTTTTGCTATTTTGATATTTCGAAAAGATTCTTACATATGTTATCAAATTATGAACGCATGCATGCATAAAAACTCTTAATTCCCGTTCAAAGGTACTCGTTACAAAGTAATGCTTTGTAATGAGCCTTTGGATGTCCAATTTGGACAATTTGGAAAAGCTATGTGTTTATAAAACAGTGTTTCAACTCATGCTCTGTGTTCTATGTCGTGGATATTTGGTACATGTTCTCATGTGTTTCTCCGGGTGCATACAGATCTAGTGTTCTAACATCCATCAAACCTTGCAAGGCAAGGTTAGATGAATGTTAGAACACCTAATCGATGTTGTGTACTTGGAAAAATGTGGGGAAGTTATATCATCCTTAATTTTTACCGTCATCTACAATAGGTTCAGTCAATGGATAGACCAGTGACCTCATGCTTGAAATTACTAGCTGAAGGCCCTAACAAACAAGCATCATGTCATGGAGGTTATATCATCATGGGTTTAGGTTTAACGTAAAAGATAATGACCAAACAAAACAAACCCAAAACAGTAAAGTCTGGTCAACGGTGACTGTTATGCTGAGAATTGCATGGACTTTTATGTAGAGCTAGATGAGACTGTTGAGGTAACATATCTGGGTTCCCAAAACAACCTGGTAATGTTCAAGTGTACGTGGTTCGATGTCACATGCAGTAGAGGAATCCGTGTTAGCTCTCAAGGGATTATAGATGTCTATGTCAAGCAAAGACTTGCATCAGACAAGCCCTTTGTGTTTTCTAGTCAAGCTGCACAAGTCTTTTATGCCGAGGACGTCGCCAATCCCAAATCTCATTGGTATACAGTTATCAAGTCCAAGAAATTGCCCGTGACATATGACAGTGAGGTAGACACCTTTCAAGCCAACCAACTGCCTGTCTCGTTACCTGTTGAGGTCAACAACGAGGAGGACGATCTTCCTCTTCCAACAACACTTCATGTAGGAAAAGAAGTCCTAGATGATGACGTGGAAGATGTAGAAAGTGTTGGAGACGATGTGACTAAGTCTACTAATGAAGAGGATGAATTAGAAGATGAAGACGACGATGAGTCCCACAAAGAAGAGGATGAAGAGTCTAGTGAGGAAGATGATGATGATTCCCAAACTGAAAATGACTGACTTGTAATGTTGTAACATCATGGAAAAAATGTAGTAACATTCTAGAACTTGGTTCATATTGATGTGTTTTTTCACCTCCGTTCATATATATAGTGCCGATGATGATTTCTGCCAAATTATTATTTTTAATGTATTAATATCTTTGCAATTTATCTATACGAAGTCAGATATGGATAGGATACGAGCTATTCGTGGTTGGGCTGGATGCCGAGCTGCTTCCTCCTCGGTGGGTCCCACCTCGTCATTGCTCACTGATGACGAGGTACAGAGTAATCCCGTACAGAAGATGGGGCCCCGGCTCCGGGTCCAGCCCCAGCCGTCGCCCTAGCCTGATGCAGATTCATCCCACACACGTGTTGATTTCCCTTCTTCCGTGGGTTTTACCTCAGGTATAGTTGATAACGTTATTTAGTACATTTTCACTAATTTATATTTGAACTGTATTAATGTCTGTGTTTTGTAGGATCTCGATGAGGCTGTGGCCCGACACGCGGGGTACGCATTGACCCCCAGTGTAAACAGAGAGTTACGCTCACCCAGGAGGGCCTGTAAGTAAAAAAAATCACATCATGCCTTATTTTGTACATTTGGGATGTTAATTTATATTTGAACTGTATTAATTATTTATTTACTTCTTTGGCAGGGTCCTGGAGAATCAAGCAAGGACAAAGATCGGCGTTCTTGTGAAGAGCCAATTCATCGAGCCACGCCTGTACTGGAAGGACTGGGATGCCGTTATGAGGGAGTCCCTATGGGAGGAGTGGCTGGTACGTTGAAGTATTTTTTCCTGCGATAATATTTGTTTAATTAGAGTTTGTTTTCTAAATTAATTTATGTTATTGAATGCCTTACAGGAGGGGTTCACGTTTGACTCGGCTGATCAGTAGGCACTGGGGCGGCATCCCTTCTTTTCTTACATCGCCAAGAATTACCGCTGATGGCTCCACGACGCACGGGACCGGGCAACGAAGATGCTGCCCGAGGGTGCCCCGATGACGGAGATGAAGATATATCCCCCACATTGGATATCTCCAACTGTATGGGGGGAGATGATAGATCGATGGGCTGCGGATCCAGGCTGGGATGCCAAGAGTAAGAGTGGGGTCGTGAACAGATAGAACAAAGATCCGACACACACGGGGGGGTCGGTGCCACACGACATCATATCTTTAATTAGTACGCGTTTTTCCAGGCCTCGTATGAACAGCTTAGGGAGTCCGGACAGCCATTAGCGTCAACTAGTACGAGTGCGAGTACTGGGGCGTTGAAGCGATGGCTGGATACGCTGGAGGTCATCAATTGGCTGAAAGGCAGCGTATGCGGCCTGCCTAGCACGACTGCTCGTGCTGTGATAGGAGTGTCCTCAACCCCCGCTGCCCCTCCACAGACACAGGCTCCTCGGCATCCGTTGGATGACGAGGAGATCTAGCGCATTGCTACGGTGGTGTTGAGAATAATCAAGGAGCAGGATTAGCAGGGTACCGCTGCTGGACATGCCGAGCTGGCCCCAGATCAGCAGGATCCAGATTTAGGACTCGGCAACTCCTGATGAGCCCCTTCTCGTGCCCGGTCCTAGCTTGTACATCATGAGTATTTTTAATAATAAACATTTTTGATAATTAATTGTATATATTTCTTTGTGTATTGATTATTGTGTGTTGTTGAGAATTGAATTTTTTATTACAGGTCTGGGTAATAGAAAAATAAAAAAAATTTAAAAAAAATTGACTTTTGGCGACGGATTAATTCCTTTGCTAAAATTGTTTCTTCTATCAACTTTTTAGCGACGGAATATTTTGTCGCCAAAACTCTTATTTAGCGACGGAACATTCCGTCGCTAAAAAATTTATTCCGTTGCTAAATTCACAAAACAGAAAATAAATTAAAATACGTTAAATATAATTAGCGAAGGATATTCTGTCGCTAATTAATAAATAAATCCGTCACAAAAAGTGCAATATTAGACAACAGATTTGAAAATTTCGTGGGCTTTTATATGAGGGACTTTTAGCGACGATATATCCGTCGCTAAAATTTTTAGCGAAGAATTTTTCCGTCGCTAAAAGCCTTTTTTCTTGTAGTGTAAAAAGTTTCCATAATGGAAACCCTACCTAGCTGACTGGAAATCCCAAGATCTAGGTTGAAAGGGAGAACTGAATTATATAAATGTGACTCAGACAGAGCACTATGGGGGGGGGGGGGGTAAAACCCTCATATCCATTCCTATGGTGAGAAGACAGTGACACCTGCAAAAGGTTAGGTTAAACTATGCTTTTAATAACTCTTATATCTTAGAAATCCAAGTGGGGGTGCGATAGGAACCTCTTAATAAGAAGTCACCTATGTGAGTAAAAAGTGGGCCCTTCTATGAGAATTATAAAGCTGAATATTCTCAGAGAGAGTACTCATGAAAACCAGGAGTTGTTCAGGGCAAAAATGAACAGAACAATGAGAACCTCAAAACAATCTTTGAGCGGTATTGTGTGAAGTTTTATTGTCTCGATTTACACTAAATGTTGAACAATTCAAGACATCACGTTCACTGGTTAACCAGTAAATCCGATAGTTCTCACTAGGAAAGGTTCAAGGCCATCGGCTACCTATCCCGATGAAGTGTCGTTCTAAAGAACTCTTTCTAGCGTCAGTGTTTCTTTGCGTATAGTGTCCAATCAATTTTCTCTTCATGTGGGGAATTGTTGGAATTGGGTTTTAAACCCATTGTGGAGAAGCCATCTTTGACTCAATTTTCAAATGGGTTCCAAACCATAATTTGGTTAGGAACAAATTTATTTATGTTCATCTATTGTAGTAGATGATCATAGTATATTCACAAGTTTAAAACAAATAAGGAATGAATGAGAAAATTGAAGTTGAAGTTGAAGTTAGTAGTTCAACTTGAAGGGAAAAGAGAATTCCACATTGAAGAGATAAAGTCAATATTGTCTCCTTATAAGACTTAGCCTACTTGAGCTAAAGGTTTGGCCCCATGGGGGTACCCATGTTTTGTAAGGAGGGAGGACCTAAGTTGACCCAAGGTCCACCACACATGCGCGAGCCGCTTGCCTGTCCCGGTCCAGGTCCGATTCGTGACCGTGGCCAGGGCCCATCAGTCTTTATTCTTTTTGGGACAAAAATATTTTCAATAAATAAATTTGTATTTATTTATTTATTTTCTTTTCTAAAAAATTGTAACCTTTCTAGCCAGCTGTGAAGAGTTGCACCCCCCCCCCCCTCCTAAGTGAATTTTCACTGTATAAATACGAGTCAGTTACAGAAATTTAATTAACTGAATCCCGAAGTTCTGTGTGCCCTTGGTTTTTCTTTTTCCTGTGTCTGTGTAAGAAAGAGTTCTGCTGTTGTTTTGGTTTGTCGGGTCAGTAATTTGGAGTGCTCTTATTTCAGACGTATTACCGTTGCGGGACGAATAAAGTCTTAAGGACAGTGAATCAAAATCACGCCTCGGCCTTCCCATTTGCTATCTTGTAATTTTGATGTGAATTATTACACATACTTCTATTTCTATTTGGTTTCGTTACTGTTGTTTTGGAACGTTAATATTTGCATGTCAGTATTTTTCCGAAACTGATTTTCTCTACAAGTATACACAACGAAATATATTTTCCAACGCTTTGGAAGGAAAACTTTGGAATGCAATGCTGGAAGTGGACGATAATAGTGTCACCCACTTATTTTTAATTGATCCGTCCCTCCTCCCATATTGAGACATTAGTTCTTGATTGTGGTGGCTACTTAAGTGTCCGTGGCGACTACTTAAGTGTCCGTGGCGGGTGAAAGTTAATCAGGTTTACAGGAAAATTAACTTTTCTATAGACTTAATTGCCAAACAGGTGGGTAATCAGCAAAGAGGATATCAAAAGTGAAATGGCAAACCAATTTTTTTGTCGACCCTCATATATCGTTATGCCAGCGGGGGAGTCACCCGTGTTGAGTGACTCAAACAAATGTTGGATGAATAAAATTTCTCCTGATCTTCGAATCATTCAAGCCAGAAGCTTACATCCCTAAGCGGATAGTCTTAGGACCTTACCATCATTTTCACCCTGAGCTTTAAGAAGTTTGTTGGTGTTCGGGTCTAGCCTCTATGTCCATGTAGGGTCCAACTGTGACCTGTAAAGCCAAAGGGCTTGGTGGTTGTGAATCGGTGTAACCTAAAGAACATCATAAGCCTTAGATTTTATTTTAATAAAACCTCTTGGTGAAATCATCCAAGAGAGATGACACTTGACTAGAATGACGATAAAATACTCAGAGACACGTAAGGAGAGGGAGAGGGACAGGCATATCTCCCAAACTTCTCCATTTTTCTCCACAAATAGTTAGATTCAGAGAAAAAAAAACTTTTGGCCGATGAAAACATGGACCGGGCTCGCGTAGACTAATTCATTGCGGGACGTTTTGGTTGACACATGAAAAAACGACGAGAACCTGGGATTGGTGTACATGATTTTCTGCCCATATATGGTATACGTGCTCACACACGCACCTATTCCTATTCCGATAAGTCTCAAGTTCCTTATTTATTATAAGAGCTTCTTAAGTTGTTTTCGTGCCTATAACATATTTGTTATGCTACAGTTAATTCTAAAATAATGGATTTGTTCTATTACTCAAACTTTTATTTCTTGTTTAAATAGCTTGTTGATGGCATGTAATACGTTATTGGATTCGTCAAGATGGGCCTCATATATGTTGTTGAATATATATAGTAGTGTATCAACATATTTTGAGCATCAATTAAAGGACCTGTAAATCAAAAGATATCTCAAGTTCGAGTTTGAAATTCAAAATCTTTCATCCAAAATTTATTTTGCTCGATTTGATTTACAGTTTTCGGTTTCTATGGTTAGAATCTACTTTGAAGCAGCGTGCAACAATGTAAATTTCATAAAAAAATGAATTTAATAGAGTGAGATATAAATTTAAAAAATCTAAGGGTTTTGGTATCTGAAAATTGATGGAGGAAGATGAATAGTAGTTCTGTTCTGCACTCTCACTCCTTTTTTATGCAAATAGTGCCTAAACTACGCCAAAACCATATTTTATGTTCACTTCATTTTTAAAATTGGAAGACATAGAGAATTGCATCAGTCTCGTCACAATGGCTGCCGGAAAGGTAGCGCGTGAGACAAAAAATAAAGGAAGAAAAGATGAGGTGGTAGCACTGTAGTCGCGCAAGAGCAGGATGTGGGCCATGCCTTCTCACGCAAGGCACGTGTCCCTTGGTGGGATCATTTTCTCAAAAATTTGTTTTTTTCTCTAGAATATTTGGCATGTAACGCTCATTTCCTTTGAATTAGATGGTTTAATGGTTGTTCTCCCTAAGACTATAATGTTTGATTATACTTTGTTTGGAAATGCATGCATTTCTAACTGTTGAATGATACTTTTTTAGCATGGCATAGATGTCCAATTGAGTATGAGTTATTTTTATGCATGTACCGCATTTGGTGTAAATGTTTATTTTTTACCCCAGGCTTCTTGAAGATGCTTATTTCCTTAGACAGGAAACGATACGGGACATAGCAAAGTTTCCTTATTCACTATGTTTACTTATCATTGTTTTTCTTACGGTTTCAAGCAGCAAAAATAAGTCAATAGAAAATTGAGCAAGTTTTAGACCCGACCTACATATCCTTGCATTTGTGGCAACAAATACTTAATACTGCTAGAGCTTGATTTTCTTGTATGACACCTCTAAGATGCGCTCTAATTGCAGCACGTTGTATCTAATAGTTTGTATGTGTCCACTTTAATTAAAATAAGCTAGTAGCTAGTTGCTTGACACGTGAGCAATGAATTAAAGCACTGACCTTAATTCTTTCTAATATGGAGTATGCAAGGGTTAACATGTTGACAGCTTGGATGTTGATAGATTCAACAAAGACGTACAATAGTGAGTTTGAGAACTAGCGCTCATCGGCTGCTAAATCATCAAATCATCAGCTCCCTGCAGATCCATAAAAGTTCACACTAAGCATTTATAGCCAGGTGTGAGTGATAGAAAAAGATTGTAGCCTATGCACCTTAGACGGCAAATGTTTGTCGAAGAGAATTTTGGCAAAAGAAGATAAAACCAGCCAGCACACATAATTAAGTTGAATTTTTGCACCGCTCGTGAGTGGATTGAGTTGGATTACTTACTCCTAAACATTATTTCTTATTATAAGTTTGTTCAAAGCTTGTATGCATATAATTGCTCTATCTCACTTGAGTAGATTGAAGATTTGGGAACAAGCTGCACTAGAGAAATAAGGTAGGGCAGTCGAGTAAACCCTGTACTCTTGCTATTGACTGAGTGTTTTAAGGAATAAAGCTAATGAGGTATACGTACAGATTGTCTGTATTTCTGTGCTTAGTATGAACGTTATTCCTTACATATATACCAAGGTTAATCTATAAAGCTTTCCATCAGAAATGTTGCAAATGCTAGGTTTATCTTGTAACGGAATAAATTGCAAAACTTGGAATTGTTGAAAAAGCAAAATGATAGAACATTTCTTCGAATTTTTGTTGTAGCAAACAAACCCACCACTTTGGGAATTCTGCTTTTGTTTCTATGTTACGTGCATAACTCCACGTTGTAGCATACTAGATCTAGCTATGCTTAGACAAATGCTTGTTAGCTAGAAACATATTTTACACTAGCTCGTTAAAAAAACATCTGCCAGGTGGAATAAAGTAGAGAACCAAAAGGAAAATTATCTAGGCATTTATAAGTTGCAAGTTGATACACAGGCAATAGTGACTCAAGGCATGGGAGCAAAACGGAGAGGTTTCTAATCTCTTAACCCAATAGTCGGTTATATAAATTGTGCTAATATCTAAACAATCTTCCAAAAAGTAAGAAGCATTTAATTTGTTGCCTTAGACACCGCAAGTTTAATCGAAATATTTAGAAAAGTGCCTTTAACCAAGGTCTCCCAAAGGTCAGAACCAGTGCGAGAAAAAGGATTTTTTTTCCCGGTAGAATTTTAGTGACCGACGAAATTCTATCACGAAAAGTTACCTTTAACGATAAAATATTATGTCGGTAACGGTCCGATGCTAAAGACATTTAACAATGGACCTAACAGACAGTCCGTCGCTTACTATTTTTTCTTGAATTTTCAATTTTTTGATGGGTTTTTTGGCTTAGGATTTTTCTTTAAAATTGCTTTAGCGACGGATAATTACAGCAAACTTATTTCCGTTGGTAAAAGTCATATTTATAAATTTGTTGCCGAACGCTTGGTTTCCATTTGACACAAAAGTTCACTTCTATTGCCAGACCAACGTTTCTAGCGGATCTGAAGGATCTGTGTCAAGTTTTAAAACCTCAAGCTAAAATTGTGGCATTTAGCCTTTTCTTTATCATAGAAAAAAAAGGTGATACTAAAACTCTGTTTGGAACCGATAAGATGAAAAATAAACTACAAGTGGTTCGCGTGTGCTGGTGGCACCACATGGTGGTGGTGGTGTGTGAATTGCATCAGTGTAAGTGGCAGCATTGACTGTGGAAGTGGTGGGAGTGGTCAAGTGATGGTAACAGTAGTAGTGGTTGTGGTGATATTGGGGTGTAACTAGTGGTAGGGATAGTGACAACACTGATGGTGGTGGCATCAACAATGATGATGACAGTGGTGTGACATGACAAGTCGTGGTGTGTTGTACTATGGCTCCGACTGCTACCGAAAATGACAACGATGCTAATAGAAGTGGTTGGGCGGTCTAATGATGGTACTGATAATAGTGGTGCTAGTGGTAGTAAGGTGTAACTTGTGAAAAATGTTCGTGTCATGATTAGTTACAACGACACTAGTTGAGATGATGGTGATGGTGGTGTGGTGACATCGATAATGTGGTGTTTGGCATCAATGACGGTGGTGGTGAGGCAATCTAATGATTGTAACGATGGTAGTGGTTGTGGTGGTATCTAGGTACCACCAGTGATATGTTGGCGATAGTAGTCATGGTGATGGCAACATAGACGGTGGTGGTGAAGATAAGCGTATTGATCGTGACAAGATTGATACAATTGCACCGGTGGTAATTGTAGTCACAATGACAGTGGTGATAACATTGATAATGGTTGTGGTGGTTGTAGTGGTGTGGCGGTAGAAGTGACGATGGCAATCTATTGACGATAATGGTGGTCGTAATGGTGAAAATCACATGCTTGATGAGCGGTGACTATGGTGGTGATGTCGGTCGTGTTGCATGACAATAACAATAGTATAGTGGTTGTGGTGTTTTGTAATGTTCTAGTGATGGTGGGTATAATAGTCCATTAGCGGTGGTAGTGACGGTAACATAATGGTGGCAGTAGTGGTGGCAACAGTGGTGGTTGTAAAGGTGGTATGGTGACAACGATAGTGAAGACAGTACTAGCGTGTTAATTAGTTGTAGAGATTTAGGAATGGGGAAGAGGGGTAAGTATTATATTCAGTCATCTTAATAAATAAAAACCATTAAATCAGACCTTTTCTCATTGGATTTCATAATAAAGAAACAAATCCAGTCAACTTCTATGAAATCCAATTCCAATCCTTTTTTTTAATGTTCTAAACAACAAAAATTGAGTATTTGATATGAAAGTCCATCAATTATGTGGTTCTAGAGAAAATATTTAGTGGCTGTCTAACACCACGTCATCAGCTTACGTAATGTTAGATTACCACTAAAAATTTGCTATTTAAGAAAAATGATCGATCGGTGAGATAAGGGTTCTAATACATATTAGGCCTAATCCCAAAATTGTACCCTCAACTTTACCCCAAGTACAGCTTTATAACCCAACTTTGAAAGTGTGTCAAAGAAGTACCCAACTTTGAAATAGTGTACCAAATCAGTACCTTGTCTGACGGATGACCAATGCCTTTAAAAAGTCCAAGGGGTAAGACTGTCATTATCAAAAAAAGGACATAAAGTCTGTCATGTGGCCATGTGGCCGTCTTTTTCAAAGATTCTTAAAGACACGTGGCAACGTCACAACCGTTCGATTTTTACTACAAAATAAAAAAAAAATTACTGACTCTCTCTGACTCTCTCTCTCCTTTTATATAAACATAAATATATATATATATATATATATATATATATATATATATATATAAACACCAGTTAGGATAGACACACATACACATAGACCTTCAACTCCCGCAACATCTGCACGACGGTTAGTCACCACTCACCACCACCATCCACCATACTCCGACGCACTCCACACATCGCTGCCTTCCTTTTCAACCACCAGCCGTATATCTACAGATCGGAGTACAGAGATCGGCCATCAACCGCACTCCCCCTTCCACCGCCTTCCTCCCGCCATCGATTTCTTCCCTTCGACCACAGAACAACCACTTCCATCATCAAAGCAAACTGACCGACAATCTCACTCCACTCTCCACTCTCCACCGGTGATTTCTCTCCTTAGACCACATATAGTCCAATTCCATCATCAATGAAGACTTGTTTCATCGCTTGCATAGTCATCGCATGCCACTTCAACTAGTCTTGGATTTGTGTTAGTTTAGTTTATTGATTAGTACTACTGTTGGCTATTTCAATGTATAAAAGAAACATTTGTTATTTGACTGTATTTGTAGTGGTACTTGTGATTCGTGATTTGTAATTTTTAAGGAGTTGATCGAGCAATTGAATTTGCTCAGGCAGATGGTAGAAAGGAAGGCAGCTGCGCATGAGAAATTGCAGTATTAAAAAAAATAAACAAAGAAAAAGGAAAATATGCTTTCTTTTTGTTTTTGTTGGTAGACTTACTAACAGTGCCGTGTGCTATGGAGGAATAAAGGAAGAGAAGAGAAGAGAGGAGGGAGGGGGGAGAGAGAGAGGGGAAAGAGAAAAAGAAAATAATAGATAGGGAAGTGTGCAATGGGTGTGGTTGTGAGAGAGAGAGAGAGAAGAAGAAGAAGAAAGAGAGAGGGTGATGGGTATGCGTGTGTGTGTATGTGTATGTGTGTGTGTGTGTGAGAGAGAGAGAGAGAGAAGAATAATAAATATGCATTGAAATGTAAAAAAAGACAATCAATGTCCATTGAAAAAGTAAAAAAAGACCGTCCACGTGGCCATGAAACAACTTTTGTTCTTTTTTTCATAATGACAGTCTTACCCCTCGGACTTTTTAACGGCATCTATCCCCCGTCAACTTAGGTACTGATTTGATTTGCTTTTTAAAAAGTTAGGTACTTTTTGACACACCTTCAAACTTGGGTACTAAAGCTGTATTTGGGATAAGTTTGAGGGTAGAGTTGTCAAATGGACCGGGCGGCCCGCGGGCTGGCTCGGCCCCTTTGATGAACAGTGCTGGCCCGGCCTTTTAGGGCCTAGGGCCAAGCCTGCATTTCCCAGAAAAAGCTCGGGCCAGGCCTGGCCCGGTTTTGGCCCGGCTCGGGTGTGGCCCGTTTCAGGCCCCCTCTTTACTTTTGAAATTCCACTTTTCCCTCCCTTTCCCCCCAACGGATTTATTCCCCTTTTCCCCCCTAAACAGTACTGAAGATTTAAGTAATGCGAAGAATAATAACACATCTTAAAGTCTTTGATTTCTTTTCTTTATAAATATAATGGTCATGGGATCGAGTAAATTTTCAACATCTTTATGTATTGAAATTGCTGACCCCAATGCATCGTGTACCCCACATTTGCTGTATTTTGTCAATTTATGTTACAATTTGAGTGGGCTGGAACTTGGAATCTGCTCTATTTCAGCATAGATATTGTTCTGTGCCCAACCATGGGCTTCAGATAATTGAACCTAATTCCAGTTCTAGTGTTCGGATTGCCCAAAATTTGGTTTAAAAGAGAGATTGCATGGAGAAGATTCAAAAGGTATTTCCTTTTAAGCGTAAGTTTTACCAAGAAGAGTAGCTTTGTCCTCGACTTTTAAGCTCCATCAACGGATGTGCATTGCATAGTCTCACACAATGAACCTGAAGCCAGTAGCGAAGGGGAGGGGTAGCACTGTCGCGTGCCCACCCCCATCTTTTGGCATGAAATTTTTCTTGACAATTTGGCTTTTAACTTTGTGACGATGATATTTGTTACTTCATGTCCCTTTGAGAATTTATCATTATTGAGAACCTTTTTGAAGCAAAACTTGTTGATTTAGTATATTGAATTAGTCTTACCATATACCGTAAAACATATTGTTATGCATCAATCTTTTTAACTCTTGTCGCTATAGATTTGTAATAAAGCGTTGATTGCTGTTAGGGACGCTTTAACAAAGCGTCTCTAACAGCAAATTACCATAATTAAAAAAAACTCTTACCTTGAATAACAAGAAAATGCCAAAAAAAAAGAGAAAACTGGGCCCGGGCTCGGCCCAAGCCCGGCCCTAAATGTTGGGCCTAGGGCCTGGGCTAGGACCGGGCCCAGATATCCCTAGAACCAGGCCCGGCCCAGTCCGGTTGGCAGCCCCCTTGGCCCGGCCCCAGCCTAATTTGCTGGAGGCCAGATGGGCTTGGGCTGGGCCGGCCCAAGCCCGGTCCATTTGACATCTCTACTTGAGGGTACAGTTTTGAGATTAGGCCTAAATATTAATCTTAACCATTGTTAACAACTATAAGAAAAACAAAAAACAAACACAAAATACATAAGCCACAACTGCAACCCTAATCTCCATATTCTTGCAACAGCCACCACTCCAGGCCCATCCCCCCACTTTCCCCCATCTCTCTCTCTCTCTCTCTCTCTCTCTCTCTCTCCACAGGCACACCCCATCACGAGTTCCACACGAGATTGCTGAACAGTCACCTCTCAAATTTCTTGCGCAAATCGCTGGTATGGGTATGAGTTTCCACCACCACAGCTATGTTTTATCACCATATTCTTGCCTGACAAGCGCATCAATGAATTGGTGTCCTAAAAGAAGTACTATTCAAGGCTAGATTTGATGTATTCCATGATGGAACTTCCGTCAAGGCCAATCAAAACAATTGGTATTCCAGAAGTAGCATTCCCGGCCAGTTCGCAAGTTTTGAGATCTATTTAAGATAGAAGTTTGTTTTGTAGGAATCCCATGTACACTAACAATTCATCTATTTGCAATGTTTTTGTTGAAATATTTTGTGTAAATTCTATGTACTCTCACAGGTTGTACTGTTGTAGCCATTTGGCGAGCCTGAATACTATCTAAAAAGCGTTGAGACCAGATTTAGTCATTTCTACCACAGTCCTTTAGCTTATCTTTGTTTTTCATTTGAATGACTGTTTTCATCTTGATGAACTCCCAGAGCTCAGTACTTGCAATGGGCTACTTTATGTTCGGGTGTTCATATCCTTTTCAAGGATGGATATGGTTGGGTAACTTTTTTCCAAGAACAGATTGTTGTAACCTCTGAGATAAGTTTTTGTATATTCCCGTTCTGATGTGTACAAAAATTCGTACCAAGTCCCACGGTCATTGACAGTGTTATGTTGTGTTTTCATGTGATCAAATAAATTAAAACTCATCTTGCACCATTGTTTTTTCCTTGACTTGTATAAAGAAGAAAGCATAATGCGACTATCTGATTACAAGCTTACAAGTTAATATTCAATGAAGTGATTCCGAGGGAATTGATAATTCACGTTCAGATTACAACATCTTACGTAGTCCACCAATCCTAATCTACGTATATTGGGCGGAATATCACACTATTTCTGCACATACCACAAGACGAAAACCAAACTGATACTAAAATAAAGTTCCTCTTTCTGGGTGTTAGGACTTCCAATTCCTTCCATTTCTTAAGACCTCCTGTTTTGTTAATGTCAATAAGTTCAATCAAATCTGTCTCATCCCCGTGAAAAGAAAAAGGAGAAAACAGAGGGTTGGAAGGAGAAAAATGAAAATGAGACTACGAGAATGAGAATGATGAGGATTGAAAATACTTTGACCGTAGAAAATTGGTAGGTGGGAGTTTCAAACATTTGATAAAAATTTGAAATTTTCAAAGTTTGTAATCACTAGGTTGAGTGGTTGACCATGGTTAAGATTTGCTCTTTAATTGATTAGCTTCTTTATCATTTTGTCTAAATGACATATTTTTAGTGGTAGTCTAACAACGCGTAAACTGATAACGTAGTGTTAGACAATCAATGAATATTTTTTCGTGGTTTCAAGCAGACTGTAAGAATTTTTAAAGAGTGTCAACAAAAAATTTTAGCGACAAAAGTAAAGTGTGAATAGTAAAAAGTAGAGTGCAGTATCAATTCTTCTTTTACCCCTTGCTCGCTATGGGCAATTCTGTCCCCTTTGTTTGTACAAATGGGCTTGCAAACTATTTTTTATCTACTATAATTTGTCAGGTCACCCAACATGCTGCAAGGCGGGCTATAGGAAAAGCCTACAATTCTTTTATATAGTGAAAAATAATAATAGCTAGATATGCTTTCTGCTTGTTAGTTGATAACACTAAGAAAATACATTCAATATTTGACAACAATTATTGATCACTTTATGGGTGGTTATAGGCTACTTCAACTACCTGCTTGCATCCAAATCGTTCCTACAAGAAACGGCCCAAAGTATGGAAGAACTAATCACGAATTTACCTCCTTTTCAAGTAACATTTTGTAGAACTTTTGCCGTCGTAACCTAGGTCGTAGGAAGAAGGTAAGAAATAATAAAAAGTAAATGTCACTTAGTGACATTTAATCAAAGTAAATCTAATAGTAAAAAAAGATATTTTATGATGTAAGCAGATGCGATGACGTTGGAAAACGGTTATCCTTCCAAAGGAAATACGAAAGAATCCCCAACTCACTTCCGCGCACGATGGTGATGACTTGGAGTTGTTTCTCATGCTTCGAGGTTTTTGTCAATTACACTCTCCTTTGAAATTGGCACGAGTATCAAACACGTCACCATACTCTAGCTTTCTACATCTGTTGGATCTCATGTACTTATTGATAGTGAACCATCAAGCTACAACAACACGGCCGCTGGAACAAGCCTTCTGCCTCGAGAAGACTGATGGACGAGCTGATGCTGTGCAACACCAGTCCGAAGAAGAGGGAAACGATGTCATTCTCGATGTGGGAGAGATTGTTGAAATGGGTATGCGTTTGGGCATCGTAAAGAGTGTCCTTAAGCCAGTCAAGTTCATACAAGATATGCCATGGGAAAAAATATCTAACTTGCTAGGGCTCAAAATGGGCAACGAACACGATAAATACAATCATCCCACACTTGAGGAGATAACGATTCCATCAGTCTCGCATCTTTCTAAATTTGCTGGCGTGAAATTTAGCCACAGGGCTGGCAGCATCGGGGACATGAAGTTTGTCCAAGGGGAATCGACTCTGCATATTCCTATCATTACTCTGAATGCCAATTCAGAAGTTGTGTTGAGAAACTTGGTGGCTTATGAATTGGCTCTGTCCAGTTCTACGGGTAAACTTGCACAATATGTCGATTTCATGTGTGGGATTGTAGACACTGCTGAGGATGCGCAGTTGCTTAGGGAAAAAGGCATCATCAAAGGTGACTTGAGCAATGAAGAGATAGCAGATCTCTTTAATAGCATGAATAGATTGACTGCAAAAGCAAGAAAGAAGACAGTTGACGAAATTAAGGAGTACTACAACAAGAGGCCGAAATTAAGGAGTACTATAATTTCGTTAAGAAGTGGGTATTTGCTTCTTGGAGGATTCTTACACTTTCTTCAACCATCTTGCTCTTGTTGTTTTTCCTTATGAACTCTTTTTGCCAGGTCTATGGTTGTCCACAATTCTTTGGTAGAATCAGGTAGTTAGGCATACCTTTGCATTTATACAAAGCATATGATGTACCTAATGCTGGTAATGACTGATTTGTCTTTCCTTAACAAGTATTTTTATTTGCATTTTAACATCTGTTGCTTCTTAGTTAAATACTAGTTAATGGACCCGTACATGTAATGAGAGACAATTTTGATTATATTTTAAATTAAAAGAATAACAAATTGAATGACTTTCACTGAAGTAACGTATATATATTTGATAAAACATAATAATCAAAATCACTCGTGTATATAATTTTATGAAGAAATTAACCCACTGCTTAAGACGATTAGAATAATATTGACGATAATTTTGTAAAATATTGAAAATATATCTCATTTTTGTGCATCGTTATGCTAATTGATTATAAGTTGCACTTAGGATTGAATTGACAATCCAATAGAAACATTCAATAAACAACAGTAATTTGCTAGGTGAGTTAATTGAACTCGAAGTAGTTTGTATAATTTCAGAACGCGACGGTTAATGAATGATAACCTCAAAAAAATTACCATAACATTAGTTCTTTATTAGTTATTATACTATGTGATTGAGTAATAGAAAATTCATGGCTCTAAAATCTTTGTGCACGTCTAGTTTATCGTACTTATATATGTACCCCAAAAAAATTTTTTACAATATTTTATTTCTCCTGAATTGTCCATTGATTTTGTCTTAAGATATGTGGAATGCAATAGGCAAGAAATAAATAGAGAATTTATGCTTACATCATCGTAGATAATTTTGTAATTACTCAAATTTCTTTTGTATACTTGAAATGATGAATAACATTAGTATCGAATTGCACTTGAAATTAAGGTACGAAAGTCTAATATAAGGTATCCAAAAAGTGAAGCACACAATGAGTTATCAATTACTCCAGTTAACAACAAATAAGAACTTTACTTTGCTTTATAGTACTGTAAGTATCGGTTCTACTTTCCTAGAAAGATTGCTTAAGAAGTAAAATGCTCATCAAAATCAAATAGAAAGGTAGTCTTTAATTTACTATTCATTTACATACTAAAAGTTGAATAAATTTTGATCAATCCTCTATCCATAAGTATATTATTATGATAGATATTAGGTACAATATTTATTTGGAGTGGTATTTAGGATTTTAGATTAAGTCTACAAACATATAAACTACACTTTTTTAGCGCAATCCAACTTTTTTGTCCCAAATCCTATACTACTTAAATTTATCTTTTTTCGCAAGAAATTCTTTGAATACGGAAATGGTTCATGCTATCCATTACCTTGTGTGGAATTTTGAAGACGAAGCCAAACCTATATAGCAGTGAAATTCAAAGTTGTAGAGACCTTTTTAACTCAAAAGTTAAGAGCATCCTTGTTCTTATGGTTGATTTTCACAACAATCTATCATCTACGTAAATATTAAGAAAGAAATATTCAGAAATATTTTGTTGGTCTTTTTAGTCCTTTCCATTCCCACTATTTTCTTATGTATCGTATGTGGCAATTAATTTTTTTTTCTTTTTATGGTGAAATGCATTCACTTGCTAATGGAAGTACTTTCCAGGCTATAAGTTCTGTTTAGGTCATCCTAATATTCAAAGAACGTATTAGCGTCGGTTCTTTTTTGTGTAAAAATTATACTAACATGACCTAACGAATGTGTCATTAAAAAATTGTTAGTACTATGGAAGTTGAGGGCTACAATTCACATAAACCGACTAATTGAAGAAAAAGAACTTTAATCATTCCGCATTGGTACAGAAACATGATAGATGGGGGGAAGTTTTTCTAGGGAAATTACTTTAGAGCTATTAGTGTTTGACGTAGAATTGCTATGTTGTTACATGTCCGTGCTTATAAAATTATTTGTTCACCGTTGCTATTATAATACATCCACCACCTTATTATTATCACTACAACTACAATAACCACCATTATCATTACCATCACAATAATAATAATTTCCGTGACTGCTATCACACTAATGTTATTAATACTATTAGCACCACCACAACCATCACCATTGCCTTCCTTGCAACTGGTTGTCATGCACATCTTTACCACCACTATTGTGGTCACAACAACCATCATGTGCCACACCCATTACTTTATATCACGACTGTCATTGCCTCAATCACTATTACAACTATTATAATCATCATTGCCATGTCCATGGGTGCAACAACCCCACAACAATAGCACATGCGAAACCACCGTCATGCTAGTACCATTAACAAGAATTACTGCCACCACAACCAACACAATTGCCACTATACTGCCGTTGTCACACACAACGTTCACTCCCCCAGAAACCATCATTACCACGGCCACTTGTACCGTCATAACCACCCTCAATGTCACCACCACGCCCACCGCCAATATTACTCTACATGGAACAAAAGCGTTATTGGAAGAGGAAAAAAAATTATATATATATATATATATAGAGAGAGAGAGAGAGAGAGAGAGAGAGAGCTCCTAGGATACAATAAACATGTTGATTTTCATTTGTATTTACTACATTCATTTGATCACTAATAAACTAATACATCCATCCACCACCTTATTGCTACCACCACTACTACGACAATTAACCATCACTATTGTCACCACAACCATCATCGCTACCCCCACATTATAGTAATTATGACCAACACAACCACTATTGTTGCCTTCGCCACTGCATATCACACCTACCACTACTATAATTTTGAGTACCATGCACATGAAGCATCTCTTCACCTTAACATTATCACTACCCCACCGACACTACTGGATTTACCTTTGAGATCATGAGCATTCCCTTAAAACTAACATCACCGTAACCATTAACATGGACCACCCTATGTAGCCAACGCCACATAAGAACAACTATCTATGTTTAATCTTCCAACCGATGGGTTAAATTCATCTTGAAATTCATTTAGTTTTTCATTTATTCTCTTTTCCAAACTCGGCTTATCACAACCTATCCGCGAATCATTCACAATTATTTTCTTTAAAATTCAGTTTTGAAATATTTGGTTAAAACAAAGTATAACATGTTAGTCATGGAAGATTGATGCAAAAGATTCGTAAACTTATCCCAAAGCTTGGAAGATAAACTTCCTCGAAAACTTACATCTTGCAATCTCAAAGCGCAAATCAGAGAGGCACATGGTAGGGAACACTTGATGAATACAGTCAAACTAACACGTTAAGTACATACCTATTGTTCTCGCTAAAACTATAGTTGGTAACCTTGCCGTGAAAAAAGTAGAGGAAAAACATCGAACTAAACCAATATTGTTAGTGCATATTGTGCCAACAGAAGAAAAAAATGGAAGGATGTGGGCAGTTAAAGCTATAAAAACTTTATCAAGCTTATAATCTATGCTTCAAGTCACTAAAAGTCCCTCGGTAATAACCTTAGGACTTTGAATTCCTGCTTACCTCTTGTACAGATGTACTCTATAGAATATTCTTCTGGTTAGCTCCTGGCTACAAATGCTTTCAACATGATATTTTGAACATGTCGACCATTTCGAGAAATTCATAGCCGCTGTGAAGAAGCTTATTTTGGTTCATTTTACATCTTCAAAGTGTAAGCATAATTCTCATATTTCTCACCCCACCTGTGCATTTGTGAATTGGAACTAATTAGAAACTGCAACCCAATATGTGATTAAACCATCGTAGAAGCTACATACAAAATAGGACAACTTTAGAAGTTAAAGAAAACCTGCATTCTTCCTTATCTGGAATGTTGAGCTCCAAATCTTCTTTGAATGGCTCGAACACAAGATCTACTATCTCCTTCTCCACTTTATCAAGAGTTGACGGGTTCCACTGTGGAGAGAGAGAGAGAGAGAGAGAGAGATTATATGGTTAATGATTAAAGAATGGTCTCCCAAAAAATTAAGAACTAAACTCTACAACAAATTTAAGCAAAGTGCCAGTTCGTGCAGCCACTTTGTTCACCTAAGGATTTTCCCTAAACTATGCTGCGAGGCTTCAAGCAGATTACAGAAACTGATGTCAAACCTTGGTTTCTGGAGTCTTTAATCCTAGTGATGCTCCGGCTCCCGAACCCCACATCTGCTCACCCTTAGGGATGGCAATTTAGTCTACGCCCGGCAGATCTCTGACCCTTCCCGAACCGATAGGAGCGGGTTATTTTAACTTTGACCGGGTTATGGGACGAGTATGGTATTTATTTTTTTAACCTGCAATGAGTACGGGTCCGTTTTGATATTCTGCCAAATTGTCCCCCGGTATCTGACCCGCCCCACAACCCGCAGCATGTATTTTATGTACAGTGTTTTTATCCTAACGCTAAGTCTATGAAATCTCAACCATTCGTCTAGTTTGAAAATAAATATCGGAGAGAAAGCCCTAAGCAGATGAACACATATCTTCTTCTCTCTCTTCAGCTGCGCATCTCCTTTCTGCGCCGTTACAGTCACCATCTCCACATCTCCTCTATGCGTCGCCATATCCACCATCTCCACACACCTTCTCTCTGTGTTGTGGCAACGTTACCATTATATACCTCCGATCCTCTCTTTCCCGCTGCATCGTCCCAGCATGAAGTCTGCCTCACCACTCTCAGTAAAATCCTCTGCCGACAAAGTTCCTTCGCAGCCGTCGAAGCACCTTCGCCGCCAACGAAGCTCTTTTGCCACCGACTGCAGTGGCGGTAGCGGCGTATGGAGTGCCTCCTTCGTCGATCTCCTCATGGCTATCTTTGTTACTTTAGACATTTTACATTGTACAAATTAATTAGATTCTTCTTCTCTCTATGTGTGTCTCACACCCAGTATGGAATTAGATTGACTTGCATTGAGATTTTTCAATTTTAAGATTTTTGTCATGTTGATATAGTGTGTACCGTACTGTTTATACGTAATAGGTGGGGATTATGACTGTGCGTATGAAGATTTGTTGTTATTGGTGGCCACAAATCATGAATATTATGTATTGAGTTTTTGGAAAACATAATGGAGGAGAAAATGGTGAAGCTATGGACGGTGGCTTTGGTTTGGGACTTTTGGTTGATGGATTGGATTGCATGCACCGGGGCGGAGTGGGGCGGTCCGGGTCTTTTTGTAGTCCATCAGATCGGGGATGGTATTCCCATCCCTTGACCCGATGGCGGGGCGGATCAGAGTCGGGTTACCGGGGCGGGTACGGGTCTTGTAAAACCCACCCCATTGCCATTCCTACTCACGCTTGGAAAACAAAGAAATAGAGGAAAGAAGACATAATACTTTAGTTTTGGAGATGAAGGCTTACAAAGTTTAGGCAAACTGAAATCAAGTAAATTCTGAGAAGAGAAGAATGTAGAGATTGTTGGGAGAACATTCTACGTAACATTTTGAGAACTGTAAGTAAGGTAAAAGTTAGAAAAGCATGTGATTCTTACGTGGATACACATCTGATAAAACTATAATGGATGAAGGTAGTAGTTAGGAAAGCATAGGATTGTTGAGATCAAGGATTCTATGGACTTGTTGCTTATTGATTGAAGAGTCCAAATTTAATTGAAGAATCCAACAAATTGAGGGGACTCAGATGGAATTGACATGGCAGGAGGCGAAGACTCAAAAATTCTTACTTGTCAACAAATTGAGATTTCAAAATCCTACATGTTGCGATTTTAAGCAAAGGCTTATATATATATATATATATATATATATATATATATATATATATGGGAGCTGATCCATTGCTCGCGCTAGCAAATGGAGTTAAGTTGCAAGCGCGATCTGACCGTCCATCCTGAAAGATGGACGGCCCAGATCACGCTTTTTTTTTTAAAACTGGCAGTCGTCCGCCATACAGTGTAGCGGACGCACTTTTTTACCTTTTTGCCCCTCCGCGCCTGTCCGCTACACTGTATAGCGGACAGCATCAAAGGCCTAACGGGAGACAGCAAAAAGGCATCCGCTATACAGTGTAGCGGACGGTACGCGCTGACACCTGTCAGGTCCTGTCCCGTCGCTCCTTTCGGCACTAACGGCTATCTTGTCCTTACCTGTCACGTCAACAGTGTCCGCCATACTGTATAGCGGACGGTCAATATAGGTTCAAAAAACAGTAACGATGACACTCTTCTCCATTCTTTCTACTCACAAATTTTCCAGCGGCGTTGGCAAGCAGATCGGCGTAGCAATTCCCTCTTAAGAACACCTTTAATACCCTAAATCGATCACGTAAGTTCACAAAATCTATACTTTTTTTTGTTTGTAATCGATTGTTGTGATGAATATTGCGCTTGCAACATATGTATGTTTTTGTTCATGTGCTAGCGTTTGTAAAATCCGATTCCGTATATGTATATATATCTATTATACATATGAGTATATATGCTAACATTGTATGCATTGTTTGCATGTGCTTGCATTATATGTAATATGCATGTGCTAGCTATAGTTTGTAATCGATAGTTGTGATGAATATTGCGTTTTATATATGTATGTTTTTGTTCATGTGCTAGCGTTTGTAAAATCCAATTCCGTATATGTATATATATCTATTATACATATGCTAACATTGTATGCATTGCATGTGCATGCGGCCTATGTATTATGCATGTGCTAGAGTCGTATTTTTGCGAGCGATTATCAAAATCCAAAAATGTAAAATCCAAACTGAGAAGGTTTTTCCATAATTTCAGTTGCAAAAAATAGAATTTAACCTTGGACCAGAAGACCTATCCGTGTTATACGACCAAGCCAACCATATCAGTACGCTCATATGGGATGGTGGAGTAAGATACATTATTTATCAACTTTTTTATTCTTACAACCGTTATATATACCGTTTGTTTTGCTTAAATTATCTTATTAATTCGTAGGAAAGAGAACTTCTCAACACCGTAGAAGTATCCCGCGAGTTCACATCGTGGAAACTGAACACCGCCCAGAAGAGGATACTGCTTGGAATTGGGTTTGGGATTTTCACGCATGGGCAGATATTTCAACAGCTTGACCGGGCCTTGATAGGTGCCCTTGTTGAGAGGTGGAGAAGTGAAACGAATACGTTTCACTTCCCGCTAGGAGAGATGGCAATTACCCTAGAAGATGTAGGGTTCATCTTAGGGTGTTGAGATATTTACCGTTGTTGGGTAACTTGGCTGAGGTTGGAGATTATGCATGGGGTGCAGCGGTTCTTTCGTATCTGTACCGAGCATTGCACAAGGCAACGAGGCCCTACTCCAAAGCCATATGTGCATGCCTCTCGCTATTGCATGTATATCATATAAATCTTGTCTTCGTTATTATTTTTTTTGTTTTTGCTTTTGTTGAATCGATGATATAAATATAATTTGCCCATGTTCTCATGTGTAGTCTTATGAACACTTTGCTCCCGGGGCACCAACGCGTAGGGATGGAACCGATAGAGTGTGGCCTCAGTTGCGTGCTTGGGAGTACAGCCGGAAGAATAACCACTACCGTAGGAGAGTCGATCCCCATCACAACATCGCGTACTATCAAGGGGAGTTCGACGGTCTATCTCCCGGCCAGATGAGTTGGGCACCGTACATACATTTGGTGCGACGGGTCGAAGAGTCGTTCGTCTTCACGCTCTCTGGGTTGCAGCACACACCCCTCATCCACTTCAAGGTCGTAGAGTGGCAGCTGCCAGACCGAGCAATGCGCCATTTTGAGTTGGAGCAGGGATTGCCAGCCGGTGCCCCAGATATAAGTTTTAACAGGGACCCACAGGATGTAGGGCGGTTTGGCAAGGCCAATGCGCAAGAATTATGTGCGGCCGAACTAGAGCTTTGGACTTCTTGGCAGGACACACTGGCGGCCATCGTCTCGGAGCTGGACCCCGTTATCGGCATCAAACAGTACCATGAGTGGTACTACCGCATCACGCAGAGGAGAGTAGCCTCAGTGAACTTTGAACGCTGTGAGAGGTATCCGCCTAGGGGTCAGATCGACGAGCGTATGGCATACAATCTCGTAAGTTGCCCAACTAGTCTGACTTGTCTTGAATTTGTCGAATATAAATTTCTGATTAAAGTTACCTATTTGCTATCTCTTTGGATGTAGGTTAATGCCTCGCTTGCATTCTTTCAGAAGTTGAGTGAGCGGAAGGATCTGGTGAGCGCAATGGGCGAGGATCTTCGCCAACAGGTTGCTGCACTGGCTTTAGGCTGCGGGAATTTTGTGCGCCAAGCATCGGGACAGTCTTCGATCGACAGCCCGGGAATAGGTTATACGGGCGTCAGCCAGGAATACAGTGATCCTTCCGGACAGGCTTCAGGAGTGAGCCAGGGAGTTAGTGGTCCCTCTGTAGCGAGGATGGGACAGGCTCAAGCGTCGTGGGCCGATTACAGTGGCCCGACCTTCAATTTGTTCCTGGAACCCCAACCCCTCTCTCAGAGTCAAGTCATGCAAGACTGGCCTTACGATTTCAACGAGGCACTGCCCACTGTCCCGTGGGCGGGACCACTTGGCACTCCCGAAGGGCTATATCAGCCGACGAAAGAAATAGCCGGCGAGCAATATCAGCGGGCCGGGGCCCCCGAAGGCAATTATCAGCCGGCCGAACCAGGAGTTGGAGGCCAATTTCTTCCGTTGCTCTTGCCCCCCGGCGGAGGGCAAGAGCAACCGGTCGACCCCTGAGGGCAATATCCGAAAGGGCATCCAGCCAGGCCCCTCAAGCCGCATAAACATGAGCTAATCCGAGCCCGTTATTTTAGTGGGCCCCCAGACAGAGCGTCGTATGACATGGATCACCCGCAGGGCTTGGATTACAATGCCTCGTGGAGAGAAATGTCCTCGTTGGTGCTGGGAATTTAGTTAGACAACTTTGTCATCTCGCACTACGTGCAAATTCTGGGGCAAAGGGGTCGGGAGCAGCCTAACTACGGTCCGCGTGTTTTTTATCTGCGATGCTTTTTTTCATGGCATCCTAGTACAAGAGTATAACGAATGGGATAAATCAAGGAAGGCGAGAAAGGGTCCCCAGTAGAGGCCGTCCCCTAGCCTACAAGCATATCTTGCTCGGGATAGTCCAGTGAGCGCAAGTGTGGCGGACGTGTTTCTAATCCCATTTATAGTGAATGCCCACTGGTACTTGGTTTGCTATGAACCGGTACAGAAGATCGTATCAGTCCTCGACAGTCTCTACGATGATAACTCCACGATTGGTGTGATTGAAATGTACCGAGGCTTAGGCCAGTTGGATGCCATGGTAAGATCCTATTTACTTCTTATTGTAACTTGCATATTGTAGAACTGATTAATCTTATTATGTTTGCTATGTTTAATGTTTAATGCTTATTATGTTTCTCGCATAATCTATTTGCTGCCATGGTCAATGGTAAGCGTCGAGAGAGGCCGCCGCCCAGGCCGAAGCTTGTTTTCCGATTGAAGAGGAGTAGGCCCAAGCAACTTAATTCCTCGGACTGCGGCATCTTCATCTGCATGTATATGGATTACATCTGTCGGTCTGAGAGCCTCAAGAATACCGTCTGGAGCCAAGAATGGATATACCGCTTTAGGTATAGGATGGCTTGGCAAATTATCAATGGCCGGCCTAGACTTATTAGATTTATTGTAAATCCGTGTAATGAGGGGGATCCCGCAAGGGCTGAGGGCCCCAATTGACAATTGACAATGTTTGTAATTTTGATGATTTCATTTGTGTTGACTGAGATGTGATCGGTGTTGAATGCGATTGATTTGATTGACTGATATCGTTGTCTTGTTGATTTGAGTGTTTGATTTGTTCTATGTGATTTGCTTTGACCAGGGGGAAACAAAGTGTAAAAACCTAGTGTTTTGGAGACTCTGTTTCTGTTGGGATGTCCGCTATACTATATAGCGGACATAGATAGAAACGAAAAAAAACTAAGTGTTGGAGACTGACTTTCTGCTGGGCTGTCTGCTATACTATATAGTGGACATAAATGAAGACGAAAAAAAACTAAGTGTTGGAGACTGGCTTTCTATTGGGCTGTCCGCTATACTATACACCGGACATCCCAACAGGACGGAAAAAAACTAAGTGTTGGAAACTGACTTTCTGTTTGGCTATCCGCTATACTATATAGCGGACATCCCAACAGGAGGTGATTTGATTTGATTGACTGATATCGTTGTCTTGTTGATTTGAGTGTTTGATTTGTTCTGTGTGATTTTCTTTGACCAGGGGGAAACAGTGTAAAAACCTAGTGTTTTGGAGACTCTGTTTCTGTTGGGATGTCCGCTATACTATATAGCGGACATAGATAGAACCGAAAAAAAAAACTAAGTGTTGGAGACTGACTTTCTGCTGGGCTGTCCGCTATACTATATAGCGGACATAAATGAAGACGAAAAAAAACTAAGTGTTGGAGACTGACTTTTGTTGGGCTGTCCGCTATACTATAGAGCGGACATTCCAACAGGACCAAAAAAACTAAGTGTTGGAGACTGGCTTTCTATTGGGCTGTCCGCTATACTATACACCGGACATCCTAACATGACGGAAAAAAACTAAGTGTTGGAAATTGACTTTCTGTTTGGCTGTCCGCTATACTATATAGCGGACATCCCAACACTCGTATCTATGTTATCAGATTGTTTTGTTATAAAATTAGCTACTACTGCATCTTTCCATACTTGTATATATATCATATTTCCTAACATGTCTAGGATTTAAGAAAGGTTTCCTAGCTCTACTCTTTCTTAAATAATAAGTTTTTCTGGGTTGTCTAAATCATTTATTTCTAAAAGATATATGTCGATTTCGTCTAGATTTGTTATATCTATTTCTTCTAAGTCTTCGTCTAAATTGTTTATGTTTAGTAGGAATTTATCGATTTCATCTAATCCATTTAAACTTCTAATTTTGCCTATGTCTTCAAGGGCTTTGTTTATTTTGTTATCTAAATCAATTTTATAATTGATTTCTGGTTCAATTGTATTAATTACTCCCACCAAAAAAAAAAACAAGTGTTGGACTTTCTGTTTGGTTGTCTGCTATACTATATAGCGGACATAGATAAGACCGAAAAAAAAAACGAAGTGTTGGAGACTCTTCCTTCTGCGGGACTGTTCGCTATATAGTATCGCGGACATAGATAGGACCAAAATTCCCAACATTTTAGAAAGAACATTTTACATGCTGATCAAAAGACGGGATTTGCTAATTAGAATGACATGTGGATAAGTGTCAGTTGGAATGAAATCCTAACATGCACTAGGAAGAGATATATATATATATATATATATATATATATATATATATATATATATATATATATATATATATCACTCTTCATTTGACATATACTCATCAGATAAGTACTTATCATTGGTTAAAATATTGTTTCTCTCGTTTGAATTGAGGTGCCTCCCACTAGCCTCGGCCATTTCTTCCGCAAGTTGAAGCATGTAAAATCATTTTCTACGTAGCAACATCCGGTTATTCTCCATACGAATTCGGCACACAGCTTTCTTACACTGCTTAACATTACGCCTCGACATACTAAGTGAACGACGTTGCGGCACAGGTGCCCTCAGCGTGGTGAGATCTTGGTGTAGTGCTTCTGATTCCTTAACTCGATATGCCCATTCTCTCCGTAAACTGAAATAATACTCTCTCGGATCCGTGTACTTCACTTCTTTGTAGTCGTCGTTCCTTTCACACAACAACCACACAGTCTTGCGTCCCCGCATACTAGAACTCCCAGGAACTCCTGCCATCTAACTTAGGTACATCTAATGCAATGAGCATGGCTAACATATATAAATAAGCCCACAGACACATACACAATATATTGGTGTGATAGCTACACAATAGCCTGCCCATCTCTGGTGACAAGACAAGTCTCTGGACACTGACACCCTGCTTAATTGGTAGTTGGAGACAATAGCATGCCCGTGTCATAAAGTTGACAAGTCTACACATAGACAAGACAAGTCTCTTTGGTGACAAGACAAGTCTCTAGTCTATTGCAGAGGCTTGTCACTTCTCAAAAGTTGAACTGTAGCATCTCATAAAGTGGTCCCGTTTCAAAGTATATATAAGTACATGCATTGCACGAAGGGCAAAGGGCATAGAGTGATATACTCCCAATTTCAACCTAACTCTGGAAATGTCATATACTCCACGAGATATTTTTGAAGCAATGGGTCGTTACTAGGCGGGCGAAGATGAATTTCACTATTCTTTGCGTCCAAGTTTGCGTTACTCATCAAGCTATGTTAATACATTACGTGCAGAATGGTCTTATCGGATGAATGAATATGAGGTCTTAGTAGCTAATTCACGGCGCATGAATATACCCATACCTCGACAAAAGGCAATCAACATGCCTCGAATTACACACATGGAGCTTGAAAGGGCACTGCATCGAATACGTGAAGAAAATAATAGAATGAGAGTTCGTCAAAGTAGGCATAACTTACGTTGTATGGCACGTGATGCACATGAAGATGGCAACAACAATGAAGCACAAGTATACTGGAACATGGGCTTCAAACTTGGATCTGTTTTTGATGCTCCAGTGTCAGATGAAGATGACTGAAGATCGAGTTCTTCTAAGGCTATAAGGCCTCCGCTTAGGCCGGGGTTGGGGAAGGTCGGAACTAAGTGTCTGGTTCGTGCCAACCATTTTTTGGTCCAAGTTACAGACAATGATCTGCACCACTATGACGTGAGATCCTCAGCTGTGCACCTTTTGTTTGTGTGTGGGTTTCCGTGGTGCGTGGATGTATTACGATAATACTTCCTCGCTAATCATGTATTGTGTTAGAGACTTTCTTTCTGTGGTGTCGTCCGATTTTTAGTATGGCAGATGTGGATTGAAACAAAAAAAAACTTTCTGCTGGGCTGTCCGCTTTACTATATAGCGGACGGCCAAGCAGAAAGACAGATCGCCAACACTTGGTTTTTTCTCTCCTACGTCCGCTATATACACTACAAGAAAACAGGGTTTTAGCGACGGGATAATCCGTCGCTAAAAGCCAAAAATCCGTCTCTAAAAGAATTAGCGACGGATTCACCGTCGCTAAATATCCCTCGTATAAAAGCCCGTCACTAATAGTTTAGCGACGGAATTTTTAAATCCGTCAATAAATATGTCATTTTTACCGACGGATTTATTTTAATTAGCGACGGATATTCCGTTGCGAATTATATTCTTTAGAGACGGATTTATATTTTTGAGACGGAATATTCCATCGCTAAAAAACTTATTTAGCGACGGAATATTCCGTCGCTAAATAACTGATTGTAGGAATACTTTAGCGACGGAATTAATCCGTCGCCAAAAGTCAATTTTTTTTTTGAAATTTTTTTCTATTTTTCAATTACCCAAACCTGTAATACAATTTTCAAATCTCAACAACAACGCGCAATAATAAATACAGAAAGAAATATATATAATCAATTATAAAAAAAATTTATAATAAAAAATTCATATATGTACAAGCCGGGAAACCGGATATAGCCGGTTAGGAGAGGGGAGAAGAGTACAAGGCGGGCACGGGGGGGGGGGAAGCTAGGAACGGGCACAGGAAGGGGCTCATCAGGGGTTCCCGAGTCCCGGATCTGGATCCTGCTGATCCGGGGCCGGGGCGGCCTGTCCAGCAGTGCCCTGCTCCCTGATCATCCGGCACACCACTGCCATTTTACTTCAATTCTTTTTCTCCAGTGCAACAACTCACATCTACCGCATGGACACCTTATCTTATCAAGGTCAACATGTGCAGGATGCGCATAAGCGAAGTCGAGAAATTCGTCAACGCGACACTCAAAATCTTCAGCATTCTTCCTTTTCATCCAACTTCGATCGACTGACATGACGACTGAATTATCGTACTGTATACCACCTTCAATAATGACCAGTGATTAGGCATTGCCGATGTAAATATCAATGCATGAATGTTACAACATGTCTACATATTTCCCCTCCACTCTTGACACAGGTAGTGGTCCTATCCCATTCAGAAAAGCACATGTTTATAAAACAGTGAATAACTCATGCTTAGTCCGATGTCTGTGGAAAATTCGGCAGCACCTCCCCGCATTTCTCCAAGTACATCACATCGATTAGGTGTTCTAACATTCATCTAACCTTGCTCAGGAAGGTTTGACGGATGTTAGAACACCAGATCTGTATGCACCCAGAGAAACACACGAGAACGTGTACCAAATATCCACGACATAGAACATAAAGCATGAGTCAAAATACTGTTTTATAAACAATTAGCTTTTCCAAACTGTCCAAACTGGACATCCAAAGGCTCATTACAAGGCATTACCTTGTAATGAGTACCTTTGAACGGGAACTAAGGGTTTCTATGCATGCATGTGTTCAGAAATTGATAAGATATGCAAGAATCTTTCGAAATATCAAAACTACAGAATGATCGTTGCATATGTTACCAATTCCACATTAAATAGAACTCGTTGGCAACGAGTTGAACCATCTCGTTGCCAATGGACTTCTCAAAACAACAATTAATATAAAGAAGGCAGGGTTTGTAAACAACGAGTAATTGAACCATCTCTGGGCAACATGGAGTAATTATGGGATGTACAAGGGCTAATTAGGGCTAACTGGGTTATTAGGGTTAATTACGATTATTAATTATAGCTGATTAGGGTTGATTAGGACTAATTAGGGTTATTTAGTCCTAATTAGGGTTTAATTGTGCCGAGTAGTGATGATTAGTCCTAATTAGGGCTAATTGGGCTTAATTGGGTTATGTTAGGGCTAATTAATGTTAATGAGGGATAGTTTTGGATAATTATAGCTGACTAGGGTTGATTATGGCTAATTAGGTTATGTAGTCCTAATTAGGGTTTAATTGTGCCGAGTAGTGCTGATTAGTCCTAATTAGGCTTAATTGGGTTATGTTAGGGCTAATTAATGTTAATGAGGGCTAGTTTCGGATAATTATAGCTAATTAGGGTTGATTAGGACTAATTAGGGTTATTTAGTCCTAATTAGGGTTTTGATGGTGCCGAGTAGTGTTGATTAGT
This sequence comes from Escallonia herrerae, assembly GCA_033070095.1. Lineage (NCBI taxonomy): Eukaryota > Viridiplantae > Streptophyta > Magnoliopsida > Escalloniales > Escalloniaceae > Escallonia > Escallonia herrerae. The sequence continues at coordinate 29,767 of JAVXUP010000611.1, read as the reverse complement.
CCTAACTAGCGCTAATTAGGCGTAATTGGGTTATGTTAGTGCACATTATGACTAATTAGGCTAACTACAATTAATATGCGCATAATTGGGTTCATTTGGGCTAATTTGGGGTAATTACAGCTAATTTGAATTTCATCAGGTTCTTAGGGTTAATTAAAACTAATTAGGCTCGTTAGAGCTAATTAGGGTTAATTGATTTACTAAAATATTGTTAATCAGGACTAATTAGGGGTAATTATAGCCATTGCTGGAGCCACGATTAGATTCCAGGGGGTGCATGCTAAAAATGTCACATTAACCTAACTAACCTAAATTTAATGCACATTCAACAACCTCAATTCCGACACCTCATATAGGGTGTCGATATGGTGTCCGATACGTGTCTGACACCTCCGGACACGTGTCCGACACATACCGACACGTGTCCGACGCCTTTGGACACGTCCACGAAGCCTCTGGACACGTGTCCGACGCCCACCGACATGCACCTCCAGACACATCGGCATACGTTAATTTGTTTTTTAAATGTCGGACACCGTCGATCAGACGTGCTGTCCGTGTCTGCGCTAACTAACAGGTATCTCAATCCAATTGGGTCCCATCCTCCGTCAACAATCTCAATTCCGACACCTCATATAGGGTGTCGATATGGTGTCCGATACGTGTCTGACACCTCCGACACGTGTCCGACACATACCGACACGTGTCCGATGCCTTTGGACACGTGTCCGAAGCCTCCGGACACGTGTCCGACGCCCACCGACACGCACCTCCAGACACATCGGCATACGTTAATTTGTTTTTTAAATGTCGGACACCGTCGATCAGACGTGCTGTCCGTGTCTGCGCTAACTAACAGGTATCTCAATCCAATTGGGTCCCATCCTCCGTCAACAACCTCAATTCTCAATTCTCAAATGCTCAATGCAATAAAAATTAACAAAAACCACACATTCAATCCAATTGGGTCCCATCCTCCGTCAATAATCTCAATATCTCAAATGCTCAATGCACAATTAACAATCTAAAATCATCAATTAATAATCGCAATTACTTCAAATGCACAGCTAATAACCTAAAATCATCGATCAATAATCACAATTCTAAAATACACAATTAACAACCTAAAATTATCAAACAAATGATCAATGTTCAAATGGGAAAAAAATGTTCAAAATTCACATATCCGATGCGCTTGAATTATTTCAATTTAGGGTTCGATTGTATTAGGGCATTCAATTTAGGGTTCAATTACTTCAATTTAGGGTTCAATTAGGGGTTCTATTGATTCAATTTAGGGTTCAGTTGATTTGAGGCATTCAATTTATGGTTCAATTAGTTCAATTTAGGGTTCGGTTGGATTAGGGCATTCAATTTAGGGTTCGGTTAGATTGGGACAATCAATTTATGGTTTAATTAGGGGTTCAATTAGTTCAAATTAGGGTTCGATTCAATTAGGGCATTCAATTTAGGGTTCAATTACTTCAATTTAGGGTTCAATTAGGGGGTTCTATTGATTCAATTTAGGGTTCGGTTGATTTGAGGCATTCAATTTAGGGTTCAATTAGATTGGGGCAATCAATTTAGGATTTAATTAAGGGTTCAATTAGTTTAATTTAGGGTTCGATTCAATTAGGGCATTCAATTTAGGATTCAATTACTTCAATTTAGGGTTCAATTAGGGGGCTCTATTGATTCAATTTAGGGTTTGGTTGATTTGAGGCATTCAATTTAGGGTTCAATTAGGGTTCGGTTAGATTGGGGCAATCAATTTAGGGTTTAATTAGGGGTTCAATTAGTTTAATTTAGGGTTCGATTCAATTAGGGCATTCAATTTAGGATTTACTTAGGGTTCAATTATGGTTCAATTACTTCAATTTAGTGGTCGGTTGAATTGAATAAACAATACAGAGGCTTTCTTATCCTGATGTCATGCAATGGCCCATAATCTATGACCTTTCAGCGTCACCATGATCTATATCGGTGTTACAGACTAACTACCGAATATGGTTTTCTTCCCTACCTCGTCAAGAACTAAGGAAAATTAGAGATAACAAGTTTAAGTTCTTCAATAAGCCAAGATCCGTCTGAACAACAAAGTGAATGACATCATAAATAATTCAGATAATTTAGGGCAATTGACAAATTAACAAAAAATTGAACCTAAATTGACATACAAATCTAAATAATTCAGATAATTTAGGGCATGTAACCTAAATTGAAGACAAATTAACAAAAAATTCAGATAATTTAGGGCAATTGACATACAAATCTCGAGGTGGGTACGACGGCGCCGGCGTTGGTGGTGCGGCGGCAGTGGTGGGTTTCCTTGCGCGGCGACAGTGGAGGGCTTTGTGGCACGACCGGAGTGCAAGGCTTGGTGGCGCGGCGTCGGGTGGGGGACGGGAGTGTCGCCGGAGCTGGGTCGCCGTAGAGAAGGGTCGCCGGAGGTGAGAACGGCGGTGGGTGGGTGGGAGCAAAATTTCAGAGAGAGAACGGGGAGAGAGAGAACGGGTTGAGAGAAAGAAACCAGATCTGAATTTAAATGGAGGATCTTTAGCGACGGAATAAGACCGTCGCTAAAACTCCGTCGGTGAATGTCTTATTATAAAGACTTTTACGACAGAATTTTTAGCGACGGTTTTATTCCGTCGTTTAAATAATTTTAAAAAAAAAACTCAAAATTACTAATTTTATAAAAAATATTTAGCGACGGTAATTCCGTCGCTAAAAGTCCGCCGTTAAAACTCCGTTGCAAAATACTTTTACCGACGGTGTCTTCCGTCGGTAATAGTATTTTGCAACGGAGTTTTAACGACGGTATATTCCATCGCTTAAAGACATGTTTAGTGACGGAATACCTTCCGTCGCTAAAACTCCGTCGCAAAATACATATTTTCTTGTGGTGATAGTATAGCGGACATCTCCGCAGAAAGAAAGTCTCCAACACTCTTATTTTTTCTCTCCTATCTATGTCCGCTATATAGTATAGCAGACATCCCCGCAGAATACATGGCCAAGCAGAAAGGTGCACAGCTGAGAGGATCTCACGTCATAGTGGTGCAGATCATTGTCTGCAACTTGGACCAGAAAATGGTTGGCACGAACCAGACACTTAGTTCCGACCTTCCCGAATCCCGGCCTAAGCGGAGGCCTTATAGCCACTATATTGTAGAGCTAGACTTTGGTGTCCGCTATATAGTAGAGCTATACAATGTAGAGTGATGCAGTTTTAATAAATTGGCGCCCGAAGACTTGTTTTAGCGACAGACTCAACAATCTCAATATCGATAAACAATAAATAACGTACGATTCACAATCAACGATCTCAATATATTGAGGGAATCTCAAATGGCACAATTAAGCGAGAAAAAATTTGGAAACATAATGAACATGTATACAATAAATTTGGTTATTAATAATAAATTAGGGTTCACATTGGGAGAAAGAAATTTTTTCACAAGCGCTCCGATCAAAGATTACAACTTGAAAATCCCACCACCCAAGGTGTTCAAACACTACAAAGTCCCCGAGTTCGAGGCCATGCTGGTGCACGAAGACGTTCCAACCCTCTGCGAATTGCTTTTTTTGGGGTCGGCCGGGCTTCAGCTTGATTTCAACCTGCCAGGCCCCCTTGCGGCTATATAATCTTGAACTGTCATGAATTGTTGTAAATTGATTGGTAAAGGCTTCCGGTATGTCCTAACAAACACAATACAAAAAATAGGTTAGTTTTTAACCAAAAGATCAAACTTTTAACACACGAAAATACAGAGAAAGAGGGATGGTCTACAAGTTCATTCTCAAATCCCGGCATCATGACTTTGAAAAAGTGTTTGCCTGCCAGGTGCAAGTTGCCAATAAAATCGTAGGTGGTCTCCGATCCAGAAGCCATCGAGGTCGGCGTTGAGGGGAGGACGGTGGTGTCGCCGGAGATGTGGGTCGCCGTAGATGGGGTAGCGGCTTGGGTTAGATGTTCGAGAGAGAGAGAGATATAGCGGACTGATAAAAGCTGATTGCCCGATTTGATTAATATATATAATAGTGGCGGGGCTGTGTATGCAACCCCGTATGTTGCAACTGCTCATGGATCCGTTGGACTTGGTGAAAGACCAGAAAAGTTCAACGGACAGGATTTAAAAATGTGGCAACAGAAAATGTTGTTCTATTTGACCACCTTGATTTTGGCAAGGTTCTTGCAAGAGGATGCACCGTATCTTGGTGACAATCCTGACCGGCAGACATGGCTGCCGTGGATGCTTGGAAGCATTCAAATTTTCTTTGCAAGAATTATGTCCTTAATGGATTGGACAATGCATTGTATTACGTATATAGTTCAGTGTTAAATGCAAAAGCATTGTGGGAATCCTTGGAAAAGAAATACAAGACGGAAGATGCTGGCTCAAAGAAATTTGTAGTCGGCAAATTCCTAGATTTCAAGACGGTGGATTCCAAGATAGTTATGAATCAAGTCCAAGTGTTTCAATTAATTCTGCATGATATTCATGCGGAAGGGATGGTGCTTGGAGAGTCTTTTCAAGTGGCTGCTTTAATTGAAAAATTGCCACCTACTTGGAAAGATTTCAAGAACTATTTGAAGTATAAGCGCAAGGAAATGAAGCCCGAAGACTTGATTGTGAGATTGAGGATTGAGGAGGATGATCGCCAGTCCGAGGCCGAGGCCGAGGCAAATGTGGTTGAGCAAGGTCCGTAAAAGAGGAAGAAATTTTTGAATCAGATGGTCCAAGTGGAGCTAGTTGCTCAAATTTCAAAGGCGGTGAGAAGAAGAAGTTCAAAGGGAAATGCTATGTGTGCGACAAAGCTGGCCATCGTGCTAAGGATTGTCGCAAAAATAAAGGAAACTTTGAGAAAGGAAAGCATTCTCAAGCCAATGTGACGAAATTTACCAAAATCACCAAGGATGTTCAGATTTGAGTTTATCTGCGGTGGTATCCGAAGTCAACTTGGTTAAAATTTCTAAATAGTGGTGGGTAGACACGGGTGCTACTCGACATGTGTGCTCCGAGCGAAGTATGTTTACTACATATGAGAGCGCCAACAACGAGAATCTGTTCATGAGAAATTCTTCTTCTTCAAAGGTGCTAGGAATGGGAAAGGTGGTCTTGAAGATGACATTGGGCAAGGAGTTGAGTCTCAGCAATGTGCTTCATGTGCCAGACATTTGAAAGAATCTAGTTTCAGGCTCATTGTTGAGTAAAAATGGTTTCAAGCTAGAATTTGAAAGTGACAAATTTGTACTAACTAAAAGTTGGATGTTTGTAGGAAAATGGTATCTTTGTGATAGTCTGTTTAAGTTAAATGCAATGACCATCGTACCTAAAAATGTACCGAATTCCAATATCAATAATAATATTTCTTCTGCTTACTTGTTGAAATCTCCTAGTTTATGGCATCATAGATTAGGTCATGTAAATTATGGTTCCTTACAAAAGCTTGTGAAAAATGCTCTTTTTCCTAAAATGGATTTTGACTCACACAAAGCGTGTGAAATATGTGTTGAAGCTGAAATGGCAAAAATGTCTTTCAAGTCAATCGAAAGAAGTACGGAACCTTTAAGCATAGTTCATAGTGTTATATGTGACTTAAAGGTGGTACAATCTAGAGGAAGGATGGAGCTTTGGAAGCAAGGATGAATACTTAATAAATTATGTATATTTGCTTAGAAGCAAGGATGAAACCTTAGAAGCATTTATGCAATACAAAATTGAAGTTGAAAATCAACTTGGCAAAAAAAATCAAAGTACTAGGAAGTGAATGGGGAGGGGGGAATATGTATTCCCTCTCTAAAAATATTGTGTCGATCACGGAATTATTCATGAGACCACGGCAACATATGCACCTTAGTCAAATGGAATTGCTGAGCGAAAAAATCGTAGTTTAAAGGAAATGCTGAATGCTTTGTTGATAAATTCTGGATTACGGCGGTCTTAACTGCAAATCATATACTTAATAAAGTATCCCACAAGAAGTTACAAAAGACACCCTATGAGCTATGGAAATGACGTCCTCCTTCTTTCAAATATCTTAAAGTGCCGAGGTGTCTAGCAAATGTAGCTATCCCACCACCGAAAATGGTCAAAATAGGACCTAAAACTGTTGATGGGATTTTTATTGGATATGCAAACCATAGTTCTTCATATCGTTTCTTAGTGCATAAATATGAAGTTTATGATATACAGGTCAACACCATAATGGAGACATGGAATGCACATTTCTTCAAAGATGTATTTTCCTTATAAAGTTGTACAAGAACGGAATTCTTTAGAAACAACTAATATGGACCAAGAACCTTCACAAAAGGAAGATGAGCCAAGACATAGCAAGAGAGCTAGAACGTCTACATCTTTTGGTCCTAATTTTTTTAACATATTTGTCAAAAAATTAGCCTCGTACTTACAGTGAAGCAATGCCGAGTACTGAAACTCCGCATTGGAAAGAGACTATTAATAGTGAAATAGAATCCATCATGCAAAATCATACGTGGGAACTGGTGGATCTTCCTCCTCAAAATAAACCATTAGGGTGTAAATGGATATTCAAGAGAAAGATGAAAGCTCATGGAACGATTGAAAAATATAAGGCCTAAGGAGGGATGTTACTGTTACTTATATGAAGTCCAAGGGAACTTTGACAGATCCTTTTATAGAAGGCCTAAGGAGGGATGTAATATAAATGACTTCAAGGGAAGATAGGTTTAAAGCTAGGGTTACAACTTCGGCGGGCTAGATGGGCTCAAGGGTCGGACTATGCCCAACCCATTCTCAAAAGCTCATGCCCATGTCCAGCCCAGCCCATGTACGGGAAAAATAATATTTGCCCATGCCCAGCCCGTAAAAGTTTTGGTGGGTACGGGTTGGACATGGACTGCCCACGGGTTGTCCATGATTTTGTTATTTTGTTTACTTAATTCTAATGCATATTAGTTATCATTCAAGTCTACTAATAAGTCATGAATTTTTATTATGACCATGCCCAACCCACTCTCAAAAGTTCATACCCATGTCCAGCCCAGCCCATGTACGGGCAAAATAATATTTGCCCATGCCCAGCCCGTAAAAGTTTTGTTGGGCACGGGCTGGACATGGACTGCCCACGGGTTGTCCATGATTTTGTTATTTTGTTTAGTTAATTATAATGCATATTAGTTATCATTCAAGTCTACTAATTAGTCATGAATTTTTATTTATTTAATTTATAAACACATTATTTTCCTTGGAAGTATACTAATTAGTCTTGATAATAAAAAAAAGAGCATATATGGATTTAAGTATAAGCACCAAAGTAAATTTTTAGGAAAAATTAAAAGAAAAAGAAAACACATGGTTTTTGAAACGATCCTACGAAATCTAGTCTTGTAATAAGAAACGAGGGAGAAAAAAAAGGTATTAAAAGGTCTCTAAGCGAATATGTCTGGAATATTTTAAAGACAAAAGAACAAAAATCACATATTTTGTACATGTAAATTTATGTACGTTATTCATATTAAATATAAAAGTTCGACGGGCTAAATTTATCCCGGATTGGGCGAGCTTCAAAAATCCTTTGCCCATGTCTAACCCATGTTTTTTACAGGTTCAAAATTTTGTGCCCGTGTCCATCATGGTCATTATAATACTAAGCTCACGCCCATATTTTTATAGGCCAGCACAAGTTGCACCCTTATTTAAAGCTCATGAAATAAGAGGTAAACATACATATGAAATCCAACTAAAGAGTAGAGTAACTTTTGGTCCTTTAGTTCAATGGAAAAATATGTTGTACGTATAATTAACCACAGGTGCATGAAAGCATGAAGATCCATGCCATATCAAGGTAGTGCATACTTGTGTGGAGAAGAAGAAGTGGGTAGGACTAGTTATTCCTTTAATAAATCTTTGTCCATAAAGAAGGATGCAGGTCATAAAGGTGCACCTTAATTGATTTACCTATATAAGTGCAGGAAGTGAGGCTACTTCTACCAGATTTGAACTTGTCTCTATGCACTTATGAAAATCCTAATATGTAGCATAAGGACATAAATGTGCAGGCATTTAAAAATTATGGTTGAGAAGTTCTACACGTACTAGTGATGATAAATCATTCAGGATTCCTAGTTCAAGGCTACGACTACTTTGAATTATGATTGACTTAATTGCTATATAGTAAAAGTTCAAGGCTTAAATACACTTCTTACCTTAGTAGAACCAACCAATGGATGGTGAGAAGTACATTTTCAAGTTTGAAAATGAGAAATTCTAATTTGAAAAATTGGGAGAAATTGTTGAAATTTTTTCGATAATTGGCACTTGGGTCAAACTCTAAAGGTCGTGACTATTTAATTTTTAATAGAAAGTTCCAACCTGTAATGGTGACTTTTGGTTTAATGGTAGTTATAAATTATTAAACCTATTTAAGGACACCTTTTAGTGCACTATGAATAAGTGCCAATGCTTTCCCTAATTGATGATTAAAAACTTTCATACTCTTTCATACAAGATAATTATGTTTGCCTACTATTTTGCAAGTAGTACGAATTGATCCCATGTTTTATCTTGAGAGACAGATTTACAGTAACTCGTTGCAGTATAGGAGACAAGTACTGTCTTAATGAAAGAGTGCATAGCAATCGACTTAGCATTCTCCATCCTTATTTGCGATATTTTTTCAATAGAGATTTCAGATCATCCCATCAGCCATCGAATTGTGTGTTCACGGATCAGAGCCGCAGTACCTTCCTTAGTACAAGATTTGGTTGTTTCCATCAATGGTGATTTTCACCCAATGCGCAGGGGGTGAGGACCACCCACGGTGGATAATGGTTCTATGAACCGTGGTTTGGCCCGCACGATTGACAAAGAATAAATAATCCCGCTTAGGAGTTTGCTTCTTTGTGATATTCGCACATTGGGGAAATTTATGTTGAAGAATACAAGCCTATTTTTATGGTTCCAAATCCCCCCAATTTAATTTGGAATGCAAAGATGTTGGTCTAGAACTAATTTCAGCTTGTTAACACTCAAGCATTTGATATTGTAGAGGCAAAACAGATCTACATTTCAGCAGATTATATGGGCAAAAATAAGGGAAGTAGAACTAATTTGTTGTCTAGAAAACAACTCTAATTCTTACACACTGACACTCTGATTTCAGCAGACCACACATGCTAAAGCCTCACCCTTGCACTAGTAGTAAGCTAACAAGTAGCCTACATGCAAGACACAAGCTAACTCAAGTCACTAATTACACAAAGACAACCATAATTAACAAACTACCGAACACAAACAAATGGCAACACAATTACATCTCAGCATTCTCCTTCTTAATGAGGTGTTATTTGACTCTAAGCGCTTCTCTGAATTTATGGAACTTCTTTCTCGTAAGTGCTTTTCTTATAAAGTGGTACTCGATAGCAATGTGTCTTGTTCTGCTGTGGTAAACTTGGTTTTTTGCCATAGCTATGGCTGATTTATTATCACAAAATAGCTCTGTGCCTCCTCCTTATTGCTCTCCAACATCCTCTAAAATTATCCTCAAGCAAATAGCCTGAGAAGTAGCCAATGATGCTGAAACATACTCAACTTCTACAGAGGATTGAGCAACGCATGAAGTGCTTTTCATATCGTCTACACAACCACCCCAATCGCTATCACAAAAGCCAAACAACTCAAATCAAAATTTATGGAATACTTGATTTCATGATTATTCTTGCCTTGAATGTATATTAGCACCCTTTGTGATAATGGCTAGGATTGTGCATAAATCTCGTTAGCAAACTTGTCACAAACATGATGTCAGGCCTTGTTGCGGTGAGGTATAAGAAGTTTCCAACCAAACTTCTACAGACATTTGCATCAACTTTCTTTCCACCATCTTTTTCAATTTCTCATTCACAAGAGGTGGCTTGTCATTCAGACTGCAGCCACACATTCAAAACTTCTTCAATATATTTTCAGCATATTTCTCAACACATATTTCTTGTCAGAAATCAACACATATTTCTCATCTTGAGAAATCTCCATGCCAAGAACATGATGAAGCTCCCCATGTCACTCATTTCACTCTTTTGGTTTGAAACAAAAAGAATACATAATTTTTATTTATGTTTATAAAACATGATAATTATTTTTATAATTATTCCCTTAGCTTGTGATGTAGAACATAAAGCAAATTCTGTAAAATACATTAAATGAAAGCCCACTCAGAAATCATCAAAAATACGTCATAGTCACCACACACCCATACTTCTCTGCGTATATTAAAGAAAATACTGATCATATGAATTCAATAACACCTCAAAAACTATTAATTTAACTAAAAAGATCCAAAATATCAAAAAAAATAATAATGTAATAAAATAGACTTAAAAAAAATAGAAAAGAAAAAAAATTAGGGGGGGGGACTAACGGGGCCGGGCCAAACCCGGGCCATTTTAGGGCCGGGCCAAAAAAGGGCCGGGCCGGGCCTGGGCCCGTTTCTCAAAGAATTCGGCCTGGCCCTGGCCCAAGCCCTAAGGGTTAGGGCCAGCCGGGCCCAAAAATGCCGGGCCAGCCCTGGCCAAAAACGGGCCGGGCCGGGCCAGCCCGCGGGCCACCCGGCCCATTTGACATCTCTAGTTGCATCTGTAAAGATAAGTATATTCTTTTAATTCCAATCTTTGGTGCAGATTGATAAACATTATTATTAGTCACGTTCAATATACATGTTGTTTTCATGCTATAACGGTGCATTGCTTATTACGATGGTATGGGTATAACATGCATGTAACGTATGTGGGTATTGCCATGGTCTGTGACTAAAGCTTCACAAAGTAACAAAACAAAGTGAAATGAAAGAAAGCAAATGTATGTAGCATGATGTCTTATGACCAGTGTTAACCGTCACAAAGATGTTCTGGCGTCTTTGATCTGTTAAGAGTGTTAGACATCAAATGCGTTCACAGTTATACAATCATTTGTGATTAAGGTTAGCACTCCCGTATGCCGATGTTAATTTTCTTGTTCAGTGCCAGAGAATGAGCCGAATCAAATAATCTGTCTTCCATGGATCATCCCTTGTATGGTTATGGTGTGGGTTTTCGTCAACCATCAATAACTTACTTCTACGGCTAAGCAGCATGGTGGATATGAGACCCTAACACCATGCTGCATATGGCCTTCACTATGATAATTGGAGCTCCCAAACCTCTTTAATGGTGGATATGGCAACGCAGAAGAAGGAATATGGCAACACATTCTATTATGGAGTTTGAATTTATTGCTTTGGCAATGGTAGTTAAGAAGGCAGGATGGCTTAGAGATTTATTGATACAAATTCCTCTATGGCCTAAGCCATGCCTCAACACTTTATATGCAGTGATAATGAGGCAGCACTATCAAAAGCACATATGTGAATTACACACTGGGAAGTCAAGACATAAGTCCAAGACATAGCTATGTTTAATTTTTGATCGGTAAGACATAGCAATATTAGAAAACAACTTGGCAAAGGAGATGTTATTGTTACTTATACAAAGCCAAGGGAACTTTGAGCTTGTCTCCATGGCATAGCTATGCAGGTCATATAAGTGCACCTTAACAGATTTACCTATATAAGTGCAGGAAGTGAGGCTGCTTCTACAAGATTTGAGCTTGTCTCCATGGCACTTATGAATAATATGGCATTATGGTTGAGAAGTTATACACATGGTAGTTACGATCAATCATCCAAGATTCTTAGTTCAAGACTAAGACTACTTTGAATTCTGATTGACTTCATCGCTATATGGCAAAAGCTCAAGCCTTAAAGCACCTCTTACCTTGGTAGAACCTACCAAAGGATGGTGAGAGGTACATTTTCAAGTTTGAAAATGAGAAATTCCAATATGTAAATTTGAGAGAAATTGTAAAAAAAAATTTCAATAATCGGCACTTCGGTCCAACTTTGAAGGATGTGACTATTTAATTTTTGATTGAAAGTTCCAACCTTTGTAGGGGACTTTTGGTTTAGTTGTAGTTATAAATTATTAAACTTCTTCTAAGACACCTTTTGATGCACTATGAATAAGTTCCAATGCTTTCCCTAATTGATTATTGAAAATTTTCAAATTCTCTCATACAAGATAATTTTTGTTTGGCTACTAATACACAAGTAGTACCAATTGGTCGTATGTTTTATCTTCGGTGACAGATTTGCAGTAACCTATTGCAGCATGAGAAACAACTATTTTCTTAATGAAACAACAAGAGCAACCGACTCAGGCGTTCTCCATTCCCATTTGCGATACCTTTCATCAGAGCTTTCGAGAGCATCCCATCAGCCATTGACTGATGTGTTCACGGATCAGAGCCCCAGAGCCTTCCCTAGTATAAAATTTGTATGTTACCATCCACGCCGATTTTCACCCAATGTGCAGGGGAAGGGGACCACCCAACGTGGATATGGTTCTATGAACCGTGATTTGGCCCTCACGGTTGACAAATATAAAGTAGTCCTGCGCTTGGGAGTTCGCTTCTTTTGTGATATCCGCACAAGTGGAGACATATGTGTTGAAGAGTACAAGCCTATTTCTATGGTTCCAAATCCCCGTAATTTAATTTCGAATGCAAAGATGTTGGTCTAGAGCTAATTTCAGCTTGATAACACTCAAGCAACTGATATTCTAGAGGCAAAACATATCCACATTTCAGCAGATTACAGGGGCAAAAACAGGGGAAGTAAAACTGAGTTTTCTCTGGAACATAGCTCTAATTCTTACACACTCATGCTCTGATTTCAGCATACCACACATGCTAAAACCTCACCCTTGCACTAATAGTAAGTGTAATACCCAAACCCTAAAATGCTCTTCACAAATTAAATTGATTTTTTTAGCAACAAATTTATTTTTCTTAGCATTGATATAATTTTTAGCGACGATATATTTTATATAAATATACTTAACGTCGACAGGTATTTTTAGCAACGAACTATCTACCTTACCATGCGATAAACGTTTAGCGACAATAAAATTTTTCTTTAGTAGCAGTGTACTTAATAGCGACGATTTGTCAAACAAGATAGCGTAATAACCCGTTAATAATTTTTCCAGCACATAAATTATTGTAAATATTTTTTTTGACCATTTCACAAATATATAAAATTTTGGGTAAAATTTGAGCGGCTAATGAATGTGTAGGGGGTTTTATGATTTTTGATCGGTTAGGGTTTTATACATATATTTCAGCATTCTTTAGGCACCCATCCCACTTCCCATTCCCCTTCTCCATATGGTACTTTTTGAGAGAGAAAGAGAGCGATCGAGATAGAGAAGGAAAAGGGAAGCTGCACGAAAGAGAAAGAGAAGAACATGAGCTACTGTTATCGGAATCTGGCCAGCGTAGCGACAATTTTCGGTAAGCTTCGAACCATTCTCTTTCGTATAATTTTCATATATTAGTTCATGGGTGTTCTAGCATGCAACAGTGTATGTAAAGTAGTGAAAGGAAGGCGTAATGTGTAGTGTGTTGTGTGTAGAGCGGCTATGGTGGGGTGTGCAATGTTGGATTTGATCGGTCCAATTCAATTAGGTGGCCTAACGGGTCATACTATTGTTGACTATTTATTTGACTTGGACATTAATTAATTATATTGGCTAAATAACATTATGAGCCTATTTAATTTTAGCATCCAATACATTAATGATTTATTGTGTATATAAGGTTTATAGACCCTAATCTCTTAACTTTAATGGACGGTTGAGATTTGGCAAGTTTTAGGGTTGATCTCACTACTCTCTCTATATAAATATCTTTTCTTCTTGGAGGCTAGTGTATTATTACGTTTTGGCCACTCTTTGCCTCTTAGACTAAAGAAAAAAATACACCACTTTATTCCATCATAAAGAATAGAGAAGAGTAGTGAAGATCAATACCAAGGGGATATCGTTCGCTTTGCATCTTGGCGTTCTTTCATCATCAGAATAAACTTTTGGTAATTTATGACTTCCTTCGATTCCTGTGAGTTCGTAACCCTATTATTCTTATGTTTATGTTATTGTAAGATTCTAATGATCTTGAATATGGGGTCAAGATGAATTAATAATCCTAACATGTGGTATCAGTGCCACGTTGATCAATCGCATGAACATAGAATTTTTCTTTTGGGTTCTTGAATTTTTTTTATACGTTGGCATTCAAACATAAAACTCCTCCTTTAAGTTTTTGGAATTATTTTAAATTTATGTTTAAATGCTAACGTAAAAATAAATAAATAAAAGCCGGCTGTATGGCCTGTTGTTCGGCCATGTGGCTGTTGGTTGGGCCTGTAATATTGGGTCAGCAGATTGGGCCGGCCGATTGAGACAAGTTGTGTGCCCTGCCTGTTGGATTTATGCTTCGGCCCACAAGAAGGCCATGTGGCCTGTTAAATGGCCCAAACTGAACGTTTATTTAGGCCTGGTTTGGCCTTGCTTTGTGGCCTGATTTGGCCCTTATGACTTTATTGAGTCTGTTGGGCCGGAACTAGTATAGCCCATTTTTCCCTCTAAAGGGGCTTGTAATAGAGGAATTGGGCCCCAAAAGGCCTGGAAAAGGGCCTTCTGTCTACAGATTAATTGGGCCAGTTAGAAGACCCTGTGCAGCCTCCGAAATGGGCTGTTTTGACTTAAATGTCACCAGGTAACTTATATGATTGCGCCTATTTGGCCATTTTTAAAAATGAATTTTCAAAAGGACTTGTGTATTTTTAATTGGGCCTTGCAAAATAAAATTTACATAGTCGCTTAACACTACATTCCTATTGAATTGTTTATTTGATATGTTATCATGGATAACATATGTATTTTAATATTAGCTTATATTATTTGGATACTGATGAATATAAATTATTATAATTTCAATAATTAGTCTAAAATTACGAGATCGTGCTAAAATCTTATGCTTTGTTTGACATGTCTAGACTATAATAATGAACTTGAAATAATTAGTGGTTCTTACTTATTCTGGCAGTAAGCGGCCCAACGGAAGTTTATTATCCTTTATAAGTTGAGATAATGATAAACCACATCACGTTACGCTTATTAATTAAAATATTAATCGGCCCAACGGAAGATTATATTTTAATTTTTAAATGGAAAGAAAGGAAATAATAAGTTGCATGGGTCAAATTATTTTCTGCCCAACGGTGATATAATTCGTGCTCATGTTACTTCCAATGATTTTCAAATTGTTAAGGGTGGAAAAACACTTGTATGTTAATAACCGGCCTAACGGAAGGTTATAAGTGATATGTTAATTTTTCTTTTTGGAATAGGTTTTGTGTATTTACCTTTTCCATATAAATAAATTATTTATCCCTCAATTTATTTTATTATGTTAAATGATGAACTAACTATTTTCATCATGTGAATTTTCGGTACTAACGTGCATGATTATTGTTATTATTTAGCGTATAGTCCTGCTGCAATTATTGGCTATCTTTCCTCTATCGAATCATTGAGTGGCACCAATTTTAGAAAATGGAAAGAGCAGATTAGCATAATCCTTAGAGTTATGGATTTGGATTATGCTTTACGGGTTGACGCGCCACTGCCCTTACGGCTGAAAGCTTTACTGAGCAAAATGCGGCTTATGAAAGGTGGGAGCGTTCCAACCGCATATTCCTAATGATTATGAAAGGCTCCATTACGACTGCTATTCACGGAGCCATTCATAACTAGGATAATGCTAAGCTGTACCTTGCTCATATTGAAGAGCAGTTTCAGGGTTCTTCCAAGGCACGTGTTACTACTCTCATCACTAAAATGGTTACGCTAAAGTACAGTGGATCCAATGGTGTTCGTGAGCATATTTTACGGATGAATGATATGGCTTCTCAACTAAAAGGTTTGGACATGGAAATCTCCGAAGGTTTTCTCGTGCTCTTTATTATGACTTCCCTTCCTGCGCAGTTTGGTCCTTTTAAGATCAACTATAACACGCAGAAAGAGAAGTGGAAGATGAGCGAGTTGATTTCCATGTGTGTCCAAGAAGAAGAGAGGCTAAAGTCTGAACAACCTGATAATGCTCACGTTGCCATAACTGGTCCATCTAAAGGAAAAGGAAAAGGAAAGAAATTTGGCAAAGGTAATGTGCAAGGGAATAAGAGTGCTTCTATAACCAAGACTGACAAGGCAAGCTCTTCTGGTACCAGGGGTTCTTCTGGTCCCAGGTGTCACTTTTGTAAGGATAAAGGACATATGAGGAAAGAATGTCATAAATTCAGAGAATGGTTGGCAAAGAAAGGTAATTTATCTATTTGCGTTTGTTATGAGTCTTATACAATTGATGCTCCTTTAAATACATGGTGAGTTGACACAGGTGCAACTGTGCACATAACTAATTCATTGCAGGGATTCCTTTTCGTGAAGAAGTTAAACAAAGGGGACCGTAATGTTCTAGTAGGAAATGGAGAGAAAGCTTAAGTTGAAGCTGTAGGAACTCTCCGTTTAGTTTTGGAGAGTGGCTTCAATTTGAATTTAGTTGATACTGTTTATGTTCCCAGTATGACTAGAAATCTTATTTCTGTTTCTAGGCTTGACGCTTATGGAAATTCGTTTAAGTTTGAGAATAAAGGCTTCTCTCTTTTCTTTTATGCTAGAGTTATTGGTTCTGGTTTGTTGGAGAGAAACCTCTACAAATTACTTTTGAATGCTTCTTTTACTGAATCCTTGAAAAAAATGAATGTGAATGATGTAGTTGCTAAAACTTATGGTAAGAGAAAAAGAGAGAATGAAAATTCTGCTAAATTGGGCATGAACGTCTAGGTCACATATCACGAGGCAGAATGGAACGCCTCATTGAGGATGGAATTCTTCATTCTTTAGATTTCTCAGATTTTGACACATGTGTTGAATGTATTAAAGGAAAATTTGTAAAAGGCAATAAACGTGGTGCCACTCGAAGTTTGGGACTTTTAAAGCTTATCCACACTGACATTTGTGGACATTTTCCTACACCGGGTATTGGTGGTCATAGATACTTTATCACCTTTATTGATGACTATTCTCGTTATGGATATGTTTACCTCATTCATGAAAAATCTGACTCACTTGCCATTCTTAAGACTTACAAAGCCGAAGTTAAAATCAACTCGACCTAAAGATTAAAGTTGTAATATCTGACAGAGGCGGAGAATATTATGTAAAATTCTTTGAAACGGGTCGTAACCCTAGTCCTTTTGCCTTGTATTTGGAAGAATGTGGCATCGTTGCTCAGTATACAATGCCAGGTACACCCCAGCAGAATGGTGTAGCTGAACGGAAAAATCGTACCCTCATGGATATGGTACGAAGTATGATATGCCAAAGCACTCTACCAGAGTTTTTGTGGGTTGAAGCACTTAAAACAGCTGTGCATATTCTTAACAGGGTTCCCAGTAAGTCTGTGCCTAAAACACCTTTTGAATTATGTACACAGAGGAAACCAAGTTTAGAATATTTTCATGTGTGGGGCTGTTTAGCTGAAGCAAAAGTCTACAATCTGCATACTAAGAAACTCGATTCCAAGACCATAAGTTATCATTTTATAGGTTACCCTGAAAGGTCTAAGGGTTTCAGATTTTACTGTCCATCACATACCACTAGAATTGTTGAAACTAGGTATGCAGTATTTTTTGAAGATGCTGAGTATAGTTTATAGTGGGAGTTGTACACCAAGAATAATAAACCTTGAGGAAATTCAGGATCATGTTTCTATTCCTGTTACCCAAAAGGTTGGTGCGCCATTACCTCATAGAGAGGATAACGATGCACCCGAGGTTGTACCTAATGATATGCCCCTTATTATGGATCCTGCTCCAATTCCTGCTAATGAGCAACCTCTTCGAAGGTCAGGAAGAGAGAGACGGACAGCCATCTCTGATGACTATATTGTGTACCTAGATGAGGCTGACTATAATCTAGGCATAGGAAATTATCCCACATCCTTTAAAGAAGCTATTATGAGCGATCACTCAACTCAATGGCTTGAGGCCATGAAAGATGAGTTAGAGTCAATGAAAATAAATGAAGTTTGGGACCTTGTTGACTTGTCTGAATGGCCAAAGCTATAGGCTGTAAATGGATCTACAAAACTAAGTTAGATCCTAAAGGTAATGTCGAAAGATACAAGGCTAGACCTGTCGCTAAAGGTTTCACTCAAAGGGAGGGGATAGATTATAATGAAACATTTTCTCCTGTGTTGAAAAAGGATTCCTTTCGAATACTCATGGCTTTAGTGGCTCATTATGATTTAGAGCTACATCAAATGGATGTAAAGACTGCATTTCTTAATGATGACTTGCATGAAAATGTCTATATGACGCAACCAGAAGGGTTTATGGTTGAAAGCAAGGAACATATGAAATGTCTGTTGAAGAAATTCATATACGGATTAAAGCAAGCCTCTAGACAATGGTATCTTAAGTTCCATGATGTGATTAGTAAATTTGGCTTTAAAGAAAATGCAGTGGACCAATGTATATACCTAAAGATCAGTGGGAGAAAGTTTATCATTCTAGTTTTGTATGTAGATGATATCTTACTTGCTAATAGTGATATGCATATGTTGCATGAGACCAAAAACTTTCTGTCTAAGAATTTTGATATGAAAGACCTTGGAGAGGCCTATTATGTTATAGGCATTGAGATTCACTGAGATAGGTCTCGTGGGATATTGGGATTGTCCAAAGAGCCTACATTGATAAGGTTCTGAAAAGGTTCAATATACATAACTGTGCTCCCACTGTTGCCCCTGTTGTTAAGGGTGAAAATTTTAGTTTGCTATAATGTCCTAGGAACCAACTGGAGCAAGACGAAATGGAGCGTATTCCCTATGCATCAGCAGTAGGGAGTCTTATGTATGCTCAAGTCTGTATTCGCCCAAATATAGCATATGTTGTTGGCATGCTTGGACGTTACCAAATAAACCCAAGAATGGGTCATTGAAAAGTAACCAAGAAAGTCATGCGCTACTTACAGGGTACCAAGGATTTCATGCTTACCTATAGGAAGTCAGATAACCTTGAGGTTATTTGTTATTCTAATTCTGATTATGCATGTCTTCATGCTCACAGAAGGAGCTGTGTCATGGAAGAGTGCTAAGCAGTCATTAGTGGCTTCTGACACCATGGAGGCAGAGTTTGTGGCATGTTTTGAGGCTTCGTGTCATGGTGTATGGTTGAAGAACTTCATTACGGGACTTAAAGTGGTTGACAGCATTTTGAGACCACTGAAGATATTCTGTGACAATCAGGCTGCTGTTTTCTTTTCCAAGAACAACAAATCAAGTGGTGGAACGAAGCATATTGAGATTAAGTATCTTGTTGTGAGGGAAAGAATTCATAATCAAATAGTGTCTATTCAGCATATCAGTACAATCGCTATGTTGGCGGATCCCATGACGAAAGGCTTACCACCCACTCTCTTTCGAGAACATGTTGCTAGCACGGGTTTGGTTGATAGTCTTTTCCTTAGATGATGGGTTTTTGATTTGAGACATTTATTTTTGTGATCACCTTTGTTTTGGATTCTGGATATTATGATTATGGTAAGTTACCTCTCGTTAAAAGTGCACATTTGAGGTATTCTGAAACAAACACTCGTGTAAGGATCACATGAATTCGTTCATATTGTTACTTATTATGGAACAATGCAATTCATGTCTATTAAGCTGTTTGACTGTCATATTTGGCAAAAGTTCTGAGATTGTAACCGGAGAACGGTGTTGTGGTGTTGAGAGGCACATATACTATCTTTGATTCATTTTAATATTTTTGTTAAATTTGGCCTAACTTACAGGATGTTTTGTTCAATTTTGTTATGTCAAAACTTATGACATCAACCTTAGTATAACCCTTGGCCAAGTGGGAGAATGTTGGATTTGATCGGTCCAATCCAATTAGGTGGCCTAACGGGTCATACTATTGTTGACTATTTATTTGACTTGGACATTAATTAATTATATTGGCTAAATAACGTTATGAGCCTATTTAACTTTAGCATCCAATACACTAATGATTTATTGTGTATAAAAGGCTTATAGACCCTAATCTCTTAACTTTGATGGACGATTGAGATTTGGCAGGCTTTAGGGTTGATCTCACTACTCTCTCTATATCTTTTCTTCTTGGAGACTAGGGTATTATTATGTTTTAGCCACTCTTTGCCTCTTAGACTAAAGAAAAAAATACACCACTTTATTCCATCATAAAGAATAGAGAAGAGTCGTGAAGATCAATACCAAGGGGACATCGTTCGCTTCCGCATCTTGGCGTTCTTTCATCATCAAAATAAAACTCTTGGTAATCTATGGCTTCCTTCGATTCCGGTGAGTTCGTAACCCTATTGTTCTTATGTTTATGTTATTGTAAGATTCTAATGATCTTGATTATGGGGTCAAGATGAATGAATAATCCTAACATGCGGGTGTTAGCAGGTGTTCTATTTTCTGTTAGAGGAGAATGGCTTTGGGAATGAATGGTGGTTTATGCATCAGAGGTGCGTGTTTTTGGTGTGGGTGTTTGAAGTGAAATAAATACGAGTAGATAATGCTTGTTTATCTAGTGTCACGGCAAACCCCAAGAACGAGTATCTGTTATTAGAATAGCTGTTGCTAATTGCTTTGGCTTAAGAAATGTCAAATTGTTTAAAGGCCAAGGAGGCCTTTCCAAAAGAAAATCGAGATTACTTCTTAGGGTACAAAATTATTACCTTATCTTCTATCATGGGGTCTCTAAGTTGTCAGAACAAAGAACAATGGTTACAAGAAAGATTCACCTAAAAGAGAGGCTGCAAGGTAGGCTGGTATGTGTATGTGGGTGAAATGGGTTTTGGTGTGCAGCAGTTGGTGGGTCTTGTGGGCTGAAGAACCTGGTTTTGCATTTCGAAGTGTATAACATGTTGTGACTGGTTGTGGGTATATGGAGTGGTTCAGCTGTATTTAGTCTAGGTTGATGGGTGAAATTGATCACAGAAGGCAGGCAAAGTTTTTTGAGGGCTTTAAGGCATTAGTCATGGCATCTGTGTGTGTGTGTGTGTATGTGTAAAGTGTGTTTATGTGTGGTGTGTGTATATAATATATATTTGCATGATTGGAGTGAATCTGAATGTGTGCAAAGTGGGGTGAGTTGTGTGCAGTGAAGTGTTGTGCAATGTGTATGGGTATAAAGGTTTAGGGGCAAGCAAAAGAGAGAAAGAAAATAGAGAGGAGTCACAGCAATGGGTGTGGAAAGAAAATTTCATGCTTAAGTGCAGTGTGTGTGTGTGTGTGTGTTATATAAATTGTATAAGTGCATAAGAAAAGGGAGAGGAACAGCCGTGCGCTGAGTGGGGGGTGTTTGATCTGGGCTGTCACTGACAGAGAAAGGGGAAAAGGGAAATGGTTTTGGTTATGCAGTTAGTGGGTATCGGATTAGCGTTAAGTACAATGCATGCATGGGATAGCGTACAGTGATTGTTGATGCATAAAATTTTAAAGTAAAATACTTTAGACTAAGTTAGGATTTCTGGCTAAAATTTGTAATTTTATGAGAATGTATGTATTTTTAATATTTTCTGCAACATCAGATTTGAAAAATCTTTTGAAGCCTTTTAAACTCATGAAAATGTTTTGAAAAAATTAGAGTAATATTTTTTATGGTATAAAGAAGTAAGTTTTGTGATTTTTAGAGTTGATTTGCTATAATTTATATATTGCATTGGTTTTAGCAAAACGAAAAATAAATGAATACTTTTAATGCCTTTTAAATTCTAATTTTTATTTCTATAATTTTTATACATATATTATGGCATTTACAAAAAATTATGAGTCTTTATTTCTGGCTAGAAGCAATTTTGGCAATTTATGGGCTTTTAGTGAATTTAAAATAATTGTTTTTAATTCACAATATTCAAAAATTATATTTTTATTTCATATGCTGTATTAAGCTATAAAGAGTGCTTAATGAAAATTAAAAATATTTATAGGATATTTTTGAGCCTCGAGGAGTATGATGAGATAGGTTGGCTGAGTATGGAACCAACTTCGAATTTTGTCGTTCTGGATAGAGAAATAAGTATGTTGGGGTAGTTATATTAGGTTTATAATATATTAGTGTGAATAGTATTCTGGTAAATGATTTGTCAACCTAGGTTAATTCTGAGTATTTGATCGAAGGCGTTTTAGCTTTATCTCACTTAATCGAGATAAGGAATTTCTATCCGAAACCCAATTTTATCCATTTGTCCTCGTGAATATTTTTCTGTATTGTTATCGAATTTTTTTTGGACTCCGTTACAGTTGAAATGTGCATTTTTTTGCCTTTAATGCCCTGTTTGAGTCTTACATGTTTATTGGAAATCTTATTCGATGCTTTGTATTTATTTCTCGTTATGTATCGTTTTAACCATTGTATTATCGTTTGTTGTCGTTCTGTTAAATTAATATGAGATTCTGCATCGATGTGTTGGTGTGGACTAGTACCTTGACGGACTAGCAGTTGTGTTGGTTTGGACTAGTACCTTGACGGATTAACCGGTGTATTGGTGTGGCTATTACCTTGATAGACTAGCCAATGTAAAGTGTTAGTGAGCATTTTTGTGGCTAAGTGATTACCCTGCACTTGTGTGGCTTTGCAATTGCTCATGTTCAGTAGTATTCATGATTGTTTGCATTGCATATGAAAATCATATTGATATCTGATCGAACTAGTTATGATTCTTTTGAAACTCTTAAAAATTATCATTGAATTGCATTTGTGAATTATTTCTTAACTTTTTCGTTTGAGCAACCTTACTGAGCTCTCAAAAGCTCACTCCCTTTGAATTCCTTTCCACATGTGATAACGAGCAATGATCATAATAGGCATGGATTAGATCTGAGCCAAGCGAGGGAAAGAGAATTTAAGCTTCAGTCTTAGTCATTAAAACCCCTGTGTGGGTTATTATTGTCATTTAGAATTGTTAACTTAGACTTGATGTTTCAACTATGATGGTACACTAAGTCTGTGTTTGGCTACAAGGATAAGGGTTCGGGATAGGCAGGATAAGGGCGGATAAGGTTGGACAAGCTTTACTGTCGGATAAGGCCGAACAAGCAACAAATCCTGTTCAGCGTTTGGAACAAGTCCGGATTATAAGCCGGAATAAGCAATTTACAAAAATGTAAAATTACACACACACACACCAATACATAGTTTATACACAACCATCATAGTTTTAACCTCTCACAAGCATGATGATTTCGCTCAGCACCCCTAATGAGTCAGACTACATTTTCTCAACCCATCGTCCGCCTCATTCACCATCGGCCTAGCACCTCCTTTGCCAAAGTCGCACCCTTCATCGCCATCCTACCTTCAATTAGCACCACCCGTACCACACACAACCAGTTCTTACCTCTATGCTAAGCGGGCTTTTGATCGATGGTCGTTTGCAAACAAAATTTGCAAATTTAGGTTACACTCAATGGTTGATGGTCGTCTGACAATTGAGCAACGTGGTAATGGCTGTTCTGTGTTGTGGAAGGAAGAGAGAAGGACGACGTCCTTGGTTTCGGTATGGTTCCAGTTATCTGTGATGGTAGGGGTAGTGGGTCACCGGGATAGAGGTGGTTGGAGACAGAGGTGACAGCGATAAAGGACGGCCGGCGACAACGACCGTCAGTGTGGAGGCTGGCCAAGCAACGATGGTCAATGATGGGCAGATCTGATGAGAGAGAGAAGAAGAAAATTGGGGTGGGTCTCTTTTTTTTAATCAATTCTCAACCAGATTAATTCTATACCACCCCTAGGTACAGAATTATCCCACTCCAGTAGGATAAAACAAGTCCAAAGGATACCTTATCCAGGGGCTAAAAGTGTGCAACGAAACGCCGGATAGGACTTTTTTTTTTTATCATATCCCAGACCCTTATCAGTGTCGCCAAACACAGCCTACGAGTATTATTTCACTTAATGGTTTAGTTGCTCTAGTTGGATGATGGTTCGAAATTTGTTGAGTTTGAAGTCATTCTTGTCTTAGTGTAAATAATCGGGCGATTGCTAATGTTCTGAAAATCTTGGAATGTTACAGTAAGTTAACAAGTTGCCTACATGCAAGACATAAACTAACTTAAGTCACTAACTACACAAAAACACAACCATAGTTAACAAATACCTAACATAAACAAATGACAACACATTATATCTCAGCATTCTCCCCTTAATGTGGTGTCGTTTGACTCCAAGTGCTTCTCAGATTTTTGAACTTCTCTCTTGTAAGTGCTTCTCTGATCTGCAAAACTCGATTTAAATTCTCCATCATCAATTGCTTATCTTATTAAGTGGTATTTGATAGCAATGTTTCTTGTTCGATTTTGGTATACTAGTTTCTTTGCCATAGCTATGGCTGATTTATTGTCACAAAATAGCTTCGTGCCTCCTACTTGCTTCTCTTCAACATCCTCCAAAATTCTCCGCAACAGAATAGCTTAAGAAGTCGCCAATGATGCTGAAACATATTCAGCTTCTACAGAGGATTGAGCAACCGATTGTTGCTTCTTTGACACACATGATAACATTCTAAACTGAGTGAAAAATAGTAGCCTAAGTGCTCTTCACACAACCACCCCAATCACTATCAGAAAAGCCAAGCAACTTCAACTCAAAATTTTTGGAATACTTGATTCCACAATCAATTGTGCCCTGAATGTATCATAGCACTCTTTTCACTGCTCCCAACTGAAGATGGCTTGGTTATGCATAAATCATGATAGCAAACTTACTGCAAACATGATGTCGGGACTTGTTGCGGTGAGGTATAACAAGTTTTCAATCAAACTTCTATAGACACTTGCATCAACTTTCTTTTCACCATCTTCCTTTTTCAATTTCTCATTCACTACAGGTGGTGTATCCTTCGGATTGTAGCCATACATTCAAAAGTTCTTCAATATATTTCTTTTCAAAAAATAAACACACATTTATCCTCTTGAGAAATCTCCATGCCAAGAAAATGATGAAGCAACCCCATGTCACTCATTTCATATCGTAGCATCATTTCCCTTCTGAACTCTTTCATCATTTTCTCATTGTTCTGGTAAATAACAAATCATCAACATAAAGTGCAACAATAAGGATAGTTGATGTCCTTTCTTTCCTCACGTACAAAGTTGGTTTCTTTTTGTATTTTTCAAAACCTTTCTTATGGAAGTAGCAATCACTTTGACTATACCAAGCTTTTGGAGCTTGCTTTAGTCTATACAAAGCCTTTTTGAAATTGCACACTTCATTTTCTCCACCTTTCGCCATGAAACCTTGAGATTGTTCAACATAGATCTCTTCGTTCAGTTCACCACTCAAAAATGCATTTTTGAAATCAAGTTGGTACAATAACCAACCCTTTTGAGCCACTAAAGCAATGAGAGTTCTTACTGTATCAAAACAAGTAACCGGAGCAAATGTTTCTTCAAAGTCCGCCGTTGCGTGTTGTGAATACCCCGTGGCAACAAACCCCGCTTCATGTCTTTGTACCAAGCCATCCGAGTTGTATTTCACCTTATACACCCACTTCACACCAATAAGTTCTTTGTGTAAAGTCTTTCAACTAACTCTCATGTTTTATTCTTTCCAATCACATCAATTTCTTCTTCCATAGCGTTTCTCCAAGTTCCTCCTCGCAACTTCCTTAAAGCTTTTGGATTTAACGAACAGAAATTGCAAGTTTGATAAATGTCACTTGAACTCCTCAATTTTCTAGGAGTAAAGCTTGGATTTGAACTTGATGATCTTGTCCACTTCGCTCTTTTTGTTCATTTCATCATCTCTTTTCTCTTCATTGCCTGAAATTTGTTTACAAACTTCATTAGGCAACCCTTTTTCTCAATATTGTTGTCTTTCCAATTTCAACGTGCATTTTCATCAAACAAGATATCTCGACTTATAACAATCTTCTTGGTCTTCAAGTCATACAACCTTTGGCCTTTTGATTTCAAGCTATACCCAACAAGATACATTTCTCACTTTTTTCATCGAACTTGTATCTTCTTTCTCTCACTCCAAGCTTCAAATGGAGTCTTGTTACATAAGACCTTTGTTGGAGACTTATCAATCAAGTACAGAGCTGTATAAGAAGTTTCGGCCCAAAACCTTTTTTGGCAATCCCTTCTCCTAGATCATGGATTTAGCTATTTCCAACACGGTGTGGTTTCTCCTATCCAAAACTCCATTTTGTTGTGGTATATACCCAACCGTGAGCTGTCTTTATACTCCTTCATCTTCATAAAATTTAACAAACTCACTTGAATTATACTCTTTTCCCCTATCACTTATCAATTTCTTTATAAAGCAACCACTTTTCTTTTCAACAAGACATCCGAATTTCTTAAAAATGCCAAAAATATTAGATTTTTGTCTCAAGAAATATATCCATGTCATGCAAGTATAATCATCAATAAACAAGACAAAATACTTATTTTGAGAATGAAAGGGAGTGCACATAGGTCCACGCACATCCCCATGCACCAACTCCAATTTCTCCTTAGCCGCCCTCCATGCCACTTCTTTTGGGAAAGGTTGGCGATGATGCTTCCCAAGTGCACATCCTTCTCAAACATCATGCTTTTCTTCAATGGGCAAACCTCGCACCATTCCATTTTGAGACAACAACTTAAGTCCTTGAAAATCCAAGTAACCAGATCTTTTATGCGATATCCATGGCAAATTTAAAGGAATACTTTTCATGTACTTCATGGTAAATGTGAAGCTTCTATTATTCTGCATTTTTATCTTTCTCGCCACCTTTCTCGGCTTCCCACTATCATAAATAATGCATCCATCTCCAAAAAAATAAGCTTATAACATGCTCCTCAATAGATTTTGATCAAGCTCCGAAACAAGTAGGACATCCCTAATAAATATCGTACCTTCATTAGTTTGAATGTCAATTATTCCTTTGCCTTTGGCTTCAACCAAAGCACCTTTTGCCAGCTTCACGTGGGACTTGGGACTTAAAAGTATTGTCCATGTCTAAGAAAGGATTCATATTTGCTCCCATATGATTGCTATAGCCACCGTCTATAAACCAAACATCATTTTTATATGATCCATAACCTTTGACAAGCATAGAATAAGTTATCTTCATCATCTCTTTCTTGGGCATATTTTGCTTGTTGATTATTTGTCCTTCTACAATCCTTTTTTACATGCACAAAGCCACCACAATTGTGACATCTTAGCTTTCCTTGAACGAACAATCTTTTGCCAAATGATTGTCATTTTCACAAATATGCCACTTCCTTGAACTACCTTCACTATTACAATTTCTATCAAAATGATTTTTGCCTCTTCCTCTTCCTTTTCCAAATCCTCCTCTTTCATTTCCATTTCTTCCTCTTCCACTTACAAATCCTTCTCGAGCAGAGCTTCTTGGGGTTTGATTACTTCTTCCTTGTTCTTGATTTGTAAACTTATTTGCTTCATCTATGGGACTCATATTGAGCTTAGGTTGAAAAAGCACACTCAATGGCTTTTTCAAAGTGGTGTAACAACATTTGCTCATAAGATTTCAAAGAGGCCATTAAGTTTTGAACATTCAACTTCTCAATATTTCTTGTTTCTCCAATAACAACCACTTTAGGGTCAAATCTTTCTGGCAAACAAATCAAAAAAAATTCAACCATTATTATATCATTAATTTCTTCACTTCATTTGATTAAATAAATCCATAAATCTCGAAGAAAAATCAGTTAACATTTCATCTTCCTTAGCATGTTATAGGCGGATTTTACCGTATCCCTTGGCTTTTTTTTTTTTTTGGTTACAAAGGAAAATAAAACAGTTACCAGATTACATCAAGAACTAGAAGCATCATCACAGAGATGCGCAAGAAGATCGTTAGGGGGTTGGTCGAGATAAACAAAATCCCCATCTTGATTAGCACCCATGTTGGCAAGTTTGTCAGCATATTTGTTGCCCTCAAGAAGGGTGTGCGTAATGGTACTTGCTGTTGCAATGAGCAAAAAGCAACAGTTCGATATTAGGTTACTCAAAAGGTGGAGAGGTAGATGGTGGGTCAAGAGTTGAATCGCCATTAGTGAATTAGTTTCGACAACAACATTTCGATAATTCTTGTCCTTAACAAGTTGAAAGGCTTTGAGATTTCCTAGCAGCTCCACCTCGAGGATATCACAGTTGGGTACATGGCCCAAGAAACCACATATCCAAGCTCCACTGGCGTCACGAATGAGCCCACCAATGCCACTTCTTGATCCTTCTTTGACACTTCCATCAGTATTGAATTTGAGAGTTCCTGTAGAAGGAAAACACCATTTAGTTAGTCTAGGTCTTTTAAGATGCGAAGAAGATAGATCTGGGTAGGCCTGATGCAGATCTTTCGCAAAATCCAAGGCCTTTTTCCAACCAAATTCAGTGTCCTGGATAAGGCCTTCTATGGACTCTTTGTTACGATCTTTCCAAATTTGCCAAAGGGTCGTAACGAAGATATACGTCCAGTTAAGGTCCAAATAATTTTCTTATGATACATGGTAAGATTAGATTTAATCCAACAGATAATTTCAGTGTTGAACTCATTATCAATTTGTGGTTGGGGGAGGAGTTTTTGCCACATATTCAAAGCTCTGGGGCAGCCACGGATAATATGATTTGTGGTTTCAGGAGCCTTGTTACATCTACTACATAGGGGGCTTTGAGACATATTGCGAACAAAACGAAGCTCATCCGAGAGAAGTCTTCCATGGGCAATGATCCATAAAAACATTTTAATTTTTTGAGGGATTTTGAGTTTCCAAATCCATTGAATATCCATGCTCAAACTGTGGGGTCTATCCGATCTAATGATGAGCTCATGAACACTAGCCACGGAGAATAGCCCGTACTTTTCCATTCCCCAATAGGGGGTGTCATCCCCAGAATCAAAAATAGGAAGGTAGACTTTTTTATGTTCTCAATATTAGCACTAGGAAGGATGGCCTCCAACTTATCGACATCCCATTGACCTTGATCGTTAATCATTTGGTTCACCAGGCAGTTGGTGTCCTCAGCTGTGGAGGAATCAAGGGGGGGGGGCATTACCCACCCACCAGTCTTTCCACAAGTCAATTTCAGTGCCATTTCAGACCTTCCACTTTATTCCTAAATTGAGAGTTGGTATGGTGGACCTGATGCTCTTCCAAATTTAGGAACTAGTCTTTTTAATAGGCCACTCTCTGGGTTTGTCAGAATTGGAATACTTAGCTTTAATGACCTTAACCCAAAGCAAATTGCTATCCGAAACAAGATTCCAGCCCAACTTAGTAACCAACGCTAAATTATTATTACGAGCCTTTCTAATTCCAAGTCCCTCATTAATCTTAGGTTGACAGATGGAGTCCCAATTAATCAAGTGAATTTTCTTGATGCTTTCAGTGTCACCCCAAAGGAACTGTCTATTAATTTTATCCAAATGGTTTGTGAGACGCTTGGGGAGGATTTGGGTCTGCATAACATGATTGGGGACTGTCATTGTGACAGATTGGATAAGAGTTGCCCTACCCGCAAGAGAAAGAAATTTGGTTTTCCACCCAAATAATTTGTACCGAACCTTTTTAAGGATTCCCTCATAGGATTTATGAGAAATCCTCCTGTTAATTTGCACTGAACCTTTTGGAGGATTCCCTCATAGGATTTGCTCATGTTAATTTTTTGACCTAAGGCTCTGCAAAAATCATCTAAAATATGCATAAAAGTATCACAATTCATCTCACTATCACGACAAAATAAAATGAGGTCATCAGCGTAAAATAAATGAGATATAAAAGGCCCATTCTTCGAAGCCGGCAAA